>OOIL02000315.1:48198-172155 GCA_900332095.2 Cuscuta campestris | reverse complement strand
AAATGTCATTACATTGTTCTTTTGATGCCAAACCAATGTTGGAGAATTGCATATAGAATAACCACACTTCAACAGTAGTAATACTACGTACGGAGTATTTGCTAAAACCTGGCCATTGAAAAGCCAGAAACATACTATCTTAATCGACTATCCTCTATCATTTGAGACCAAAATCACCAAATGTACTAAGATGACGTTAATGACTAATCACAGAGGAATCATAAAGTCCTTCACGTGATTTCCAATGCATTAATGAGGCTCCATTGAAAAAAATTGGTATTTCGAGCACACTTCATTGGTATAGTGGAACCATGCAAGAAGTGATTGGAGATGTGTGTGACTGGAAATGATCAACCCTTTACATCATAATTTTAGACACTGTTATCAGATATTACTCATTGTTATTTTAAAAATACAGAGTATTTGATTTTAGCTGTTTAAAATTTTAACTGCATAAGCTGATGTTTTATGAGACTGAAACTCCAGGAATCCATCCTATAATCTTATAAAAAGCTTGTTATGTATTTAGATCATTTGTCTCTTAAACATGCTGAGAATCTCCAGAAATTTCAGTATATGCTTCGCCAGCAACTGGTATGCAGACAATAAAAGAATATCCAGCACACACAAAAGTTAAAGGAAAAAAATTCATTAATATAAACTATATACGGAGTAGTTAGTACACTATCATTTCTTACCACACAATCAACAATCCTGAAAAGTTTATACTCATTTATACCATATCACACAACTACAAGTCAGTTTACATTTCTCAGTCGGATGAAACAAGATGAGGAAGCACAAATCCCAGGCGTCAACATCACGACTGACCTTATACTGTGAATGGAAAGGATGATGGTACCCATGATTGCTGTACCCAATCTTTGGAACAAGTCCTGACCCTACATTGACTTTGGCTGCATCATCCTTCTTCTCCCCTTCAGCAGAAGAACCCAGCTCTTCGCCCCACTCTTGCTCCTCAACCATTGGTTGATGATTGGGATGATCAGTGTTAGCTAAAATGACCAAGTGTTCCCCATCATCATCTTCATCGCCATCACCTCCCATTCCACCGATTATGTCCATTCCTATGGGTCCATGATTGTTTTCGTTCAACACAATGTGCAAATCATCTTCATCACTATCACTATCCCATTCGTCCGGCAAAGCCCCATCTCTACCAATCTCTGTGGCTCCTGAAACATCTGTAATTGACACACCAGGAATCATTGGCTTAGAGTCACCAGGTTGCATTCCAAAGCTCCCACCGTTTTCATTCCTAGTGATTGAGCTATCAATATTTTCATCTTTCTTCATCAAGTCATCATTGTTATCATCCCTCTCTTCCACGACCACATCAATGTCAGCTTCCTCCTCAAATTTTGAGTCCCCAAATATCTTATCACTGGATTCTGCATCACTCTTCTCAAAAGCCTTTCCGCCTGAATCCAATGTGTTTAAATCAATACCAGTCCCAACCAGACCCTTCGGTTCTTCAATTTCTTGATTCAAATTCAAATAAAAAACGGGGACTTTTGGACTGGGCTGTTTATCTTCCTCTTGAGAGGCTGTAGTACTATTTTCAACTTTCAAACATGGCCCAGTGCTCAAATTGGGAGAGAAATTCGATTTCTGCTCTCCAAAATTGATCCCGCTGACATCTTCTTCTTCTTCCACGACTTTAGGATCTGTTTGAATGTTCTGCAGAGACTCGGTAGCTTTGGAGCCTTCAGCTTCGAGTTCTCCCACTCCTCCCATGTGCTGCGCATCGGGTGGTGGCTGTTCAGATTGAAAAGAAGCTGTGAGAGGTCGCAGGACGTCGGTGTAAAGATCTCCGAACTCGTCATCGTCTTCCATGTCAATAGAGATGGAACGACTGCGGCTGAAGCTTTGGAATTCGATGGAGATGGTGAGCGATCAGGAAGAAGATAGAATCATCGAGCGAGGGTTTTGATGACTTCTGTTGAGGAGCTCGCGAATATATTTTGCCCTTACTCTCTTTCTACAGTTACAAATTACAATTACAGCCTCTAGGTCGCGAGGACTATTCTGTTCTGCCCATCCCCAATCCCTATTCTGACCTTCCGCGCAAAGCGATCGTCGGCGACGGGACCGGACCACAGAGAGAGGAATCGCCGAGTAACGGCGACTGCTGCAATATGGCCTGCAATCACACACTGGTGGAACACACCACGAAGGCCAAGCAAGCAGAATGGCACGCTGAATTAGGGTTTTTTACTCTTAGTTTGTACCAATAATTCACAAAATTCACAAATTTGCTTTTTTAACACATTCTTAGAAATAAAATACACTCAAAAGATAAAAAATATTACGGAGTATAATTTATAATCCACAAAAAGCAAGTTTGTGAAATTTGTAAACCATATCTTTGTGGCTCTAGCATTTTCCTTTTGTACCGATAGTTTTTTCCTTTCCATTTTTTTCAAAAAAAAAAAAAGAAAAGAAAATTATGACTCTCATCCCAACTCCCGAGGGCCTCCTAAGACCTCGCCGAACTTAAGACCTGGCTGAACTTCATTGATCGGTAACAAGAGTAGAGTCTGCATATGATGCTTGCAGAGACTCTATACTTAACATAGTTATCTCTCATCGTAATAACCAAGATTCGAACTCAGGTCTTACCTCTTTGACACTCTTTGCCTTTGTCAACTACGCAACACTCGGCTCCCTCTAATTTTTTTCTTTTTTCCAAGTGTAACAGGTTTTCGTTCCAAAACAAAATTCATACTCCGTATAATTTATGAGTATTCATTTAGTTTTAATTTTTCGTAATCAATTTTTTTTGCCTTTGATCTTATATTAAATAAAAATTACTCACGTACTCCCTCTGTCCCGCTATATTCGTCCACTTTTGACTTTTAGAACTGTTCATCTAAGTACTTTGACTCATCAAATTTTTTCAATGTGTAAGCCTAAATATAGTCATGTGTGATCTTGTTTGATTTGTCTTAACATATAGATTATTAATATATAATTTCTAGAGTATAATTTTTTAATATACAAATTACAAGATAAAATGGATTAAAGAAGTGTATTGGATGGTGTATAAAAATGAAAATGGACAAATACTCTAGGACGGAGGGAGTACAACATTTAATCAGAACAAACCAAAAGTGGTATTAAGGAGATAGTTGGGAACCAAAAGTGGGAAGGATCAAAGCCTTGCATACCGTACTAGCAAGAGTAAACCCTCTCATATTCCAATTTTCAACATCCCATTAATCATAGAAATGTTTTGAAGGCCTTTGAATTTTATTGTACTCCAATTTTCTACACCTTAATAATAATAAGAATAATAACAATAATAATAATAATAATAATAAGAATTCAAATGCTTTGAAGACCAATACCCTATGTCGGCGTGTTTTAACTTTGTTCGTACTACTGTGTGTACCTTGTCTATGCCGATCTTTTGAAAACAACCTATCTACTTTCTAGTAAGGGTAACGCCCCCTCCCCATACACATACCCTCCCTGGATCCTACTCTTTGTGGGATTTTACTGGGGATTGTTGTTGTTGTTGCTGCTGCTTCTAAGACCAATGATTTTCATGCTCCAGGTTATACGAAGAGAGGCAAGGCTAGGATGATGATTGCTTCGTGTCTCCTTATGGGTGTACTTGATAATCTACACAGATGATGAGAGTGGGTAACTCTGGAAAACAGCTGAATCGGTCAAGGATCGTTTGAATTCCGGGTCTTATTGGCAATTGTGTCTTGGTCCATAATTTGTTACGGCATACTCCTGAATCTACAAACCTAACATTATGTGTTAATTCTTCTTTAAAGTGGGTATTTGAACTGGAGAGGAAAATGGATGGCTTGAGTTTTTGCACTCGAAAAAAATAGAGATTCAAATGACATTTTGTAGAAGCTCAAAATCGGAGCTTTTGTGAAATACTAATGTTTTGCAGTGAGCTTCTTAAGACCAGCGATTCATAGAAGCAATGACCATATCTCTCAATCCTTTCATGTATGAAAATTGATTAGGCACTTGTTTCTTCTTCAACAAGGCTTCAACCAAAGCCTCTTTGAACAAATTCTCAAGCTTACCGATCACCACGGGTTACTGGTTTCAATTTTGTCTTTCACCCGGAAGACGAATAATTGAAAGATGAGTGATGATTTTGGTTTTTGGTTTAGAGCTTCAAACTCAGCGACGGGGTTGAGAAGGCGTATGAGAGGGAGGAAGCTTAATTAAGGAGAGGGGGAGTGTGAATCTTCAATTTTATCCATATTCTTAACGAGAACATTATCAAAAAAACATTCGTGGAAAACACTATAATAATTAGGGACTAAATTATTGATATTTGAAATGTGGTGACTAAGGGAACATTTCGTTCAATTTATTTTTTCTACTTATTATTTTTTTTTTAAATCAGTTCAGCTTACACTAGATCATATTTAATCAGATCAGACTAAGTTAGATTTGATCAGGTCTAATCAAATCAGATCTAAACAATATTATTATTATTATTATTATTATTACTATTAGTATTATTATTATCCATATTACTATTAATATTGTTATGATTATAATCATTATTACTATTGTTATTATTGTTGTTACTATTAGTATTATTATTACTATTAATATTATTATTATTACTATTATTATTACTATTACTATGACTACTATTATTTTTAATATTAATATTATTATGATTATAATTATTATTACTATTGTTATTTGTACTATTTCTATCATTATTATTATTGTTATTATTATTATTATCAATATTTCTATTATTATTATTTATATTATTATTTTATAACTATTCTTATTATTATGGTTATTATTATTGAAATTATCATTACCATCATTATTTTAAGTATTATGTTTATTATTACTATTATTATTATGATTATAATAATTATTACTATTTTTATGATAATTATTACTATTATTATTACCACTATTATTATTATTATTGCTATTATTATTATTATTTCTATTATTATTACTAGTATTATTATTATTGTTATTATTCTTATTACAATTTTCTTATTATTATTATTATTTGTATTATTATTACTATTATTATTAATATTTTTTATTATTATTACCATTATTATAAGTGTTATTATAACAATTTTAATTTTAATTGAATTTATATCACATCCAATCAGATCAGAGCAGATCAAACTCAATTCACTATTGTAAAAATTAAAAATCGATTTTGATTTAAAAATTAAGATATAATTTTGACATTATGTAACAATATTAGTAGAATTAACTTTCCGCCCTATTAGAATTGTGTTCCCCCCAACCTGCAGCGGCGGCGGAAGAGGGCGGCACCGCCAAGTCCAAGGATAATATGTGCCGGAAATCACCCAATTATTATTATTACTATTATAATTATAATAATTATACTTATCAATAATAAGTTGCAGTAATTATACATATCTGAATAATAATAATAATAATAATAATAATAATAATAATAATAATAGAAGAAGAAGAAAATAATAGAAGCAAAAGGTGGGGCTGGAACAAATCAAAGAAGAAAGAAAAAAGGGGGAGGTGGGGCTGTATGGAAGCAAAAAAGAAGAAGAAGAAGAGGAGGGAGGGGAACTGGGGAAGACCGAAAGAAGAGAAGAAAGAGGATGAACCTGTGAGTGACGGAAAATTGGTTTAACCGGACGGAAATTTTAGGGTACCTGTGACTATATTTTGAAAATTAAAGGTACCTAGTAGTTCTTATTATAAAATATAGGGTACCCATGAGTAATTTTCTCAATAGCTTAATCCAAAACTCAACAAGGAAAACTCTTTTGGGACTAGAGTAATACGGAGTGACATTAAAAAAAACTAGTATTTTAACCCGTGCAACGCACGGGTTTGGATGAATTTTTTGACACTTCTGCAATTTAATTTCAATGCAATATTTTAAATTGAATTTATGAAAATATATATAATATGTTTTTTATTACTATAGACATTAAAAACAAAATAAAAAATAATAATTTAGTATTCAATATTTGGTAATGAAAATTCTTATATACAAATTCAAAAGTGAACATCTCAAAGATTTTCTAAATCTATATTTTTGAAAGACTTTTGGGTATACAACAATTTTGGTGTAGTTGCAAGGATTTTCGTTATCATTCTTAATTCTTCCTTTTTACTCGTGAAACAGCACTGCGGAGTTGATCATAAGTGAACACCAAATTGATTAAAAATAATCCAACAAATGATAATGTTTGACTTTGACTTCGACTTTGTTAAAAGTCATAGCAAAACAGAAAACATTGGGGATTGTCTTTTCTAAAACTTTAAGACTAATCGTGGATCAGATTGTATGAAATTCAATCTAGTTATGTAAACCTTTTTCTCGACTCGTTTTTTCAAAACCACAATTGCACCGAAAACATTATTTCGTAGCTCTTTAATGATTAGTCTGATCTCATCCCGCAATTCAGATATTCAGTCATGTTTCTCAATAGCATATATAATTGGTGGCCCTTTTTTCAAAATTATTTTATGGCTTGAGATTCTCGAATATTTGATTTCATTTAAAACTCAATTGTTATTCAATCGCCATTAACACCTACATCTCCATTTTCTTCGCATGAAGAATCAGAATTCAAATACTCCTTTAAATTGTCTAGTACTAAAATCAAACCATAAAAATCAATACATTCGAGCTATGAAATTACGTATAGTATTTTTTTTATTTTAACACAATTATAGTCCATTCACCGCTTGTTTTATAAATAATTTAGTTATTTTAAAATATTTCATATGTTTTAATTTTACATAAATATATATTGCAATAAATAGAATCCAAACTAACTTAAATACAACATATCATAAACAAATACCCGCATGACATTGATTTAGAGGTAAAAAATAAATCTTATTCATTAATTGAAAGTTTTTTTGGTCGGGGGATTGAAAGTTTTATTATAAAGCAAAATTTTCCGCAGTCCTATGGTCCATGCTCATTTTATAAGCCTTGGGGTAATAATATCATAAAAAAATTAGATCTTTTTTTAACAAATATTGACTTGCTGGTCATGAAAAGTGTAAGAAGGTTCACATTTCACTCGTGGGCCTTAGAATCATAATTTACCAAAATGTTGATTTTACGTTTTGTATGTTTCAAATTAGGTGGTATATTATGTGTTAAAAAATAAGAAATTTCATAATTGGCGAAGAAAGTATTTATTTAGTAGGTGTCAATATTTAAATTAATATAATCAAACTAACTTCATTTAGAGGTATCATAAACAAATTTATAATACTTCGTATATTATTTATTTATGAAGAGAATATTTTGTTTATTATTCTAAAAAAATCAATTTTAGTCCAGTCATGTATTGACTTTTAAGTTTTTTATCTAGTTATTGAAATGTATTCTTTGTTTTTAATTTTACATTGTTATTGAAATAAATAGAATCAAAATTAATTTCATTTTAAAGTATTATAAACTAATGCTTGTATGAAAATGATTTAAATGTGAAAAAATCATCTTATTTATTAATCAATTTTTTATTCTAAATGAAGCAAGAAAAAAAATATTTTAATGCATTGGAAAGAGTATTTTCATAAAAATGAATGTTTCTCTTTAAAAATTAAACTAATTCAAAGATTTTATACCAAAAAAATGGAATTCAGATTTTCTATATCTTAAATTAAGTGATACATTGAGTGTCATAAAAATATAAAATTTATTTATATGTAAAGGAAGTATTTTATTTAATAGGAGTCAATATTTAAATAAATACAATCAAAGGAATATCATGTAAATGTATAATGAATAAATATAAAATTTATTTATGGGCAATGAGTGTATTTTATTTATTAGTATAAATTTTTTTTGAAAATTTTACGACTTAACGAATTCGAGACATATATTAAAAATATTTGTACATAGAGTCCTGGAAAAATGATATTTTATTAAAAGTAATAATTTACACGGACAATAATTTTAATTCTAATTTGAATTCATGGTTTTAAAATAAGTAATTACTCCATATCATATTTGAAAAAAGAGTAAAAAACTTGAAATAATGAAAGAGAGTAATTTTAGTTAAATTGCCACCTAATATGCCACATGTCAATTTCCTAATGCGCCACATGTCAAGTTTTGAATATACCAAATGTCATGTTCTTAGAGCTCCGAGTCTCATTTATATATATATAAAGAGAGGCATTGGCTACCGCCATCCCACTCCCTTCCACCTCTATGCTCTCCTTCTGCAAAACCCCAAACCCCAAATCCCCTCTTTGCGTCATTTCTTTGCTCTCGCCCTTCCTCCGCCGGTCCACTACCTGTAACATGAGCTCTGGCTCTAGGATGTTCCAGCTCAAGCTTGACCCGTTAACCGGAAACTCCGAATGGGTCGTTGTCCACGAAATCGAAACTCCCGACTCCCAAACTCCAATCCCCCCTCTTTCCACGACGTCGTATCTCGATATGCTCAACGACTCCCCCAGAAACAGAGCTTTCCGTGAAGCCATTGACAAGACTGTAACTAAGCCTTGCCACGTTCTTGACATTGGGTACACTTTTGTTCTTCAAATATTCTACAAACAAAAAAAAAGATCAAAATTTTCTCCTGATTTACTCTTTTAGAATGAAATGGGGGGGTTTTGTTTTAATAGAACAGACATGTTTCTTAGAATGCAGTTTGGAATTTAATTTGCAGTGCTGGAACTGGATTGTTGTCCATGATGGCTGCCCGGGCAATGGGTCGTGTGGATTCAGAGTCTTGCACTGGTTCTAATGGGATGGTTACGGCTTGTGAATCATACCTTCCTATGGTGAAATTGATGCGGAGAGTTTTGAAGGAGAACGGTATGGAGAGGAGAATTCGCATAATTAATAAAAGGTCAGATGAATTAGAAGTTGGCAGCGACATAGCATCTCATGCAGATGTTCTTGTGAGTTCATTGTCTCAAGGTCATTATGAAATTTGATAATCAATTCCAAGCTTTTTCGTGGATTCGTCACATCATGTTGTATGGCTTCTTTTAGTAACATGGTATTTCTGATCATCTGTTTGAATACAGGTTAGTGAAATACTAGACTCAGAGCTGTTAGGTGAGGGGCTAATTCCAACTTTGCAGCATGCCCATGATAATCTTTTGGTTGATAGTCCAGAAACAGTGCCTTACCGAGCAACCATTTACGGTCAGGTGGTTTGCAAAACTAAATTTGATTTTCTGCAAATTGTACATTCCTGTTTCTTTTCAATGTATTCCGGCTGACTGAACATTGCCAACGGTCTTGAAAAGTATTTTATTCTTCCCTCAGTTGCCGTTTCTATTCACTTATGAATGCAGATGTCTCGTAATCTCTTTTCTAATTTAAATGTGCATATGTATTTAGCATTTCCTTGCAAGCTTATTGAAAAGAAGAAGGTTTTGTACTCTATGAGCTGATCCAATAGGAAATGCTCCGTAGTTTGTAATGCCTTCATCATCTTCTTCGAAACAGCCATTTGAATTGGAAAATCTAAACTTTACAGCGTCAAAACAAGAACAACAAACTAGTACTATCGCAACCTTGTACGCAATCTTACCCCTATAGAAAATAGAGGTTGTGTTAGGGGACTCTTGATGTATTGCTTCAAGGGTGGTTTAATGTGCCACCTTGATTCGCTCCACTATTTATCTGAAGCTAAAACATTCTAAAAAAATGATTCTTTTAGCTTTATTGGCATGGACACAATGGAAATATTATACTAAGTGAATACTCCATAAGTTTTACAGCTAAACAATTTCAAATCACATATGGGAAATTTTTGCAATTTTATTATACTTGATTAAGTTAAGTGCCATGATAGGGCACAATGACATCGTTTGATCCATGTAGCCAACCCTCTTAGTGGGATAAGGCTTTGTTGTTGTTGTTGTTACTTAGTTCTCTTCGCTTGTAAAATTTCTTATTCCCTGCCATGTCTTGCAATATATACTCACCAAATTTTGGCCTTTTCATGGCACTGATTTGCCTTCCTTCATACACCTCCGCCTAATCACTTAAGGTTTAATTAAAGTTGCCATTTTGACTATAAGTTCTAATTTGGCATATTTGTCTTTCAGCTGGTTGAAAGCAAAGACTTGTGGAAGATGCATGATCTATATAATAATGAGGGAAATACGTCAGATACAATTCGTCTTGTTCCGAAAGGCATGGAGACAATAATATGTGTCAAGCACCAACAATATCCCATGCATTGTGAGGCAATCAGTGATGAAATTAAACTGGTACTCTTTATTCATATTTTGTAAAATCATCATCATCATTATTCATAATTGATCATTAATTTATTATTTAAATTTCCTAAAGCTCTCAGAACCATTCAAAGTATTTGAGTTTGACTTCTGGAAAAGGCCTGAAAGCTCCAGGGAAACAAACTTTCTTGTTAAGGCAACGAAAGGCGGCACTGTTCATGCTGTCATCTCATGGTATTTAAATGGTCCTCCTTAATATATTACGATCACTTTCTCACCGAAGTTTTAGTGATATTTTTAGTTTTTCAGGTGGTTGCTTCAGCTCGATAGAGAAGGGACAGTCTTCTATTCCACTGGGCCAAATTGGTTACGTTGCCTACCTGATGTGAATGAGTTAAACCTATCATGTAAATTGAGGCATCTCTCTTGTCCCTTCGGGGACATCCGATAAAATTTGAGGCATCTTACCTTTGATATTTCTTCTGGTTTAAAATGAGTTTCCTATTTAGTAGATGCCCAGTAGATGTTTTAAAAATATAAGAATCAAAATATATACTATATCATAAGTGCATTTATTTAATTATATTTGTATGTGTATATGTATATGTATGTGTATGTCATTATAGGTTCTAAAGCATGGTGTGATCATTGGAAACAATGTGTTTGGTTCATTCCAAACAGAGGTTTACCTGTGCATAAAGATGAAAATGTCTATTTAAATGCCATTCATACCAATATTAGCATCACTTATGAGGTAAAAACAATTTCTCAAAATATGGAAGCTAGACAGTCCAAACCAGATGCCCAAGATTGTCAAGTCCTTTTATCACCAGAAAGAATTGCACTTTATGGGGACAGCAATTGGAGATGTTCAGTGCTTGAAGCAGTTCACAATGCTGTGAGATCCTCTACATAAAATTTTGTTGTTTGGGTTTACATAAACTTGAAGTATTGTTCACCTTTTTTTTTCTTTTTTTCTTTCAGATAAAGCATAAAGTGTCTCCTTTGTGCTTTGTTGCTGATGACAGCATTTTCTTGACAATTGCTATTGCTCAACTTGGCAGAGCATCAAATGTCAATGTCAAATCTGCATTTCCCGGTCTGGGAGAGAAAGGAGAACAGTATCTGCAAGCTGTTGCTGATTCAAACGGCTACTCGATGGATTGCATTACTGTTTTAAAACAGAGATACTCAGGCTTAAACATGGAGGCCACACATGGAAGAAAGGTAACAAATGCAAACCTATGTATATTGGCTTGAGTTCCTTCATTATTCATTTTGAAAATTGCAACATGAAAGCATAAAACTTTGTCACTCTGCTACTTTGCATGAATCTATTGTTTTACTTCATTTATGACTCTCAAGTTACATTAAGTTTCATGTCTTATGCCCCGGCGTAGCTGAGATTAAGGTGATTGTGGTTATGATGATTGAAATACGTGATTCCTTGGTGAGTTTGTCTCACACAAGGTTATTGAAACTGGTTTTCTTTAAAAAAATCCGAATTGGTAGAAGATTTTGAAAACCAGAGCGATTAATCTAACCGCAAATAAGATTTTATCTCACACAAGGTTGTCATAAATGAGGTTTTCGTATGAACTTATAAATCGAACGACCAAAGTAATTTTTTTGAACATATGTCCTCATTTACTAACACATTTATCCCAATCCCCTCATCAATATCAATGTTTTCTTCAACAATTTTGTTTAGCACACAATCACTGTGATGTTTTACAATTCTATATGTTTTATACTATTCTCTGATTTTATCTCAATTTTGCACGTGAATTGATTTTTTTTCTTGAATTCTAAGGACGTACAAAGCATCCTTAAGGTGATATTTCAATAGTTTTGATCTCATATCCATTTTTCTATGTCGATGTAGGTTGATGTATTGGTTGCAGAACCTTTCTATTATGGAAGAGATGGTTTACTCCCATGGCAAAATTTGCGGTTTTGGTAAGTAGTAATCCCCCCCCCCCCCCGGCGCCCATGCACACACATATTAACTCCTCATCTTGATTTATGCAATAGGAAGGAAAGAACTATGATGGAACCCTTATTGTCAAAAGATGTGGTGATAATGCCTTGTAAAGGGCTTTTGAAGGCATGTGCAATGTACCTTGCCGTAAGTTGATGTGACGGTATTTTGATCTACCCTCTTCTGTGAGAGTTGGGATGATTTTCATTTTCCATTTTGATTTCTTCTTACTACAAATGACTTGAGATTGACACTATCATGTTTTTTAGGATCTTTGGAGAAGTCGGCAATGCCTGAAACACATCGAAGGTTTTGACCATTCTGTGGTCAATTCCACTTTAGGTGCATGTGGAGATTTACCTGCAGGGGAAGGGAGCCCTTGTCTGCCCTTCTTTATTTGGCAATGTGGGGAGACTAAGGTAACATTGATGATGTTCATGCTAATACCCCTTCCGTACCAAATAAGATTTTGTAGTTTGACTTCACAGAGTTTAAGAAAAGCATTGAAAAGTGAAAAACGTGTGATTGAAATCTGTTTAGATGAGAGAGGTTGTGGGTCACATAATCCATTCCTTGAAAAAAGAAGTAAAAAAGCGATAGCGACACCAATAATGACATCAGAAATGACACCAATATGTTTCACACTCCATTTGGGGCGTGTCTGTGAGACATAGTGGTGTCGTCAATTCTAGTGTCATCCTTGGTGTTAGTTTAGCATGACCCAAAAATGAAATGGGTGCAGTGTTAGATTTACTTTTGGACGACAAAAAGAAAAATGTGAAGTTTATTTTGGGACAAAGGGAGAATCGTGAAAGGGTTTGTTGGAATTGATCAAAATGAATCAAAATCGTTGCAGAAACTGAGTGAACCCATTACTGTAATGGAGTTCAATTTCCAAGAACCAATGCGGCTGTGCTCCGGAGAAGCTGAGGTGATTGTTTATAATGTTCTTGCATCTTGTTTTTAAAAGTCACAGTTCAGAGTTTCTAATTAAAAGTCACATCCCAGAATCTAATGGAGTAAAAAAAATCACAAGTTTTCAGTTTGAATTTACGGAGCCAGGATTGTGCCATGGACTGGTGCTTTGGATTGATTGGGTAATGGATGCGGGAGAGTCCATCATCATATCGACTGGGCCAGGTAGGGTATGGTTATAACTTATAAGTCAAGACATTATATATCAGACAAGAAAATTATGGCTATTTTTGCTCTGTTCCTGAAAATCAGGAGAGTGTTGGATTTGTCTTAGATTTTGAGAAAGCAGTTGATGTCTGTTTCCTAGAATCTGATTTTCAGAACTGGTCTACTCTTTACTTCTTTGATTCTTCAGAATCAGCTATTTCTGAAACAAATGATTCTTCAAAATTATAACTTTTTTTGTGTGTGTTCAAATTTAGAACAAAGATATTGGAAGCAAGGGGTGAAGCTTTTGGAGAAGCCTGTGACAGTACAGAGCGGGGAATGCATCTCCGGATCACATTGCTCGTCAAAGATTGTGTGCTCGTTAGATCCAAGAAGTGCTGACCTTAGCGTGGAACTTACTTTTGTATGAACTCTTTGCTCTTCTTGTTTGTTCTTAAATGGTTCATTATGACTTTTTACGTACATTAAAAATTGAATGAATATGGACACACTATGTGTCCGCATTCAAATGATTTTTTAATGAGGGAGGGTACTCCGTAGTGAGGCTCGGGTTGTAAATGGAGATATACTTATTCCCTCCCTAACAAAAAAATGTAACATTTTTTTGTTGTTCGAGTAGAACTATTTCTTGGTAAAACAAATAGGGGTGTGTTTGGTTTGGATGTGTGGAAAAGTTGATTCTAAATTTTTAAAAATGTGGTTTTTTTAATGAGATGATTCTTGTTACCAAGATTGGTTGTGTATTCGGTTGGTGTGGGTTACCCAAAGGAGGAGTTTTTATGTGGTCTTTAAGTCTATATTTCATCACATTTTATAGGTCGGCAAGTAATTTTTTTCGTTTTTGCAAGACCCAATATTTTATGATATCAATGCAAAAAGATTTATAAAATGAACATGAATTTTAGGACCATGTAAGAATTTTCTTTTCAAGTACCATAATGTTTATTTTGCATCTTTATTTATTTCTCTATACTTCGTACTCCGTAGTATTTATTCGTATGCTCATTTGAGAACTACGTAATTGTTCATTATGTTTATACATAGTGTAGATTTATGATTAACACAATATTCATTTCAACTAAAATAATGTGAATAACATTTGATCTTGTGAATATAAAACAAGCATTTCAAATCGGGACAAAGTACAAAATATATATGCACTATATATTACTCCCTTCGTCCTAATTTATAGGGCATGTTTTGGTTTACGATTTTTAATTGAAATTATTTTCAAAATATTTTATATGACAAATGGTATAGAGAAAAAATAAAAATTACATATTAAAATGCTACATTAAAAGATTTACAAAATTAGTAGTGACAATAGTATTTTATTTTATCAAATTATTAACGAAAATTGAGAAAAAAAGTGAATGAAGTTTGACTCTGTGAATAATAAACATGCACTATAAATTCGGCCTAACCCTCTCCTCAAGGCTCAAACCTAACCCGAGCTTCCCCGTGTTAATTTATACCGTACAATCGGTTGTACTATATTTTTCGTATTGTAGTACATTTACGGCAAATACTCATTTATGTATAGTAGAATATGCATTTCATATTATTTTTATATTATTACCCCATAGCGCAGACGAGACGGTCACTGAGAAAAAGTAAACTAGGTTTTAATCACAGATTGGTGGCAGGGAGTGAAGCCTGCACCTGATACTTGTAGAGATCATATGCTTAGCATAGTTGCCCCTAGCGTAGTTGCTAGAAATCAAACTCGGGTATATCCCTTGGCACTCCCTATCTTTGCCAACTGCGCCACGCTCATCCGCAAAAAGCCCAAAATAACAAAAAATGTATGTGAAAGATGTTAGTATTGAAGGTACCAATAGCCATATCTTTTTTTTGTGTGCTTAAAAGCTATTTTAGATACAGGAAAGTGAGTTGATAGATGATACTTATAATGTGTATGGGTTAGCACTTAGCAGTTAGCTATTGTAATCTATTTGGGTTGGAGGTGATGATATATATTGTGCATTTGGTTCAAAAAAAGACGCCCCAATAAGAAAATTCACACTAACGGCATGTTTTGTTCATTAAAATTTCAAAGTTAGATGTTGGAAAAAACTAGAAGTAATTGAAAATAGTTAGAAAAAATTAAAAAGAGCTACATGAAATTGAAAAGAAATAAAAAAAAACTAGAAGGTTAGAAGAAATTGAAAAATTTTGGAAAATTTTAAGGGTCCTTTGGAATCCTGGAAAATGACTTTTGAAAATTGAATTATTTTCTTGGAGCCTTTCCTAACGTTTGGGTGAAAGTGAAAATTATCTATTGTTGTTTGGTTCCTTTCTGAAAAAATAAGGATAATAAAATGTTAAAACTCAAATGTGAACCAAATGCGAAAATCAAATCAAAGGCTTATACGGATTACGGAGTGTTTCAATGACAAAAAGGAACACTCTGCAACTTGGATCCAGAATCTGATCCAATTCCATTTTAGGTGATGGGTGCAGCGACACAGAGGCGGTTGTGACGGGGAGCCTTTCCTGGCGTTTGGGCGAGATCAGGCGAACGGGACACAACCTTAATTGAAGTACGTAAAGAGTTCTTAAATGTCTACTAGCATTAAAAATGTCATAACTAGTAATGACTCCTCAAAATCAAGACCTACAAAAATTTATTTACTTCCCTCCGTCCAAAAAAAGATTTTCAAATTGCGCATTATGATGTCTGACTAAAACTATTTTCAAATCATTTAGGAACTTTTGGAGAGCTAGGATTAGAGTAGCTGAATAGGAGCTCAGTGCTAGAGAGGTTTTTTTTAATAGTGTGTTGTGTTTGATTGGAATCTTCTACTAATGCTTGCAGAACTTTCATTTCATTGTACTTGGTGCTTTATTCATGCTATTCTGTGTAAACTGTGTACCCTATCATATTTTTTTGTGCAGGTTGAGTCGAGGGTCTCTTTGAAACAGCCTCCCTGCTTCCGAATAGGGGCAAGGTCTGCGTACACACACTCTCCTCAGACCCTACTGTAGTGGAATTCAACTGGGTTGTTATTATTGATGTTTTAATATGAAAAATAATGTGGAATTAAAAAATAAAAGTTACAGGGTATTTATATTTAAAAACTACATCGAAAGATCAACAAAACTAAAAGCACATCACTATATTATTTTATAAAATGGGCAACAAAATAGACCAACAACAAAGTGAATAAAGTTTAACCCGGTGGATAATAAATCGAAAGACAAGTTTTGCACGGAGGGAGTATTAGTATTAGTTAAAACTCTTAAAATGTATCACTCTAACATTAATTAAATTTAGCAAGTGAAAACAGAGTAAGCCAACACATGTGATAATCAACATAAACACACTTTAGAGGTCCGCTCGCGTAGAACGATTATAACCCAAACACTAGAGATGTAAATAAAGCGAATAATTTCGACTCAATGCATAATTCAAATGAAACGGCTTATGTAAAATTGATAAACGAATCAAATACAAATACCAAAAAAGATGTTTGAACCGAAAAACTTGTCCAAAAAAACAGAACACAAATAATAAAATGTTGAAGATTGGATTTTATTCGTTTACATCCCTATAAAACGCCGTATTCCATTCCACACCATATCAAACGAGTAACTACGATCAATCTACCGATTGACAAAAAAAACTAGTGAAAATGAAAGGATGTGAATAATGTGATACAAGTTGCAAAAGGATAACATATGAATTGACCAAAGCATAAGCTAAGACAGGAAGAGAAGGCAGACCTCGCCAGTCATATCATGTAATACAGCATTCTGGTTTAGATTCAAGCATCTCTGGGGTTCTGCAAAAGCACAAGGAACATTCATGTCCATCTCTTAATCACTTCCGTTTTAGAGAGAAAATATATGTTTCAAGATAAGTGTTATTCCTTCACTTCATTTTAAATGGTGCATTATGACTTTCTTGATACATCAAAACAACAAATGAATGTAGACATGATACATGTGTGTATTCATTCAACTTTTGATGTGTCACAAAAGTAATAACGGTTAAAAGTGAATGAAGAGAGTACATTCGAATGCAAGAATAATCGTTAATTATCACAGTTGTCATTTTTCTATCTGCAAATGTGCTTCATAGCACTTCATGCATGCGTAATGCATTACTAAAAAAGGGAATACAGAAAGTGGAGAGTGTATTTTAAGATGTCCAAAAAAGGGAAAGTGTATAAAGTTTTTTTCAGGACGGGGAATTATTAGATTAGGTTAAGTGTACTTACATTTGACCAAGACTCGACAAGTCAAAATCCGGGGCAAGCTCACGGACAATATCATTAGGTGGTTGGCCACACTCTTGCATTTTCTGCATGAGGTCAACAATCTTTTTGAAGTTTGCTGGATCTGTTTCATAAGCTCGATTAAGCTCTTTTATGAGTTCATACTGCTTGTTGTAACGGCAGTATTCTTCGTTTGCCAGTTTAGCTTTGTTTTCCTCTAACCATTTAGGGTATCTGTCTTCCATTTCTTTCATAGGCTCGTGCAGAATTTCTTTGGATAAAAGCTGTTGCATCATTGTCTCAACCATTGACTCCATGTCCTGGTATATAAATGCCAATACATCAGTTCAAACTGAGACACATTCTACCTCGAAATCAGGGCATCAAATTATGATGATTATTACAATTGGTATTTGTATTATCATTATCATTCAATTTAGTTAGTTCATTCCAGTTCATTTCAACATATTTCGGATGGCAATTAACTCAAATGAAATTTGGAATGTGTTCTTCTCAACTAAAATTTATTTAACGAAACTAGACGCAAGAACATACAACATAAAAATAATAAAATGGAGACAAAATTCAAAAATCTTTACACAGAAATTTTGGAAATTCAAGAAATTTACCGGAGAGCCAGCAAGCTCTTCAAATTGCTTGACCCATTCCTCCATCATTGCATCATTCCCAAAATTCGGATCTCCGGGAAGCTGCAATCCGTTCATCGATTCTAACCCCTTCACAGCCTCCATGGTGTGCTCTGTGAGCTTATCTAGAGCCTCAGAAGCATGCGAATCCTTCATTGCCTTGGAATCCTTCTTCTGCTTACCCATTTTCTTTCTCAAATCTGGCAATCCCATCCCTAGCCCTTGAACCTCACTCGGCATACAATTCCGCTTCTCTTCTCCATCTTTGCTCCTACAAACCCAAACCCATTTTTCAAAAACACATCCAAACCCTCACTTCTTAAGCATCAAGAAAACACATGCTCCCTCCTTTCCAAACATAGTTTTGTCCGGCATAAAGATTCCAATTTTAAACAAAAGAAGCTAATTTCCATCATAATAACTTTTTATAAAAGTAAAATAGTCCCCAAACAAGTAAAAATATCTTAAACTCGGTTAAACCAACAAATAAATTTTAAAAATACTGCTAAAATAGATGATATCCAGTAGCTGTAAGATGCTAGAATTAAACGGATGGAGAAGAACAAAAAAGGGTAAACGAGAAAAATGGACACCTTTGGGAAGCAGCAGCAGCAATATTGAGGCTCTGGAAATCATCCAAAGCGCCTGAAAATTAGTGTTCTAATTTAAATGTGGAGTATCTGATTAATAAATAAATAAATACATAACTTCTGATTTAACCTAACACAAAAAAAGAGAGCAAGAATTCTCAAAATAATTCAAGAATATTCGCAGAAAAGGTAACAAGAACAATATGAATAGGAGAGAAAAGGGATTTACTGTCGAGTAGCTGGTCTAAATCATCGGAGTGATCGGCCGCCGCCATGGATTTCCCCAAAATTTCCGCCGGTGCGAATCTCTCTCCACTGGAAAATACAGTAAAAAATTTCTGCAACTTAAAGATTAAGGGACGATTGATTGAATTGAATGTGCAATGGAATGAGAAAAGGGCGGAAAGTAAAGACAAAAGTAAAGTGACTTGGGAGAAGACCGGAGATGACGTCGTATTTCTGGCGGAGAGACCGACGGATAGATAACCCGAAATTCAGTCCTCCTCGGCTCTTCCTAAAGAGAAAAACAAAGAAATTAACAAGAAATAATTCTAATCTTGTTTAATCTCAAACTAATTATATTTAAAATTGTTTCTAATATGACCTAATCTGATTTTAATAAGACATACTCGTACGTAATAAGAATAAGTAGAAGTAAATATGGTCAGGTTAGAAAAAAAAAGAAATTAAAAGAAACTGAAAAAAGATGAAAGAAATTAGGAAAAACTGGAAAAAGGTTAGAATCTTTTTTAAAAGAAACTAGAAAAAACTATAAAATATTGTAAAAAAATCAGAAATTTTTTATGTATAATAATAATAATAATAATAATAATAATAATAATAATAATAATAATAACAACAATAACAATAACAATAACAATAACAATAACAATAACAACAACAACAACAATAATAATAATAATAATGAAAATAATAATAATTCTTAATTCGTATAATTATTATTATTATAAAATTCATGATAGTTAAAAAATGGATAAAATTTGACCGTGTGAATAATACAAATATATTTATTTAAGAACATATAGGGTAATTTAATTACTATTTTTATTTATCCCAGATCAATTTAGATTAGTAAATATCCATGGTTTTTAAAACATGATTTAGTGTCATGCAAATTACAAAAGAACAATTTTCCAATAAAATTTTACTACATATTATTTATATTAAAAATATAACGAAAAAAATAATAATGAGTATGAATCACAAAATAGTGACATGAGAAAAATAAAAATAGAAAAATTAAAATAATTATAAACTATAGTTATAATAATAATCATAATAATAATAATACATGGAAAACACATTTTTTTGAGTCATTACTTGGGAGTAAAAAATGAAGAAAATAAGTATAGTTGGATATATTAGAAGAAACTAAAAAATTAGAAGAAATTAGAAGAAAAATAAACTGAAAAACTAGAAAAACTCGAATCGTCTTTCTGACGGAGAGCAACAGATAGATAACCCCAAATTGAGTCCTCATATCCTCCCCTACTAGAGAGAAAAAGGGGTGGGCAACCAAACAAGCATAATATCATACCGGATCGTAATGGTACCGAATCGTTTATAGTGTTTTTAAATATGATTGAGTGTTTAAACCACGAATCAAAAGCGAATTAAAATCAAACAGAACGGGACCGTGATACAAATATTTAAAACCAATTATCACAGACCGAACTGTTCAAACCTATATGAGGAGTATCTCAAATAATTATTTGTCAACTTCATCTTACCGTATATGGAGTATTTTGTATGGTATTATTCAATTTTAAAAGTCTTTCATTGATATTCTTTATATTATATTTATTACTATTATTAACATTATTTTTTAAAGTTATTACTACTTCTGTCCTTGAGTATTTGTCCAATTTTGATTTTATTAAGTCAACTATTTCAACCTTTAACTTATAATTAAATAAAATAATATTGTATATTAATTGTAAAAAATAATATTTTGAAAATATCTTATATAATAGATCTAATAAAATTATTTTTGTATCAATATCTAATATTTTTTTATTTAATTTGGGGTCAAAGTTTACCTATTTTGACCAAAAAAATTAAAAGCGGACAAATACTACGGGGCGAGGGAGTAATAGTCTGATATTGTATGAATTGAAAAAAATCTATTTTTAAAATTTGAACTTGTTATCTTTTATTCTTTATGTTTATGATCTTTTTAAATTCGAAATCAATACTTCTTTTTAACAAAGTTGTGCTTTTGTATACAAAATTATGCTTTTATTTTAATATTTTTTGAGTGTTGCATGTTCATTTTTTTGGTTAGATTTGAGCATGGGTATGATATTCTACTGTTCCATTTCAAAACGGAATGGTAGTGAATGGATTTAGAGTTCATACCGTATCGATACCGAACCGTTTAAATAAGAGTGATTCGTGATAGGTTGCGGTAGTATCACGGACCATCACGGAGCACACCCACCCATAAGGAGAAAAACAAAGAACTGTGTTGAATTAATTAGTTTTCAACAAAGGCTGTACACCAAATGTTCTAATCTGATTGGAATAGACTCTTGTCGTATTTAATCTTAATATAGTTATATTTAAAATTATTTCTTATTTGGTCTGGTCAGATTTCAATAAGTAATACTCCGTAAATAATAAAAATAAGTATAAGAGAACATGGCCGTAGAGTCTGTGTCTTTGAAATGAGAAAAAAAGATGAATGTTGGAAGAAAGAGGAAAAAACTAGAAAAAAACCGAAATAAACTAGAAAAAACTAGAAAATATTGTAAAAAATTAGAAACTTTTTATGTGTTTTTTTACATAGTATTCTTATTATAATCGTTATAGTTTTTGTTATTATAATTATTTTTATTATTAACTATCATTTTCATTATTTTTTAATTAGTATAATTATTATTATTATAAAATTCATAATGGTTAAAAAGTGAATAGAAATTAAAGATTCAAGTTACACCAAGTCGTAAAACTCTCTATCTGAGCAATGAAGGCGAGTAAAAGAGGGCGACCGAGGGATAAGAAAAAGGCTACGACGGCAGAAGGAACTCCATCGATGACAAACAAGGATGCGGGATCGCCAGATATTAGAGAATTGTCTTCAGGTAAAGATGTTATTCCTGGTTCTGGATCTATATCGAAAGAGATGAATAAAACCTTGGATGAGAGCTCAAGTAAAGATAGGGTGAACTTAAAGACACAAGAAATGGGTTTGGGGGGAAAGGTTGCGGAAGACGTAACCAAACGATCCTTTGCTGAGGTAGTTGGATCGAATGAAAATATTGAATTTGATTTGAAGTATGTGGAAACAGAGGAAATTAATGGGGTAACCATGCCAAAAATGTCTAGGGAAGACTTGTTAGAATCCTCTAATAGCTGGGATACTACTATATTGTGTTGTGTATTATGGGCAAATCCTTCATTGAAAATAATGGATGAATTTTTGCAAAGAATCTAGAAGGAATACAAGGTAGATGAGGTATCTGTATTAAGAGAGTGGCAGTTTGTTGTCCACTTTGATAAAGAAGAAGAGAGAGAAGAAGTCACAAGGAGAAAGTATTATTTTATACGGAGTAGATAACAAACCCATGCTAGTTCAAAAATAGAAGCCATGTGGTAAGATTAATCTGGAGGAATTGACTTATATACCAATATGGGCAAGACTTCTTAACTTGGACCTAAAATACTAGAGTCTCAATGGGTTGAGTAAAATTGGGAATATTGCAGGCAAGCCAATTCAAAGGGATAAAGCTACAACCACTATGTTAAAATTGGGGTATGCAAGAATACGACTTGAAGTGAGCATTCAGAATAAGTTCCCTGATAAAATCATGTTCCTATATGAGGAAAGAAGAGTAGTCACATAAAGGATCGAGTATGACGGCTGCCCTGCTAGATGTGGGAAATGCAAAAAATTGGGACATTTAGAGGATACTTGTAAAAACAAAGAGGAGAAAGAAGCCAGAGTCAAGAGCCAAGCCATGATTTGGAGAGCTAAAAGTAGCCTTGAGCACAAGGAAAAGGAAGCTGAACAACCAAAAGATAAAGAAGTTGAGATTCAGATGGAAAACAATAATAAAAAGGAGCGTACACCATGGGCTGAAGAGGATTTTCAAATAGTAGACAAGAAGAAAAGTGCAAAGAGAGGTATAATCGTTGAAGAGCAGTTTGTTGGAGGTATAAACAAAGTCTTTCATGATGCCTCATATGAGGGGCATTATCCATTTCTAACATGATTGGTTGCTAGAACATTAGGGGCATGAATAGCCTTTATAAACAAGCTTAGCTCAAATAAGAAATTTCATTAGTAGGAATGAAATTGGTCTGATGGCAATGCTTTAGACCAGAATAAGGGAGAACATCTAATAGCCCAACCCGCATAACTCGGATCCACGGGTTAGCGAACCAGGTTGCCACTATTCCGGTATCCAAACATACACTAATTTTCAAAACAGTTTAAAACATCCAATAGTTCTTGATAAAAAATCCAACATCGGAGTAAACAAAAAGTGTGCGGAAATTAATAAGTAAATTCACACAACTTGTGACTCATGCCCGAAAACGTAATAAAATATTCATTAATTATTAAAAGTTCCAAATCCTTGATTAGCTCTACCACATCTCCTCGTCTTTATCGCCTTCCGGGATCGTGTCTAGGTTCATCTTCTACCTGATTACCTGCGTGTAGCACACAAACAACTAAACGCTCAGCATTGACGCTGAGTGAGATATATCTAACGTTCAGTTCACAATTCATACTAGTCATGTGATATCATGCAATCAACACATATGTCACACATACAATTTAACTCACACAATTTACCTGGCACTTTCCTAATTCCATTCTCCTCAAACATGTGGATTCATCATGGTTGGTGGATCACTAAGAACCTGACCCTATAATCCATTATAGACTAAGGTCTTATACTTTACTTTTGGGAGTCATGATTGTTCCCACTAGATCAGTGCATGCTCAACCAACAAAGGAGTTATCCATTTGGTGGGTGGAATCCCCACCTGATGGATCACTAGGCAGTTTAAGGATACACGTACATACGTTTTTACCCAAATTAACTTAACCATTAGAGCATAGCAGGCATCCACCTGGTTTATACCCTTACTTTCCTAATACTTATGTGAGTCCCAAGATTTCCTCTAGGTTGACTTACCTTGCTGAGCATGTTGAATCAACACACGGTACCTATCTATTTACTATGTGCTGGATCAGGCCACTCATACTTGCAACGATAGAGTTATATATTCAACACAATCACATATGTATTGGATCAACATCATGTAACAAAATTATAACAACTAGCTAACGACTATTCTAAGGTGTTGTCACCCCATACTTCCCGTTATGAAACACACAAGCCTCGGAATCCACCTTCGGCGAAACATGATTTACTTTCTGGTTCAGGTACCTCATGGTACTCTTAACGGTAGGGGGTACCGTCCCCACGGTCTAGAAGTACTACCCCACGGTACGTGGGTACCGACCGTAATGTCTGTTGCCCCCGCACGATATGCCTGTCATAGTAGCCTCTACCGACTGGGCGGTAGGGCCCAGCGTCCACCCAGTACTTGGGTACCAGTTAGTGACAGATATCGCTAGAGGGAGGTTGGAACGGGGGAGGTGAAGGTACCTTGGTACTGTCCTGGCGGTACCAACCTACCGTCCATCGCGACACATACCTTGACACTGCACCATCTCGTTTTCTGTTCAATAACCAATCCTGATTCTTCCAATTTAGCATCAAGCATGATAATAACACATATTACACCTAACCAAGTCATATCACACCGATTCATACGCTTAGTTCATGCGTTTTATCCGTAGATTTCATCAAAAACCCAAGAATTTCCGAATTATCATATCATATAGGTTTTCATGCAATTCAATCATCACAACGATTATGAAAAAAGATTTCAAACCTAATTGCCTACTTTAACGTTAGGGTTTCACATACTCACCTCGATTCAACGATTAATTTTACGAAACAATACCAACGATCGAGGAAACATGCGGCGACATACTCTTCCTCTTTCATTCCTTCATTCTTCTTCTTCTTCCTCCTTCGTGCGTCTAGTTGCTGTCCTTCAGTCGGCCAAGGAGAGAGTCGAGAGTGAGAGGCGGGTTACGTAATAGTAATATGGGAGGCGTAAAGGGTTTTAGGCATGTAAGACATATATTTATACTTTTGGGGTTTTGGGCTCCGTATTAACTTAACGTACCTGGCCCAAAACGCACTTTCCGGCCCACAGGCTCCAAATCCAAATTTGATCGCACCGTTTGATTCGTCCTGTCAAA
This sequence comes from Cuscuta campestris, assembly GCA_900332095.2. Taxonomy (NCBI): domain Eukaryota; kingdom Viridiplantae; phylum Streptophyta; class Magnoliopsida; order Solanales; family Convolvulaceae; genus Cuscuta; species Cuscuta campestris. Next base: position 147,061 of record OOIL02000315.1, on the reverse strand, counting down.
TCCTACACAACGGTATAACTTTTAATATTTATTTACAAATATTTTAAATAAACTCCGGGTCTGTCTTAATAATTAAATGTAATTAATTAATTAATTCTTAAAGGCCGGGTTTCGGGGCGTTACATAACAACTTCCAAGAAGTGGAAAGAAAGGTAGCGAAGAACTGGAGGTATGTTACAAACCAGCAAGAGCATTACTTGGGGAGAATTTGGGTCACTTGGAATCCTGGGGAATATAGTGTTACTAACGTAAAGAGTACTAATCAATTGGTTCACTATATTTTTAAGAGAGTTAGGGGTGACAATCTGAATGCAATTACATTTATATATGCCCACAATGATGCAGTTAAGAGAGAGGCTTTGTGAACTCACCTTAAAGGTATTCACAATAATATTAAAGGGTTTGATGGGGGACTTCAATTGTATCCTATATCACGAGGATAGAATTAGGGGTAACACTGTATGAATGGAGGAAATTAAGGACTTTAGAGCTTGTGTTGATTTCTGTGGACTAGAAGAAAGACCTATGGAAAGAGCATATTATACTTGGTCTAATAGACAAATGCAAGGGAAAATGATTTACTCTAGAATTGATAGGGCTCTTTGTAACACAGAATGGATGTTAAAATATGATTGCAAACTGGTGGTCAAGGAGGAGGGACTCTCAGATCACTCCCCTGTTATTATTGTCCAAGGATCCAATAAGAAAACAATATGTTTCATATATTGTGACATTTGGGCCTTTTTTTAAACAAGATATCATATAATAATAATATTATGGTAAAACAAAGAGACGAACGCATGCGTTTTATTTGCATTGGCTAAAAGAATTGAAATAAACAAGTTGTTAGGATAGTAGACCAACGCTAGAGGGGGGGGGTGAATTGCGTTTGATCAAAAATCGCAGGAATACAAAAATGAAAAAACGAGAGGTAAAGAGAAGAGTAAGAGGCACACCGATTTTACCATGGTTCACCACAACTTGTGGCTAATCCAGCCTCCCGAGAGACTCTCTCAAGCTACACTACTATCACGTTAAGCTTAACGGTGCTTAAAAAACCCGTACAACTTGAGAGTTCGAGTCACACGAACCTCAACGAACCTTCGAAGGAAACATCCCTTCCTTCGAACAACAAGAGAAACACTTTCTCTTGTCAAGTGTCTAAGAACACTAAAAACACTCAAGAAAAATACTCTCTTTAAAGAGTAGAATATGAGTAAACTAATTTAGATCAAGAACACACTCAATTCCTCAAGAAATGGCTCTAAAAAGCTATGTAAAAAGTTTATGGAATGCTGCAATGTAAAGCTATGAAATGTGTGAGGAATGGATGTCAAAAGTAGACCCAAGAGACCCCTTTTTATACCCAAAAACAAGGTGCAACGGTTGGGAAAAGATTGGGGTTGATTGGCTTGATTTGTGGAAATCAAATAAAAGTGGATTTGTTGAATTCTAGCCCGACAGCGCTGTTCATATAGTGAACATCGCTGTTCTGGCTTTGACTTTCCTTTAAAAATGGCTAACGGTCATCAAAACATCGATGTCTAGAAGTCTACATCGCTGTTGGGGTGTTTGACTTTCAAAAATGGAAAGATTTTGTCTTAAATAGCCCAACGGTCATTTGAAAACATCGCTGTTCAACCATGAACATCGCTGTTCAAAAANTCTAGCCCGACAGCGCTGTTCATATAGTGAACATCGCTGTTCTGGCTTTGACTTTCCTTTAAAAATGGCTAACGGTCATCAAAACATCGATGTCTAGAAGTCTACATCGCTGTTGGGGTGTTTGACTTTCAAAAATGGAAAGATTTTGTCTTAAATAGCCCAACGGTCATTTGAAAACATCGCTGTTCAACCATGAACATCGCTGTTCAAAAAATTACTGCCCAGGGCTTCTGAAGGCCAACATCGCTGTTGGGATTTCCGACATGCATGTTGGGATGGTTTGCCAGAACCATGGTTTGGCAGCCAACGCCAAAAACCAATGTCAAAAACCAAAGTTCTCCAAAATGAAAACCAAGTGTTGGAAACTCTTATATAATGTATTTTAGGGAGAAACCAAGTATAAAAACTTAAAAACCACTTCATTAAGGTAAAAACCACGGCTAGCCAAGTTTATGCCGTTTCACATGGTTTTCACCAAAAGACCAAAAACGAAAGGCGGTTTTTAACATGTTTTTGTTGGAGAACTATTTGGATATGTCCTGAAGTAAAAACCAATCATAAAATCTTAAAAACCACTTGATTGATTTGGGCACCAAAAACCAACACCGATAAACGACACCGAATGCTGATAACCAACACCGAAAAACAAAGGTTATGGTTTTTGAAAACTAATCATTTGGAAAAATTTTAAATGTGTCCAGAAGCATAAACAAAAGATAAAAACCCAAAAACCATTTGGTTAAAATCAATGCCAATAACCAATGCCGAAAACCGAACGCCATAGCCGAGCGCCGATAACCGATGGTTCTGGTTTTGGTTAAGCAAGTACCATGGGTTTTAGAAACTTAAAAACTATTTATGAAAACACTATTTTGATGCATGAAAAACATATTTTGTTTTGTGCCATGACGTAGAGAAATTGAATGAGCTTGTTACAATAAAAACCTAAGTATTTAGAATACGTCTTCAAAGCGCCAATGTTTCCATCTTTAGCAACGTCAATTCCTTTCTTGTGCTTTTTGTTTCTTCAAAGAACTTTTTGTATCTCTTTGAATCTTTTCATTTTGTTCCATGTTCCCAATGGTTTGTCAATATCAAAACCTAAATGGAAACAAACATTGTCATTAGCAAAATGTCAAAGTGAAAATGTTTTCCAACACAAGTATGGTATGATATAATATGTATATAATTCACCAAAAATGTGTGTGTATATGTATATTATTATTATTCAAAAATAAAAATAAAAATTTTATAACTTTATGCATGCGTTGAACATCCATCTCTATGCGTGCCACCCACCACTACCCCATGCGGCGTTGTTCCTCCTTAAGCAAATGGTGGAGGAAAATTTAAATCTGGGACACGGTAATGCGGCTCGTTGAGATTTGCCAGCACGTGTGCTTCACCACCACGAGTAGGAGCTTCATTACCCTCCGAAGGAAGAGGATGAGGAGGCAAGAGAGCCACCGTAACAACATTTTCACCTGCCACCACGTCTTCGCCGTGAGCTGCAGCCATCACTCCTGCACGTCAGCAAACTCGCTACGGTTGAAAACTGGAGGAGGGAAAGCCTCACGCCAACAGCGGTTGCTGTGGAGCCTCATGTGGCCAAACAACTCCAGGCGGCTCTGGAACCGCCTCTAGCACACAGAACACTATGTGTTCGACTGTGCCGGTGCCGGAGGTGGCGGAGGAGGTGCTACGACCATCGCCACGACGGCTGAGTGCTCTGATTGAACAATAGAAAGGTGAGATGACAGATGGGGGGAGGAGTGCTACCGTCGCCAGAGGTTTGACCGACGACTTCTCTTGATCTCTTCTTGGTGAGGATGGCAGTCGCTGCGACAGGTAGAGGCCTGTTGGGAGCGGAGGAAGGAGAGTCATTGGCATTAAGCTGAGCGGGCTGCAACCATCACTCCTGCACGTCAGCAAACTCGCTACGGTTGAAAACTAGATGAGGGAAAGCCTCGCGCCAACAGTAGTTGCTGTGGAGCCTCATGTGGCCAAACAACGCCAGGCGGCTCTAGAACCGCCTCTAGCACACAGAACACTATGTGTTTGACTGTGCCGGTGCCGGAGGTGGCGGAGGAGGTGCTACGACCATCGCCACGACGGCTGAGCGCTCTGATTGAACAATGGAAAGGTGAGACAATAGAGGGGAGGGAGGAGCGCTACCGTCGCCGGAGGTTTGACCGACGACTTCTCTTGATCTCTTCTTGGTGAGGATGGAGGTCGCTGCGACAGGTAGAGGCCTATTGGGAGCAGAAGAAGGAGAGTCATCGGCATTAGGCTGAGCGGGCTGCAGCCATCACTCCTGCACGTCAGCAAACTCGCTACGGTTGAAAACTGGAGGAGGGAAAGCCTCACGCCAATAGCAGTTGCTGTGGAGCCTCATGTGGCCAAACAACGCCAGGCGGCTCTGGAACCGCCTCTAGCACACAGACTGTGCCGGTGTCGGAGGTGGCGGAGGAGGTGCTACGACCATCGCCACAATGGCTGAGCACTCTGATTGAACAATGGAAAGGTGAGACGACAGAGGGGAGGGAGGAGCGCTACCGTTGCCGGAGGTTTGACCGATGACTTCTCTTGATCTCTTCTTGGTGAGGATGACGGTCGCTGCGACAGGTAGAGGCCTGTTGGGAGCGGAGGAAGGAGAGTCATCGAGACATCATTGTAGTTTTCCTTCCTCGGCTCGTAGAATTATGAGTAATCAACGATTTGGGGGATGGTGTGCTATGACATGTGGGCCTTAGATCACGAATTCCCAACAATTGTTAAAAGGGTCTAGGAGAAGGAAGTGGCAAGAAGAGTTATGTATCAGGTATGCATGAAATTGAAAGGACTGAAGAAAGATCAAAGAAGCCTGCGTAGACATAAATTTAAGGTTTTGTACCAAAAGAGTGAGGCCATCAGAACTAACTTGCAAAAGATTCAAGAAGATTTAAAAAAAGATCCTCTTGATGGGAATCTCATTACAGAGGAAAACTATTTGATTCATCAACTAAATGTGTCCTTAAAGGCCATAGATTTGATGGTTAACCAGATGTACAAGGGAGACTAGATCAAGGTAAGAGACCAAAATTCTAGATTTTTTTTCTCGCGGATTAAGAAGAGAAGTGTAACGCCCCAAAACCCTTCCTATCAGAATTAATTAATTAAAAATAGTTGAGTAATTATTGAGACGGACTCGGTGGAAATTATGAAATATTCTTTGTTTGACAATAAGGCTTATACCACTGTGTAGGATTCAACGGAACGAATTCAGCGGTGCAATTAGATTTGCATTTGGAGCCCGTGGGCCAGAAAGGGCGTTGGGCCAGGTACGTTAAGTTAATACGGAGCCCAAAATCCGAAAAGTACAAATATACTCCCTACATGCCTAAACCCTTTTACGCCACACTAAATTTAGGTAAACTCCCTCCCATATCTCTCGTTTCTCTTTCGGTCGTGGAACATTAGCGGCGCAGCAGAGAAAGAGGAAAGGAAAAAGAAAAGAAAGAAAGAAAAAAGGAAGAAGAAGAAGGGAAGTCTGTCACCCAGCGATTTCCTCATCGTTGGTATTATATAATAATTTGTAATGTCAAATTCAAGGTGAGTACGTGAACATCTAACGTATGGTTATAGTCATAGGTTTGAATTTTACGTTCTCAGAATCTTTACGGTTGATCTATTTGGACTTTACGTGGAATATGCCTTGTTTATGTGTTTACGGCTGAGAAGCATGATTTAGTTTGGAATTGTTTAAGGGATTATTAGTTAATGTTTGGATATTGATTTAGAACCTGTTAATGCTCGCAGTTTATGAATTCAATGGTGTTTTAGTTAGATAAACTAGAACTGGTATAGGTCTAATTTCTGCCGCGACAGACGGTAGCCAAGTACCGTTGACACGGTACCTGCTTACCGTCACCCACTCTATTTTTCCTTCGCTCTATCGGTACCTGTCACTAAACGGTACTTAGGTATCGGTTGGATGGTAGGCCTTACCACGGGGTCGGTAGATGCTACCATGACATGCCTACAGGGTAAGAGTCACAGCGCTCACAGTCGGTACCCTAGTACTGTGGGGTCGGTACCCCATACCGCCAAGGGTACCATGAGGTACTTGAACCGACCGAATCTTCTGTTTGCATCGAGGATCGATTCCGAGACTTTGTATGTTGCATGACGGTAAACATGGGTACATCAATACTCAGTGTTAGGCCACTGTTTGAGCAAGTTGAATGTGTTGATTGACTCTTAGCTTGGTTGATGTATGAACATGTATATCATGAATTGTTAATGAATAGAGGATGAAACACCTAGAATGAACTTTAGGGACTGACTTGAATGGATTAGTGGCAAGTTATGCCATAAGTTAGTAAGTTAGAGTGATGTCATACATGTTGGGTCCAATGGATGTCCGCATAAAAACGTGTACACGGGGATCTAAGAACTGTCGTTTCGAAGGGAACAGGGATCTCACCCTTCCAACGAGGAACTCTCGAGTTGGTTTGAACTTGACCTTTGTTCCGAAGGGGAATGTCATGACTCCCATAGGCAAGTCGAATACAATTAAGCTTTAACCTAGCATAGGTTAAGAGCCAAGTACAAAAAGAAAGTAAAGTAAATTAAAGAGTAAAGAATCTGATGTTATATCATTACCTATTGTATCTCATGAATGATGATGGTATTGATTATGCATGTTATATCCTGTATAATGTCATGATTGTTGTTGAGCATGTTGCATGCATGATATCGTATGATGATATGGGCTAGTGGGATAGTTTATGGGTATAGCTGTATGTTAGATATTTCTCACTTAGCTTCAATGCTGAGCATGTAGCGTTTGTTCCTTTGCCACACGTAGGTAAACCATGGAATGATGAGCTTGGAGCGATGAGGATGCTTAGATGTGCGTGGCAGTATTTGATGACTTTGAATTATTACTTATTATTTAAAATAACTTATTACTATTTCGGGCATGATTCCCAAGTTGTGTTTTGAAATATAAATAAAGCTTCCGCAACTATTTTTGAATGTTACTTCGATGAATGTCAAAATATGATTTGAAATGTTTATTTGGTTTGTTTTTAAAAGTCACATCATGTTTGGATACTAATTTAGTAGCAACCCAATTCGCTAATCCGAGTATTCTAGTTACGCGGGTTGGGGTTTTACAAGAAGAATGCAGAACGAGGTTCTTACCATTAAAAATAAAGAAGGTCACATAGTTGAGGGGGGAAAGGAAGTTGTTGAGGTAATGTTGGAATACTACACAGAAACACCTACATCGCTGTTTTAGTTGTTGACTTCCAAACATGGAAAGTTTTAGCCATAAATTCTTTCCAACGGTCAGGTGCCTACAGCGATGTTCATTACTTGAACATCGCTGTTCAGGCCTGACTTTGAAGGTTGAAGAAATTGCCTGACATCGCTGTTGCTGGGTCAACAGCGCTGTCCAAGAACTTTCTACCAAAGGGCATTTCTTTTGGCTTAGGTTGGACATCGATGTAAGGAAGTCTACATCGCTGTTCCAGGTGTTTCTAGAAACCCAACCTTGGCGCAACAACGATGTCCATATACCAACATCGCTGTTGGAAGACTTAATGCCAAACCATGGTTTTCAGCTACCCATGTTAGACAGCGCTGTTGGTCACTCCAACATCGCTGTTGGGCTGGTTTAGCCAGACCCATGGTTGGTTTAGTCATGCAGTTAGCCGATGTCAAAAATCTAAGTTCTCCAAAATAAAAACCAAGTATTGAAAATATTTGTTTAATGCATTTTGCTAAGAAATCAAGTGAAACATCTTGAAAACCACGTCATTTAGATAAAAACCACGGGTAGCCAAGTTTACGCTGTTTCGCATGGTTTTTACTAAACGACCAAAAACGAAAGGTGGTTTTTGAAGTGTTTTTGTTGGAGAACTATTTAAATGTGCCCAGAAGTGAAAATCAATCATAAAATATTAAAAACCACTTGGTTGGTTCAGACGCCAAAAACCAACGCCGATAACTGAATGCCGAACGCCGGTTTCTGAAAACCAAACGCCGGATGGCTTGGTTTTTGGTTTGAGCGAGCACCAAGTGTTTTAGGCTTGTTTAAAACTTATGAAAAATATTTTTGAATATGCATAATAATATTTTAATGAAACGAGCCTAGAGAGCCAAGTTTAGAAGTTTGTGCTGGTCTTGATCACATTAAAACCGACTCAACTAATTTCTAAGTCTTCGTTCTTGGTTCTTGATTGTTGGTTCTCAATTCATCGCGCCATGTTTCTTCGCCTTTGATTTGCTTAGTTTAATCTTGTTATCACGGCGGTTTGGCATTATCAAAACATGTCATAAAACGAACACGGTTTAGTACGACGTAGGCGTAAACCCGTGTTCAATTCTAACACCAACCGCTTACTAGGCATTTGCATGGCCATCATGCGCCTTCAAATCTCCATCAAGCCAGCCAAAACACATAGTCTAAGGGGAGCGTATTCAATTAAGATTTTATTAGATTTCAAAAAGTTAGTGGATTTGAAAAATCTGTAGAATCCAGGTGGAGCTTTGTTGATTTTTTTTGTAGAATCCATGTAGAGTTTGAAAAATTCGTAGAATCCATGTAGAGTTTGAAAAATATGTAGAATCCAAACATCAATTCTGTTCAAAAGTCCAACAGTGATGCTGTACAACCATAGTAGGAAACGAACAACGCCGGTGGATGACGGGGCGACACACGTGGACGGGCGGACGAAAAACTTGCGAAGGGGCAGAGGGACACACGGAAGCTGGAGGACGGACGAACAGATGCTGGAGGACGGATGGATGGACGGACGGACGCTTGATGACGAATGGATGGAAGTCCATATAAATCTATGGTTGTGAGAAAAGATTTTCATGAGTGAAAATGTAAGCATTTTTTTGGGAGAAAATCCAACAAAATTCATAGACTATTAAAATTCATAGACTCTTGAATACTTCAAAATTTTTAAAGACTTTTGAAAATCCAAGTTAAATACTTTAATACTTTTAAGAACTTTGGAAAATTACTATTAAATACCTCAAAATTTTTAAAACTTTTGAAAATTCAAATTGAATAGACTCAGATTTTAAAAAATATAAAAAAATCCTCTAGACTCTTAGTATCATACACCCCCTAATACACCCCCTAATACTGGCAAATTATATGGTACATCCAGCTGTACCTTCCTTTAGGTACATCCTGGTATTTTTGTAAATTTTACAAACTTTTTTTCCAATGCCCAGAACATATGTATGATAACTATTATATATGACAATGAGTACCAGCAGATTTGAGAACGAGTACCATATTGTTATTCAATACAAACAAGAATAAACTTGGGTTTTAAATTCTCCATACTCAGAGAGTATAATGAGTAGGAACGAATTGAATAGAGGAAGAAGTTGATGATGATACTGAACTTTTGAATTGTGAAAAAATTGAACAATACTTTGTTTCAGAATGAACTTTTCTTTATTTGAGAATGAGTATTGTTTTTTTAAGAATGAACACTACGCTATTTATTATAATTATATTAGACAAATGTGTAAAAATGAGTACTTCTTTATTTTAAAATGAGTACTACCTTTGTCAGAATGAGTACTACGTTTTTCGAAATGAACGTTTATATTTGTACGAGAATGAGTATTAATTAACTATTTCTAGGTAACATATATACGTGCTCCCGAATACTCCCGTTACTCCGTAGTAAAATCGCTGTATTCCGTTCGCGATCATATTTTTTTAGTGCCACTCAAATGAATTATTGGAAACCCTAGTCGCCTCCTACATCACTTCTCTTCACGGGGTATTTCCTCTCGAGCTCTTGACGGAAGGCTTTAACGAGTGAAGACTGAAGAGGATTCGGCGTCGGTCTTCCGGTGCCACCGCCAATCTACCAAAAGGCGACCTTTTAGGTTTACACCTTCCCGGATTCTCAGATTATTGATTTTCACGGTAGCTATTGCTCAGTTTTTAGGGTTCGTTGTATGTCGTTCGGTTCTTCGATTCTTAATGTGTGTTTTTTTTATTAAAGATTCTCCATTGTTCATATGNCCCCCCCCCCCCCCCAATCCTAACCTATGCATTGTAGGGTTTATAGTGTACGAATCTCATGTTTTTTCCCTCACCTATGTATTGTGGGCGATTTTTTGACTAATTTTAAATTTTTGAAAATTATCACATTTCTATGCTTATTAGCTTCATTCATGCTTTGAAGGTGTGTTTGCTTAATTCTGAAATGGACAGTAGGCCGGATTCAGATAATGATGATGATTTTAGTGAAATATACAAGGAATATACTGGTCCTCTTGGTTCTACTGCACCTAAGATGCAGGAAAAAACATCATTGAACAAAAGGCCGCAATCTGGTTCTGATGAGGAAGATGAGGCACCTGACCCAAATGCTGTTCCTACTGATTTTACTAGCCGTGAAGCAAAGGTATGGGAAGCTAAATCTAAAGCCACTGAGAGAAACTGGAAGAAAAGGAAGGAGGAAGAATTTATTTGCAAACTATGTGGAGAGTCGGGACACTTTACCCAGGTATCAGTTCTATTCTAGATATTTTTTTCTGTTACACTGTTTTGCACGAATGCCTCAAAATACCAGCTCACATGTGTGCTGGTAGCTAATATTTGCTCGTGTATGAGTGCTTATTGTATTTGGGTCTTTTATGTAGGCAATACATGTTGAAGTAGTCAAGTAGATGTATGTTGTCATTCCATAGAACTATGTATCTAATGACCTTTTTTCAGGGCTTCTTTTTTAAAAAAATACTGTTTTTCTAAACAAAGTTTCCAGTGCCGAGATCTTAATAAATCCATTGAATGCCGTATGAAGCCTAAATTTTTGTGTGTCATCACAAACTTGATATTTGGTGGATTTTTCCTCAAACCTCTTGCCTATAAGTTTATTGTTACAGAGTTTTACTTCAATGATAATGATTATATCTATGTAAGCACACCTATATTGTCACAAAGGAGTAAGAAGTTCTTGATTTTTTGCATTTGGTATTCCTACAGTTTAGCATTTGGAAATAAAATCTCGACCTTTTGACATGAAAAAGTTATAGTTATCGAAGCTATTTAAATCTATGCCTGCCTACTTTTAGGGCTGTCCATCAACTCTTGGAGCTAATCGGAAGTCTCAAGATTTTTTTGAAAGAGTGCCTGCTAGAGAAAATCATGTGAAAGCCTTGTTCACTGAGAAAGTGGTGACTCAGATTGAGAAAGATATTGGTTGCAAGATTAAAATAGAGGAAAAATTTATCATTGTCAGCGGGAAGGACAGGTTGATCTTGAAAAAAGGTGTGGATGCAGTTCACAAAGTAAAAGAAGAGGGTGGGAAAAAATCTTTTTCTAGCTCTAATGTTTCTAGATCCAGGACACCCCCTGAGCGCAGGAGTTCAGTTAGTTCTCGTTTGGTACACTCTGATTTGCAAAGATCTAATCATAGCCCACATAGAGCCTCGCAGTTTGATGTCAGGCACGCAAGGCAAGAGAAGCTCATTGGAGATCGGTTTCATGATGATTTGCAAAACGTTTCCCGGGGTTCTCCCCAAGGTAGGAAAATAAGATGATATAATTGCACTTTCACACTGATGTGTTAGCATCATGTCTAGTTTGTACATGTAAGAGATTTTAACACATGACATGCCTTTTTCTGTTTGAGTACTTGTTCCCTTAAACTTCTTCAATTATGTTTTGATATATTAATAAAATAATGGTGCGTGTTGCCTGTACTTTTTTGCAGCAAGAGGTAAGTTCTTCTGTCCAAGAATTCTGTTCGATTCTGATGTAACTTTCATGGTGGTCTGATATTAGAAAGGTACCCTCACCCAAAGGCCAGTTTTTAAACTGACAGGCACAGCATGTCCAGACTCTTTAGAGGGATCAATGAGAAAGGATATTTTGTGTTTAAGCTACCCCATCATATAAGTGACTCAAGAGGCCTAAATAGAAGTTTATAACACTTTTTTCCTTTGGTGTAGCTTATGGTAATGATGGAGTTAGAAGACGTTCAAGCCAGTCAAGTTCTCCAGGTCGAAGGTCTTCTTTAGCCAACTCATACAATTCTCGTGATAGTCGTAGTCAGAGCAGGGAAGCCTTCAGGGCTACTGATGGATGGGATGGTGAGCCAAGAGTGTCTGACATGAACTCTGGCCGTGGTGTTCACTACCCAGCTTTTCTTCAGACATTGGAAGAAATAGAGTTGGCATATAAAAGAGAAGCAGATGAACTTGGAAGAATTCGGGACAAGGAAGAAGATGAAGAGAATCATAAGCATCGTGAGGCATGTTTTTTTGGTGACTTTATCTTTAAAATAAAATTTCTGTTCATTTACTCACTTCATGTTTTTTTTGTTCAAAACTCATGCCTTTGAGCTTTGAGATTGTTAGGCTCTTAAGGGTGTGTTTGTTTGGATAGATTCTTAAGGGTGTGTTTGGTTTGGATGTATGAGATGATAATATTTTAGAGTTGAAGCTAACCTTTATTCCCATCTCATCCTACAAAGTTAAAGAGTTAAACAAAGTAATACTGGGGTTCAAAACACACTTTCCCCCCTCTGCTTTCTCCCATGTTCTAATGTGAACCAAACACACGCTAAACATTTATGTTTTTTTCCTGTCCTGACTGTCTTCTTTTAAATTATTCATATTCCTAGGCTGTCAGAGAAATAAGGGAGAATTACTTGAAGAATCTGGCTATCATTAGAGGGTCATATGTCAAGCAAAAGGAAGAGTTGATTCAAGTCGATGCCCAAAGAATGATGAAACAGGCTAGCCAGCAAAATATGCACACTTCTGGATTTGGTCATCCATACAATCAAACTGGCTATCCGGAGTATTCAAGCTCTGCAGGAAATGCACACTATTCAGTATCCAATTTGCCTGCAGATTCGAGGACCAGGTATCCAAATCCCATGGACGGTTATCCCCCATCAAGGCCCCATGACAGCTATGATGATTTTTGTCAGAGACGCAATGAATATGGCAAACCATTTGATCGATTCTAAGAAAACCATAGGTTGGCGCCTCAATTGGTGAGTTGCTTTATTCTCTGATTTACCAGGACACGGGTCTTCTGAGTTTCCACGTCTGAGTAGAATAGGATGGTATTGTTCCATTTGTATATGTGTATTTCCAAACTTTTTCTGTGTAGATTTCATTAGCTTAAAGTATTACTGCGGAAAATTTCAGGATCCAGGGTGGGGCACAAGAATGAAGAAACTACCAGTATGGGTAAGTGGTTTTTTTTAATTTACATCTATATAATATCATTCTGAACTTGAGAAGATGTTAAGTGAACACTTTTTTTCCTGTGAAATTTGGCTTGTTTTGCCGGTCAATTGACGTGGACAATATTAGAACATATGGAGTAGTTTCAATTCTGTTTGGGGTTATTTAAATTTGTAAGATGGTATCGTGATGTTTTGACCTTGGTATGAAGCAATTTAACCTGTTTTAGTTTCAAGTACTATAAGTGTTGCCCTTTTGCTACATATTCCAAATGCAGGAAAAATGCTGCATAATAAACTACTTGTTTCGTGTGTCTTTGACAACTTTACTAGCATTGTCATACACTACCAAAACCAAACCTATTACACCCAATAAAAGAGTAGAGTAGGGTCTTGGGGGACGTTACCTTTAATAAGTACAGACTGTTTACGACAAACTTTTCCTTGAAACAACATGAGAAATGTTTAGGATGATCGTAAAAAGTAAGCGGGAAAACATTTCAGGACAGATGGAGTGTTTTTTAAATTTTATATAATGCTTTTATACGGATTAAGAGAATGGAGTGCAATTGGCAAGATGGTCCTCAAGAACGAGAAAACCCAAATCGATAACTAGTGTTTGGTTAGTTTCTTCCCGTGAATTGCTCATTCCCTCTTCCGTCATCTCCCCTCTTTGGTATGGCTCCATGAACTTCATTCTCTTTGTTCGATTCCTTTTGTTGCCCAAGAGTAGCTTTCTTTGGTCAAAGGACAATAGTTTTAGGCCCCAAAGGAGTAATGGTCGCATGCTTGTGTGCGACTGTTGACCCAATGGTCCTAAAGTCATGTCATCCATATTCCAATCTCGGGATCTCTTGATTCTATAGGCTCGTTTGGTGAGTTTTGGAGATATGATAAGATATGTGTTATAAAATCTAGAAGAAATGATATGAGTTTTGAAAACTTAAACGAAGTTGTTTGGAGAGATTCAAAATCATGATTCAATTAGTGATAAGTAGGGATGACCGGCAACAGGGGTGGTTGGCGATGATAATAGTAGCCGGTGATAAATGATTAATGATTGAGAGATATTAAACCCCTATATTTGTTTTAAAAAAACCCTATATTGATACCCCTCAAATTTGAGAGGTATCAAAATTCTCTATTTGAAAGATTTATAATATCTGGAGATATCGAATTTGATCTTTTTTGGCTTCATCAAACACAAAAATTGATATCTGGAGATATGAAAACCCATATTTTGTTTGCTCATTAAGCACACCCTAAACCTATACAAGAAAATGGACCAAATATGGCTTTGAGCATTACATTTGTAAACATGTGTACAAATTGGGAGGTGAGGTCATATTCATATGCTTGCTTTTAAAGAAAACGAGCGGTTCACTTGCTCATACTTCGTATGGAGTGTATTAGTGTAATGTCTCATTCAAATAATATTTTCTGTCCCATAAAAAGATTTCACAATAGAATAAGCTTGCTATTAGATAAAATAAAGTTGTGTTGTTGAATGTTTTGTTGAAGAGAGAAATCATATGAGTCGTAAAAATTTTCCATAAATGAAAAATGGAATTTTTTGTGAGGGACACAAAAAGAAATTTTTAATCTTTTTATGAGATGAAAGGAGGAGTAAAATTTAGACACTTCTTTTCTAAGATTTTGTATCCAATTGAAGTAAATAATTTAGAGAGTATTTGGAATGGTTGGTTGGTTACAATGTTGTTATGCCCTATGGCTATACTTTTAACTCTTTTATCAAATCTAAAATTAGAGAAATTCTATTTGGTATAAAGAAATAATTTTTCTTGGAATGAATATATTTCAATAAATCTATATGAACATTAGGTTGGGATATTCCTTCAAAAAAAATAGGGGTATTCTAATCAAATTGGTACGGAGTACTAAACAAACATAACTCATACATACGTTACTCATATGTGACATAGGCGGGATGTATTTATACAATTCATATACTCCATAAAATTTGTCTGCATCTATATCACATATGGAGAATGAGTTATGTTTGTTTAGTGTACATTTTGGACGGTATAATTTGTTGTACATCTAGTTTGGTTGTATATGTTTAGCTTATTGCTAGAAACACAATATCTAATTCATGCAATTTACCCCCCAAAATAAAATATCTACTTGTGCATTACCTTCTCTATCTCATAGTATTTATTTTTATTTTTATAATTTATAATTTCAAGCCACATCTTTTTTCTTATCTACTAGTATGTATTTACTTCAATCATTTTTTTAAAAATAAAGTGTTCATGTCATCACTTTTTTATAGAGTTTTTAATATAGTTCTTAAAAAATGGAAATTTTATTTTTTAAATTTTTATGTACATTCCATTTCTTTCAATTTTTTTAATTGAAAATAATTTCATTTAAACATCATAAATCATAAATTTTAGATGGAGGGAGAGGATTTCTCCCCTAGGCAGTGGTCCTACATGCATAAATAGGAAGTGACATTTAGGTCTTCACACTTATATTTCTTATTCCGTCCATAGTTTTCCCCACAAGTATACTTCTTACATGTTTTGAATAAATATTACTACCTCCGTCCCGCTTTGTTTGTCCACTTTTGACTTTTGGAACTGTTCATCTAAGCACTTTGACTCATCAAATTCTCTCAATGTGTAAGCCTAAATATATTCATGTGTGATCTTGTTTGATTTGTCTTAACATATAGATTATTAATATATAATTTCTATAATTTTTTAATATACAAATTACAAGATAAAATGGATTAAAGAAGTGCATTGGATGGTGTGCAAAAATGAAAGTGGACAAATATAGTGGGACGGAGGGACTAAAATGAATAAACATGCTAAATAAGTGTTCGTACGGATGTACAACAAACACTGTACATTTGGATCTATGGTTTAAGGACTCTGCCCATGATGACATACTTTACCTTTGATCTTAATTAACGTTTTGAGTTTTGATCCACACTACTACCTTGATATCGGCATGCTCTAAATTGCCTAAAGCATAAGTACATTATATAGGAATGGGGAAGATACACTCTGAGATGGTTATTTTAATTCTTAGCGATAATGCATTGAATTTTTTTATTTGCCATAAGTTTTCATATTGTACCGATCCGATATCGATCTCGAAATATCACAGCAGAATGATTCGTAAAGTAGGTATCAGTTTCGATACAAATTGAGAGATTCTATGGACCTTCATATAATTAAGCCATGGACCTTCAAAGTAGCTAGGTATCAATTACATATAAGGAATTTTTTTTCAATGGACCTTCATATAAGCCAAAAAAGAGGTTTTGTATGGATCACCCTCATTGCCGTACTCCCCTTTGTTTCAGGTTCTTCACAACTAGGGGAGTGGGACTTGTTATGTAGGCTTGGGCCTTATACATCTTAGTCTAACTATGTTGGGTCAAGTGTGGCTTGGGCATGATCATAGGGTGTTGATTGCCTTCATTGATGTATGAAGCCTCGGTCATCCCCTAATTAGACGACCTCCAGCATGTGAGGTCGCGACCTCTTCAGTCGTCCCCAACGACTAGACAAGGATACAACCTACACACTTAATGCCCCTACAAAAGGTATGTATTCCAACCTCACCCCTTCATTTCATAATCATACACATAACATATTGGACACACACTCTACAACAAATGCGAAGAAGAGATGCTCTAAATGTCCATCGCGAAAGCTTGGATGGACACTACACACCAAGAATACGGGAAGATGCCATGACCAAAGCATGTCGGATGTTTGTCGACTTTATTTTTATAACAAAAATCATTGTAAAGGATAAAAAGTTACAAATACCCTTATTTTTGGATATCCTTCATCATCGGCCCTCCCACCTTAGGATTGACTTGGGTGTCATGGCTCTAACATAAATTCACTTGACCGGACTTGGTGGGCGTTGCATAGTTGACAAATGAAAGGAGTGTCAAGGGGTAGACTCGAGTTCGATTCCTAGCAATTGCATTAGGAGGCAATTGTGTTAAGCATAAGGCTCTATAAGTACCAAGTTTAAGCTCCTATTTTATCATCAATCTGCGATTAAAATCTAATTCATTGATCGTCGAGATAGGTCCGAGAAAGCTATTAGGGATGGGACTACCTTTTTTAGATTCACTTGATCCGAGGTTGGGTGCCATGGATGTGGGCGTCACAACTCCAACGACATTTACTACTTGGAGTCAAGAACTCATAAGCCCATTAGTTATTTTTAAATGAACACACGTTTATTAGTGTTGAGGCGAAAGCGTTTTGTGTGTCATTAGATTGAAATGTATGAACATCTACTATATTGTACTAGAGTCAATAAAATTAAAAAAATATGTTTATTAGTATTTATTTCCCATTAATAATTATTTTCAAATAAAAATAATAACAATATCACACACAAAACATATTGCATATATTAATTGTTTCTTTTGATAGTGTATTCATCATAAACATTACTTCGTATATAAAAACATCTTATATATTGACACATTATTTTGTTGGCTAAAATCCATCATTGGTCCTTCAACTTTATCAGTTGTGCACGATTGGTCCTTCAAGTTTCAAAAGTCCATAAATAGTCCTTCAACTTTATGAGTTCTGCACCATTGGTCCTTCAAGTTTCAAAAGTCCATAAGTAGTTCTTCAGGTACACGTCAGCCCTCCATATGAAGTCCTTTTGACCGTAAATATTAAAAGTTAAACGAAATACTAGTTTCATATAATACGAGTAAATTCCACTAGGTACGACTACTCCGTATTATATGGAGCTAGTATTCCATTTAGTTTTTAACATTTACTGTCAAAAGGATCTCATCTGGAGGGCTGACGTGTACTTGAAGGACTATTTATGCACTTTTAAAACTTGAAGGACCAATCGTGCATAACTAATAAAGTTGAAGGACTATTTATGGACTTTTAAAACTTGAAGGACCAATCGTGCACAATTGATAAAGTTGAAGGACCAATGGTGGAGTTTAGCCTTATTTTGTTTAAACTAGTTCTGGTATGATTCAAGTTTTTTTGAATGCGTTCAAGGCCCACCCATAGTCCACAAATAGATGTGGAAATAGTACTTGTTGGATCTGATTTTAGTTCTTGTTAGGGTAGAATTGATAAATTATATAATACAAAAATAGATTATATTCGGTAATACAAAAAAAGATATTTATAAACTTATTAATCAGATCAAGAAAGAATATTATTAGAGTTGAAACTTGAAAAAAGGATGAACGAAGTGAGAATGAAGGTTTAAAAATAAGTGTACATACATAAATTACAAAATTATAATAATATAAAATCAAAATTCTAAAATAAGATGCGACGACGTGCTATTCATTTGAACTTCCGCTTCCTTTGGTTGTAGCTTCCACGAAATGCGCTTTGTGTGTAATTGTCATTCCTTATTTTTTTTACTTCAACTAATTGTGGTAGTAAATAGGTAAACAAGTGTTTCAAACAATTCAACAATCAATTGCTCTTGTTTGAGAATGACACTTCCACATGAAGTGTCATTTTTTTCATTATATTGATGTGTATGAGATTCACATGCATCATAATTAGACATGGAATTATGGAACTATTTGTCTAACATTGAGCCATCTGAATTAAAGTGGTTTTGGTTTGACAAAAACACCACCCCTAGTTTGCGAGATGTAAGAAGTGGACAAATCTTCTTCTTCAAGCATTTTCCAAGCTATTAATATTGTGAGATTTTCGTGCACCATCTATTATTTTAAGCGTGAACTATATAAAGACTTATATATGAGAATAAAAAAATATAAATAATTAAGAGTATGAGAATCGTTAAATAATACTCCGTATACGAGTGTAAGTATGATTGAGTGTGTTTATGAGAGATTGAACGAAGTATGAAAGATAATTATATATAAAAAACATCATCCCAACCCCCATGCGAAACGACTATAATTTTGTTGGCAACGCCAGTCCTAAACCCACCACCTTCACTTTTCTACTTTAGGAACGCTCATAAAAACATACAAAAAAATAAAATCAAAACTAGCAATACCAATCCATCCTATATGGGAACTGAAATTGCTCGCCCTCCCAGTTTCGGTTTCCAATCTTGTTCCAGTATTTAGAATTATGATTTTTGTTCTGAATCAGATCCTTGTTTATCTCTATCCACGTGCCTATGTGTGGCCGGCTTGAGTGGTACCCCTTCCGTCTCGTAACAATGTTCAACAATATCTTTTTTACTCATCTCACAAAAAAGTTTTGCTTTTGAAAAAGTTTTTGTGGTAGTTATTGCATATGTTTTTCTGTGCTTATAAGTTGGTTAAAACTATTTATGAGTAGTTTTTAACTTATAAGTCAGCTGATGACATGTTTATGTGTCCTTCTGCTTATAAGCAACAAAAAATAAGTATGTATTAACTACTTATTTTTAAGTCAGTTTTTTCATTTCTTCGTTTTAACCAAATTATTTACAAAAGTATCTTTTACCATTTATGAATGTTTGCAAATGACTTATTATCATTAAAGTCATTTTGTTTTTATGAAAGAATATTTAATTTATAAGCAGCTTATAAGTTTAAAAATACTTATTAACAATAAGCTAATAACCACTAGCACAAAAAATACCTTCATTATTTCTCTATTCTTTGTACAATTTTCAACTACACAATTTTATTTTTCATAATCTTCCTACCCTCTTTAGGCCTATTTTGCTTTGGTTTTTTTAGTTTAATCCGGCTCCAAACTCGGCCGAGTCGGACCGGCATTTTAATCAAGTACTGTCTTCGGAGTTCCCTTGCCGTTTCCCCCTGCTAGTGGTAGTGAATTTACACTCGCCGCAGCCTTACAGTCTAATGGCCGCCGCCATGACTCTGTCACCGGCCACCGCTTCCCTCCGCCTCCTCTCTCTCTGCCGCAGGACCACCAAACCCGCCACCGTACGTCGCACCTACACCTGCTTCTTATCAAAACCTCTTACTTATTCCAAGCCATCACAACCCTTCTGCCTCCGCCGGAGCTTCTGCTCTGTAGTTTGCTCATCTTTTTCATCAAGCGAAGCCATCGATAGGTCTTTACCAGGCAACTCTGGGGCTCAAGAAATCGAAAAGAGCAGGAGAATTGGGGAATTCAGGAAAAGATTGAGAATCGCCGAGATAAAAGGAGGCCCTGATGAGGGTCTGGGTCGATTGGGTGAGACTATGGTGGTTCGAGGCTGGGTTCGAACTTCGAGAATTCAGAGCAGCATTACATTTATAGAGGTATTGTTATTATTGTTTTTGTTTTTGTTTGGAAATGTTGGTCTGGAAGTTTATAACTTTGGTGTTCCCACCACTTTCCTACGGAGTACTTGTGAAGTGTTGTTTTATTTTTTTTGCTTGTGCAGGTTAATGATGGGTCATGCCTTTCGAATTTGCAATGCGTTATGAGCTCGGATGCGGAGGGTTATGATCAGGTAGACTTGGCTGATCCAGACAAAAAAAAATTTCCTTGACAAAAGATAGAATTCCATAGACATGCATATTATTACTCCGTATTAGAGAATTTCCAAAATTTACTGTGGTGGTTTGGGTAAGGATGAGAAGTGTAGAGAGGTGAGCAGATGCGAGAGTCTTGCTATAGTGGGCTTGAGAAGGGGTAGATATAGACCTAAGAAGATCAGCAAGGAGGTGATTAGACATTACTTTTACTTCAGGATCTTACCAATTATTATACGACATTAGATAGGAGTGTTGGTGAGATGAAACCACTATGGATATTTTACATTACGTTTGGTTCATAATGCAGGAGATGAGATGATAACCACTATGGATGTTGAAGGAATTATATTGGCTGTGTGCATGGTTTAATTGAATATATCAATTCTTTTGTCACCTACAAGAGTAGAAATAGTAGAAGTTACGGTGGATGAAACATTTCCCTTTAAATATTCTTAAGATCATTCCTTCAACATTGTCTCAATAGGTTTCGGAGAACCCAAGTTACATCATAGAATTAGAAATATACAAAAATAGACTAGGTAGTGTCTGGAAACTAGGAATTTATTGGAATTCTTGGATTTCAATTTACAAAAGAGCGTATGAATCTGTAATCGAGCTTTGTTGGAAACTAAAGGTATTTGGACCAAATCAAAATCCAGTTTTTTGGAACCCTAAACACGTACTTTGGATCAAATCTGAACTTGAAATCTAAATTGAGTAGTTCAGTGCTTCTTCCTATTTGAATTATGTCATAGAGCCTGCTTCCGTAATTGGAATAGGAAGAAAGGTAGTGAGTTCACTGAGTTGTTTTTAGGAAGGCCATGGATAACCGAACTGGGGGGTAGAGTGATCTTAGAATAGCTCTTAAGAATTTTCTCAATCAAAGTTTGTTTGGCTTTACCTTATGAATAAGCTTTTGGGGTGTTTGACGAGTTTTTAGAGAGCTTTGTGTGAAGAAAGAGCTTTTTCAGCTAAAGGACAATTATAGAAAGTGTTAGGTACAGAACTTTTTGGCCCCAAAAAGTCATTATGATTTTCTTTTTGTAGCTGTTACGAGCTTTTTGGAGCAGTTATTTTTCGAGCTTGGTTTACAAATAGGCTTGTTTTTCAAGCTTTTTAGAGAAACTACCTTAACAACGAACACAAAAGCTAATAGCTAGTTTGGCAAATAGGGCTTTTAGCTTACAGGCATCACTCATCAGGTTCTTTGTTGTTCATAAAAACGAAGAAATGATTGTTTTTTATTATTTCTATTTATATTTTTATTGCTACTATGTTGGAGGGTTGCATTTTTTTTCATTTGTTCAACATAAGCATTATTATTCTTTAATAGGTCGAGAATGGCATGGTTTTAACCGGAGCATCATTATGGATACAAGGCACCTTAGTACGCAGCCAAGGATCAAAACAAAAAGTAGAACTGCAAGTTGGGAAGCTTGTGATGGTAACCAAACCCCTTTCACCTCCTTGAGTTTTTGCATTTCATGCAATACTCACGGATAAAGTATTAAGTATATCTGTGTCAGTTGATTTGAATGGTGGATTGGTTTAACGATTTTGAGTTACTGGTTGTGTTGGCTTGACTGATTATTTAGAATGTTCGGTAAAGCTAGCTATTTGTAAATAGATGGATCCATTTCAAAATAATTGTAGCCTTTCTTTTTCACGATTGTCAAGATACATATCAAATCATTCATATCTTCAATTACATTTTAGTAACAAAAAAAATTGATTTTGTAATTACTTTTATTGAAATGAATCACCAAGATCCCATATGAGAGCGTTTTTACTTACGTTTCGATCACAAAAGATGATCAAATGATAGTGTGTGAATAGTGTTGAATTTCAGACTGTTGCAATTAGTTTATGATGGATGAAGTATTACCTATAAATAACAAATAAAGTGTAATACGGAGTAATAAATAAGTCAATAAATACACACACACACACATATATATGATAATAATGTAAGGTAAAATTGGTAAAATACTCAATCTTTTTAACAGTCAAGCTGAATAGCCACTCTCCCAGCTTTTAAAGTTTTGGCTTTTCAAACTTAAACATCCAACTATATATTTTAGTTTTTTGACCGTCAAACCAGCCAAAATTGGTCACATCAGCCAAAAGCTTGTTGAACTGCCAAGTTCCAAACATGCCTACATATGTAGTTTATTTACTTATAGATAAAATTGAAGAGATTGTGTTGGAATCCATCTTTATTCATCAATAAATCGATATACATTATTGGTTAATCTGGGACTGGGTGTTGTAGGCCTCTAGATGCTACACTGCATTATCCATCATTACTTTCTCGAAGGTCCATGGTTTTGTAGCCATGGGCTCTTTTAGTTACTTGTGATTAAATAAAGAGATAATTTTCAGGTTGGTAAAAGCGATCCTTCCTTTCCCATTCAGAAGAAGCGAGCCACCAATGAGTTTTTGAGAACCAAGGCACATCTTCGCCCTAGAACAAATACTTTTGGTGCGGTATGATTTACATTATTGCTCTGTTTCAAGTTCATAGGCATTGTTTGTGGCTCTACAATGTTTGTTCTTGCTGCATGGAATAAAAAGTAGGGACTGTTTGTTTATTGCTCAGTCGACTTAATGGGTGAATTGAAGTGTGTGATGATTTATTTGGATGAATTGACTGATTGGATGTGTAATTCCCTAAAATGTAATATATTTTAAATTTAGGGCAGTATAAATGCTAGGGCCGTTTGGTGCTTTTTGATAGTAGATAAATATTTATCTGCCAATTTAGCCACGCCAAACGGGGTTGGATGTGATAGTTGTGTTTATGTTTGTGCATGCTATATTTGTATAACTTCACACATGGTTATATTCGACATACGCTTCACATGTCAGCCAAAGTTTTTCTATCGATGTAAATTATTTGTTAGGTTGCAAGAGTGAGGAATGCTCTGGCCTATGCCACACACAAGTTTTTCCAAGAAAATGGTTTTGTTTGGGTCTCAAGTCCCATTGTCACTGCCTCTGATTGCGAAGGAGCAGGTGAACAGTTTTGTGTGACAACCTTGGTATGAAAAAAATTTCAATTTACTAAAGTTTCCCTCTTGAGCAATATTTTATTTTTAATTTCATAACCTAGCATTTCGTCTTTCTCTTTAAAATGCTTTTAGGCTAATAGACAATTGCAAGGAAAGGAAAAAAGAACTGCTTCAAGAAAAACAGTTTTTTCACATTGAAAATATGAAGGAAAATTAAATTTGATCAGAACCTTTTTAAATCTTTTATTTTAAAGATTTATTTAGAGTCTCTTATATAGTTTTTTGGAGCATTTTTCTTCAAATGTTCTTTCCCTAGCATTTCCAATGTTCCAAACAATCCATTTTCTGATTATTATGTCGGGGCTTTGTTTACATAACAGATCCCTAGCTCCAAAGAACCTATGAATTCCCCAGTGAATGAAATCCCCAAAACTAAATCAGGTTCTGTCGACTGGTCTCAAGTAAGTAAAGAATTGTGAGTTTTAATTCGTTCACCCATAAATAAGCATTTAGTAAAATGGCTTTGCATTTATACATTACAGGATTTTTTTGGGAAGCCGGCCTTTTTAACAGTTTCTGGACAACTCAATGCTGAATCATATGCAACTGCCCTTACTGATGTATACTCCCTTAACTTTTTCAACAATTATTTATACTCGTCCTATTTCAACTGTTGGTCTAGCTGATGGCGCACATCCTAAGAAAGCAAGGATTTGTTTTTCTAAAATCAAGGTAAAAGTAGTATGGTAAGACTAGAATACTCGTATCAATATTTTAAAACACTACTCTCTCTGTCTCACCATTTTTGTCCTTTTTACCTTTTTTGTCCGTCCCCCGCCATATTTGGTCATATTTGTGTGATTCACATTCTTAATCTTACTTTTTAACATCAATATCAAGTACATAATCTTTTCTTAATTTTCGTGCCACTCCCTCATGGCTGAAAAATAGTTGGACAAAGGGAGTATTAACATGCATGGATAGAGTTATAACATTTGTAAGACAAATATATGAAATAATTTTTTGTATTGATATGTAATAAAATATTTATTTAATTGAATATTAAAGTTCATCTAGTATGACCGCAAAAAGTCTAACCGGACGAATACTTTGGGATAGAGGGAATAATTTTGAAATTCCATTTCTTTGATATGGATATGTTGGAATATTGTTTTCTTTTCTTTAATTTTGACGTTCCATGGAATTTGGTTTTTGCACAGGTCTATACATTTGGTCCTACATTTAGAGCAGAAAATTCTAACACTTCGAGACACTTGGCAGAATTTTGGGTAAGCCTGTACATAAACTGACTTATTTTTTTGGGAGGAAGGCAGTATATGACTTATCGTCATATTTCACTTAGGAGGTTATTATAAAATGGCTAATCCTTTTGTTTTGTTGTACAAGAAAGATGATTGAGCCAGAACTTGCATTTGCTGACTTAGACGATGACATGTCATGTGCAACTGCCTATCTCCAGTATGTAGTATGTCACTTTTTCAGATCTATGGCTTCTTTCCTGTATTCATTAAAGAAGATGACTTCTTACCTTTTTCCTGTCCTATTTTTTGTTTATTATTTGTAAGATTGCATATGTATTACTCCTAGTATTTACTCCCTCCATCCCAAAACAAACTGCATGCTTTCCTTTTCCTTGTTTCCAAAATAAGCTTCACACTTTTCCTTTTTTCTATTAAAGAATGAAATGTGTAACTCTCAAATTTTACCTTTCCTCTAAACAATTTTCAGTTGCTTACTTTTTACTTTTCAATACTTTTCTTCAATCCAAGGTTTTATTAACTCATCGATCTCACTTTGATATTCTGGTGTGGGGCTCTATCCTAATGTGATATTCATTAAAGGTGCAATATATTTTGGAGAATTGCAAAGAAGACATGGAGTTCTTCAACACATGGATTGAGAAAGGGATCATTAAAAGATTAAGTGTATGAGTTAGTAGTCTTCAATCAGCCTTTAATACTCAAACAATTATATATTTCCAAATGCTGCAAGTGATTTTGTTAATAATCCTGTGGCCGACAGGATGTTACTGAGAAAAATTTCGTGCAATTGACTTACACTGATGCAATCAAACTACTCTCCAAAGCAAAAAGGAAGTTTGAGTTCCCGGTAAGCATCCCTCACTTTTTCCTCATCCTCTTAGTTTGGGCTTCGTTTGGAAAAACGTTTGTGATTAGCGTCAGACTATCAGCAATTTGGTTAAATTTGAAAATGCTAATGCTAAAAGCTATCGTTGGATAACATTTTCAAAACGTTGAAGCTAAACACTAAAGCTAATGCCAAACGGAGTCTTAACCTAATAAGAGTAGCTTATGTTGTTTTGATATTTATGTTTAGCCAATATGAGTCATATTCTTGAGCACTAACGTATTGGACATTTGTAGGTTAATTGGGGGTGTGATTTGCAAAGTGAGCACGAACGTTATATCACGGAGGAAGCGTTTGGTGGATGTCCAGTCATAATAAGAGATTATCCAAAGGCAATGATTCTGATATTCACTATTAAACAATATAAAATCCCTTTGAAAACAATATAAAATGCTGCCAAACAACCATTTATTGAAGGGGTTCCCTTAAAAAAAACTGCAGGACATCAAGGCATTTTACATGCGCGTGAATGATGATGGAAAGACTGTTGCGGCTATGGATATGCTGGTTCCTCGGGTATGCCCTGCATTACATTTGTTGAGATCAAATCATGTTGTGTTTGGAAGTGTTTTGGGGTGGGACTCATTTTCTCAAGGATAGTAGGGCAAAACCCTACAAAAAACCCAAACCCAGTAAAATCCCACAAAATTCTATTCCAGTAGGGTCTGGAAGGGTGTGTGTATACAAACTTTACCCCACACATAGGGTAGGGCGAAATCCTAAACCTGGATTATATGAAAAAAACATTGCCATAAAAAAACTGTAACACTCACATTTCTGGAATCACCTTGATGTCCTTACACTATGTTTGGTTCAAGGAATTTGAGAGAGAAAAGAAAAGAAAATGAGAAGGAAAATATTTTTCTTGTTTGGTTAGAGAGGAAAAGAAAAGAAAAGTGGAAGGAAAAGAAAAAGAGAAGGCAAAATGTACTAAGAGGAAGGAAAACCAAATTCCTCCCATTTTGGTGAGGAAAATGAGGGAAAACCATTTTCTTTTCTTTTCCTACCAAATTCCTTGAACCAAACATAGTGTTAGTGATCAGTCTGAGTAATCTGTTCTATTGCATTGCGCTTCCTTTCAGGTGGGTGAGCTTATGGGTGGAAGCCAGAGAGAAGAGCGTCTCGAGTACCTGGAGAAACGTTTAGACGACTTAAATCTGAATAAAGAAAGCTATTGGTGGTATCTTGATCTACGCCGTTACGGTTCAGGTTTTGAAGTTTCCACACCTTTTTTAAGAACTATTACCCAATTTAATCCAGACTATTCGCTAACTCAATTCGGATGCAATTACACTCTCATTCACATTTGGCTCCGAATAAGAAGAGTAGATTCACGGGTGCACTAAACTTGGTTCAGAATTTGATCTTCAACCATGTAATTTGGACCAAATTTTGTCCTTTATGGACAAAATTACCCTTCGTAATCAAATCTAAACATGCAGAATGGACCATAATGAGTAATATACTGGTATCTATAGTCAGTGGACTAAATTGGGTATTGACTGCTTTTTTAACTATATCAATGCCAAGCCAAATACCAGTTAACACAAAATCTTGTTTCGATGGGAAAAATCATACTTTTTTCTCCCCTTTTTTGTGTCTCTCAGTTCCTCACGCCGGGTTTGGGCTTGGCTTTGAGAGGCTTGTGCAATTTGCTACAGGGATGGATAATATAAGGGATGCAATACCATTTCCTAGAACGCCTGGCAATGCCGAGTTTTGATTTTCGGTACCCGTTTGGTTTTAAAGGGCATGAATTTCTGCAGATGGGTAACAGTATTGTTCACCTTGGAGGGTGGAGTGCAGGGTTAGTACTGTCATTTCAATGTGAGTATAACCTTTCTATGTGTTTTTTTTGCTGTTGAAAACATAGTACACTCCCTTTTTTTCACATGTAAATGAGCACATTAATATTTAATTTGGAAAAAATCAATAAGATTTACGTATCTTTACTCATATTGAAAGTTGAAACCATTGATGGATTAGGACGTGCAGTGAAATTACTGAAATACAAAACCATGGAAGGTTTGTGAAATTAATTATTAGACTCCCCGTTTTACCCTCCATAGAAGACTTGTCTTTCTTAAAGGATGAACGAAGCTGCACTTAAGTGCTGCTTTGATTCGGACGAAATTGCCCTTTTGTTATGTTGGCTTTTCCAGTCCTTCCACAAACAATATTCTCCCTTTGGCTAATTGCCAGCTAAAGATTTGGACCATATGTATATGTACTCGTTTGTCCTTTAGAATTTTTTTTTACAGTAGGGTCAAACTAATATTTTTTTAATACATATTCTTATCGATAATTTGCTTAAACAACTAAATAGTTGTGACACCTCTAGTTTTGTGTTTCTCCTGACTAAAAATAAGATATTTTTAAGTATTCACATGGTCAAATTATATACTATCTCTGTCCTAGATTATTTTTCTAATTTTAACTTTTTTTCGAGCAATTGTTTTCAATCTTTGACCTATAGTTAAATAAATCATGTATTATATATTAGATAAAATAATATTTTGAAAATATTTGATATAATAAAACTTTTTTTATCAATATGTAATCCTCCGTATCATTTTTATTTTTTTATCAATATGTAATCCTCCGTTTCATTCTTATTAATTTTTAATTTCCATAATTATTTAAATATAGGAGTATTAAATTTTGTGCTCAGCCAATTATCCTAACCGTGTAAAAAATAAAGGGGACAAATGATTAAACAATTGTCTCTCGTTTCCAAACATAGTTTATATTTTTCCGGTTGTAAATTGTGATGTTCTAAATTTTTTTACTTTACTTTTCAATTTAAGAAAATATTTGAGTCATAATATTTTAACTCCTTCTAAACAAATTTCAACTATTAATTTTTTACTTTTCGTAAATTAGCGGAGGCTTTAGATTTAAATGCAATTTGATGATTTTAATTACCTAAGAAGATAATTCTCCGTATATTTGGAATCTACACATAATGGGTTCCTTTTGAAAAGAGTATCTGACAGTAGCATTTAGTTTTAAAATTTTCAAAAGTAATATTCCCTCTGTCTACAAATAAACTTTACATTGTGCATTACGATGTTTGACTGAAGTTATTTTCAAATATTTTATATGAAAAATGGTGTAAAATTGAAAAATAAAAATTACATATTTTAAAAGATCTACAAAATTAGAGGTGACATAACTATATTATTTTATCAAATGGGTGATGAAAATAGGCCAACAAAATGAATAAAGTTTGACCCTGTGAATAGTGAAAGTAAAGTTTATTTGTGGACAGAGAGAGTATATACCATTAATTTTTTTTCAAAACGTTAATTTTAATTGAAAATACTATTGTCAAACAAGACATAAATTGATTATGTCATACTCCCTCCGTCCCCAATTTGATTACAAATTGCGGGTTACAGAATAAAATTTCCTACTTTTTGAAATTATTTTATTTACAAATTGGTATATCAATAAGGTATAAAAATAACATATTAAAAAACTACATCAAAAGTTCTACAAAACAAGAGGTGATAAGAATATTTTATTTTATCAAATACTTAATGAAATCGCGTAAACAAACAAAAGTTATCGAGAGGAGAGAAAAAAAATTGTACTCCCTCCGTTCCCCATAGATCTTCCCAATAGCCCTTTTTCTTTGTTCACAATAGATCTTCTCATTTCATTTTTTAATAATTAAAATACCACAACTACCCTCACTCACTTTATTTATTATACCTCACCCACCTCATTTAATACACTCCACCCATTTTCATTAAGAGTATTATGGTAAACTTTCACCTTTTTTCAACTCTTCTTAAAAATCACAAAAGGTCAAAATGAGAAGATCTTAAGGGATGGAGGGAGTAATCAATTTAGGGACAGAGGGAGTAATTTTTTCATGGAGTGGATGTGCCAATAACATGTCATGATCCAATAATGACATGCCATAAATAGTGACATCCAAAATGAATTTTTCTTTTACGGTAACTGTTTCATAAAAGATAAAATCTTAATTTATTGATGAAAAATGAGTTAGAGAATAAACCTTAGGTGTGAAAAACATCGAAAAAATATATATATATAAAAGCTTCATGTTTTTATTTTTAAAATGATTTATAGTGCCAAAAAATGCCAACATTTATAGCGTCAAAACTCATAGGAAAAAAATTTACAGAGTAAAAGATTTTGTTTTGATAAGTTTGATATTCTATTTACACATTTAAATATTTTAGGGGCCCCTTACAGTTGGCCACTTTATACATCCTCCGAGCCACCCATGTATTTAGATTTCGGAAGAGGTGATGTGCTAATCAAGGGGCCTATTTTTGATTTCCTTTTATATCCTTCCCAATCCCCCCCCCCGGCGGTGGATTCTCCCAAAAGGGCAAACCAAAATGAATTGAAAAGAAGGAAAAAAAAAAAAAGAATACATATTCAGAATCGTTGAAGATATATAAAAGAGAGGAGAGGAAGCTTGACAATTACGGAGTACTAATTAGTAGCTCTCCACCTGTGGCTTGGTTCCTAATAATATTATTAACTAGTATTTAACCCGTGCAACGCACGGGGTCGAATGCATGTTATTTTTAAATCTGCTAATTTTTAATTTTAAGTAAATAATTATAAAATAAAAGTAGATATAATATAGAATTTTAGATACAACATAAACAGAGTATGCTAACTATAATTTATGCATATAAAAATTGAAAAGAATGTACAAATGTATCAATTAAATCCAAATTTTTTGGAAAACTTCAGGGTAAACCACATTTTTGGTACAATTGCAAGGGTTACCGTTGTCATCTAAAACTAATACTTTCAATCCTCTCTTAGTTTTCACGAGTGAAACTGTAACATAAAGTTGACCGTAAGTGATTATCGATCCTATAATTTTTATTCAATGTAAAATATTTTAAGAATAAAAATATATATTTTGATATGATTTTTAATACTTAATGTAGCATTTAAAATTTAATTCTTTGTTTTTTTGTTCAATTTTGATTTGACCTTTTTTTTTGCCCTTTGTTCAATTTATTTCTGATAGTTCAATTTTTTTTCACACTAAACTTATTTTTTTGATCAATTTTTGGCTTTTTATTTTTCTTCCCTTCTTTTTCACGGTTAATTTTTTTGTTCCACATTATTATTTGGATTTTAAACAATCTAACACAATCTTTTAAAATCTTGCCAATAAAATATAATAAAATCTATCTAAATCAATGTAGAATTAAAACAATCCATGGTTTTTACATAATGTACAAATTTTAAATAATATTATAAAATCTTTTAAAATCTAGATTGAATACACCATCCTTAGTAATGAAATCTTACTAAATGAGTCATCAAACTCTTTGGATTGTCAAAATTAATTTCATTCTAATATGAATCCTTTTTTTTACATTAGTATACAAATAACACAAACATAGTTGTATTTAAAATAGATGAGGCCTTGCCATCTCTAGGATTCTGCAAAATTTTCATAAACTTTTAGTTTCTTTTGGTTTGAAATGAAATTTCCAGTGGAAATTAAATTTGGTTTAGTCCCAAATAATTCAAAAGTTTTTTGGAATGTGTCAAGTTTATTAAGAGTGAGCATGTTATGATATGGCATCGTATTTAACTCACCTGATGGAATTTATTTATTTTGGTAATATTAAATTTAAGATGTGTATTTGATCGTATATATTAGTAAAATTTAATTCAATCACGTTCCTCATATTATATTATCACATTCAAGTTTTTTTCATAAGATTTTGTAACATTTTGATTTTAGACATAATAAAAATTGTAATTATTTATAATGTATAATTGATTGTCTTAATTCTATTTTATCAACGACTATAATTTTTCAAAATTGAACTCATTATTGTGATTTTTTTTGTTGTCCAAGAATTGCATAGGTTGTAGAAAAAATTATAGTGTGACAATAATTTTGAGCAAGAGGGCATACTATTTCATATTTTTCTTAAAAGTTTTTATATATTGGTGTATTATACTTGGTGATTCTCATAGTTGATTAAATATTACTCCGGGGTATTAGTTTTTATTTGGTAGACAGCAAACTATTTGACATTTTATTAAAAAATAAAAATATGATTATAAGATAGAATTTAGTATCTCGGTTAATATTTTATATTTTTATAAACAAAATTAAAATAAAATATAAATGTAAGAAACTATTCCATAATATTATACTCAAAATGTATAACTTTGCTTTCTTAATTATTTTACATTTTACGTCGCGAAAACGTATAACACTTTATTCTTACTTTTTATTGAATAACTTCTCCTTTTTTTCAAATAATTGTAGAATTATGTAAATAAAATATACTAAACATTTTTATTATTTTTTATAACGGGAGATGTTGAAATGATAAAACATAAATACTATATGTAAAGGTATAATGAATCATAGTGTCACATTTTATTTAAAATACTAATCTTGATTTTAGATAGTGAGAAGATTATTAAAAAGACACTATTTTTTAACAAAGAATGGTTGTTTCTTAAAAAACAACCAAGGGGCCTAATTGATATTAGTAATCCAACTCCTTTTTTTAATGAAAACAAAACAAAAAATAAGTATTAGTGAAAAGATTATTAAAAAGACACTATCTTTTTAGAAAGACTATTTTTTTTAAAATTAAAACTAAATACGTAAGATTATTTTTGGGTAATTTTACATGTTCAAAAGTCTTGCTCCTAATTGATATTATGAAACCCAACTCCTTTTTTTAATGAAAAGAAACCAAAAAATCAATAGTAGTGCCTCCCACACCCATTATTTTTTTAAATAAATTAAACAGAAAAGAAGTTAAAATAATATAAATTTTATAAAAATTATATTATAAAGCATATAATAGATCAAAGTATACTATATGAGGATAAGAATATTGCATTTAGTATAAATTATTCAAACATGAAATCTTCTTTAAAAAACTAAATGCATAAAAAATCCAATATTTTTAAAATTAAACAACAAAGGATCCGACAATCATAAATTATAAACTGTCTAACACATGTCCAAACCTAAAGAATATAAATTCTCTCAAGCTCACTCTATGGAGTTCTATTCTTAACTTTTCTCTATTTTAATGGTCTTCATTTTCTTGCTCGATTCATCATCGTCTCTATCACAATGTTCAACCTTTTCATTTTTTTGTACAGTGTAGTCGGTGATGATCTCCAGACCGTGTTCAAACTGATTGTCCTTTGATTCCACAAAATCTTCAATCAAATTCTGTAATACAAAACCAAGAAATTAATGCAAGTTACATTAAGAGTACCACAGTTGGTGCGAACATTGTGATCTAGATTTTAGGATGATTTATTACTTTGGGCAATCTGGGAAACCGCCCTATTAAAATAGTTTGGACTATTTTTATACATCTCCAAAGCATTCATTACTTAAAACATTGCTAAATTAATCAAAATAGTGGTTGTAAGTGAGAGCACTTAGACTCACACTTTCACACATGTCATTCCTTCCTATAAAATCTCACTTAGAAAGGTTAATATACTTGAGAAAGTCTTTGAGAATGTATACCTTTACACATGATGATGCATCGCCCACAAAGAAGGTATGCTAAGGTATGCTGTGATGATTTTCCCCCAGTTGAAAGTCCCAAAGTCACATCAGTCTATAACCAATGGTTTGACAAAACAGCATTTTATTAGCATCTTAAAGCCAACGTGTTTATTATTCGTAACAAAAGTTTCACTAAAGCCAAATGTATATTACATTACGTATGTAATCAAACCTGGACCAAGAAAAATGTCAATTTCGTTTACTTGAATTGCGAGATGGTTTTCTCATCAAAACAAATGTCAATAACATTATAGGAAGGATCAAACTCATCGAAGTGTGCACGCCTGACCTCAACTTTAAAAAGATATGATTAATCTATCAAGAGTCTGTTAAAGAGATCCAGTTGTAAGTCTCCACCCGGCACATTCTGTGTGAACAATTCAATTAAGTATGAATAAGTACACCAAAAGCAAGAAGTACTATTATATTTCACAATGTTATTTTTGCTCAACAAACATAAACTGTTGTGCCGAGGAGCTAAACAGAAACTGCCGTGTACCACCTGCAGCAATGTTATATTGAGCACTGCAGCAAATATAACACTGTTGCCGTATATAGACTGCAGAAATGTAGACAAATATAAAATATTCATATTGACAGTGCTCAACAAACACATAGACAGTGCTGAATATAACATTGCTCTCGTTCATAAACTGCAGCAAATTTCGTTTACAAATTTTTTTGAACATTTTTGCTCAACAAACATAAAGTGCAGTAGTCAAAAAAGATAAACTGATGCACACCTAAACGACAGAGGAATTAAACAAACAGTATATATGAGATCAAAATGAACATTTAATTTCCATGAATGTACTTAAACGTAAATAAGCAAGCTCTGAAGTTGATCATTAAGTTTGTAACTAAATTGTGTCCAAGTTGCACTTAAATAAGCTCCAGCCTATAGCCTCCTGATTTATTGATCTCAAAGGGGTTATAGTATAATTGAGTCCAGCCTATTAAAGGTGCTCAAAAAAACATAAATTGCAACGGCAGAGGATTTAAACAGACAGTGCAAATGAGTTCAAAATGATTATTTTATTTTCTTAAACCTGTATGTTTTTGTGAAGTAAACATGGACTTAAACCTGTTCTAGGTTAATTTCCCTGAAGGCCACATCAGGGACACCAACACAACCTTGGGAAGACCTAAATGCCTAGCTAAGCAGTTCAAACAAAGTCTACCCTATAACTCTAATAGTTGGTCTACAATAGTTCATATCTTCAGTCATGTCCTTAGTGAGATGTATCATCTCAGTCTGCTTCTCCTTAGGTCTTCCACTACCCCTTAATAGAGGAAAATTGCTGAGCACATTCCCCACTGGGAAACTGCATTAATTTTTAGACCCATTATGCTCATCTCTATTAATAAAAGGGTGTAGTCATACGTCAGTGAATGAAAGTACAAACAAACACCAAACACAAACCTTGTAAATATAATAAAAACTTCTAGAAAGAAAGACACATAATAAGCTAATTATCTGAATTTCACATTGCTTTCATGGCTAGGAAAGCAGCCCTCACCTGGTTTGACTTCGCAAAGGGTGTATCCCACTATCCCCAGAGGAAAAAAAATAAAAATCAAGTTAAGAATGCTTGACATCCTGTCTTTAACAGCTCTGAAAATGATTATTCCAAAACCTTAATTGTAGTGTAACTCTGCCTATATGCAATCTTATTGTAATTAGTAACCTTCTCTTTGACATCCTCGATTCACTTTCGTGTCTTGTAAATATCCGTGCTAAAAATATCGGAAAATCCTTTCCATTTGAAGCCAAAAACATTCTCATGAATACTAAGTAGGTCATAAAACTCATAATCTCGTTTCTAAATAAGGAGCCTCAAATAGATTTCAATTGTCATTTGCTCTAATAAAACATTGTAAACAAACATCATACTCCTTATATCAATCAAGAGTTCAACATAGCAACAGATTGGAATCTATTACCCAATTGAAACCAACATTCACTCAATTCATTTTGTAGTGCTAGATAAATTTACGAATAAAAATGAGAGAGAAATATATAGAACCTTAAGTTTGCTCTCCAACTTTATCATTCTCTCAAGGAGCCGCGCCAAGATTTTAATCCATGCCTTTTTAGACAGAAGAAAGATCAAAACAGTCTCAAATATCATTTTGGATGAAAGACTAAATTGAAACTGGAATTGAAATGGTGTAAATAACCAACCTACCGGGCTGTCACCATCTCCATCCCTGCGAAATCCAATTGTTGCCACCGTGACTACACTCAAAACGCTAGGTCCATCCATAATTTCCAGCAAACAATTCAAGAGAGATCACCAAAGACGGACAACAACCCTCTGACAATTAATCTGAACGTAGTAATAAAAAAGAGATATTGAAGCGGCTTACCCGTCTTTGGCGAGTAATGAACATCGGCTGAGATTACAGATTGAAGATGAGAGCAGATTTGTTTAATAAAACCCTAGAAGACAAAGTCAAGCTCCGACATGTTATTTAGCTCCGAGGAAGAGAAACCTAATCGAGAGAGCTTATCGCCGGAATTTCGAGACTTTCCTTCGGCGGAGAAGAGACGACATAAATTTCAACTTTCTATCGGTAAACCCTAATTTCCGGTTAAAATTAGGGAAAAATTGGGGTAGGCGACGAAGAAGAATGGAAAGGCGTATGGCAGTACCCGGGATTTCTTTCCTTCCGTAATCCAACGCAGCGAGGAATTAGGGAATGGCAATTCGTTTCCTTTCAGCGTGAAGATTTGCAGCGAGGAATCAGCGAGGATTTCTTTCCTTCCGTGCGAAGAACTTGCGGGCGAGAAAGAACGGGTACTGAATCTAAATTAGTTTCCTCTCACTTTGACGCGTGTCATCGTACGTGTCATCATATTAGGAGTCTAAATTTGCCATGTATCAAAATTCTAAGCTATCAACTCTCAAATATTATATTAAAGGATAAGACCATATTCTTTTGATTAGGATTTTTTTATTTAATTTTTTTCATTTTCTTCCAGTTTTTTTAGTTTTCTTCCAACAACTTAAAAATAGTGTTTATATATGATTAATCTACAATAACATTATATATCTAAATTTATAATAAATCATCTCAGATATGGACAATGATGAATTCTGTTTTTATCCAAAATTGGAGTTTTCTTACGTATTTAAATCTTCCAATGTTTTTTAACTCCTTCCAGTTTTCTTCAACATCCAACATTGAAATTTTAACTCAAACAAAAAGAGCCTAAGAAAATAAATAGCTTTCCCTTAACCAAAAAGTAGTATTAAGAATATACGAGATCAAAATTGAGGTCATATTTATAGCGGCGGGCTTCCTTTGACAACAAGCACAATATGACAGCAATATCCTACCGTGTTCCTATCAAAAAATTGATGGTTTGTACCTTCTACTCTCTTTAAATCCCCCCCTCCCCCGCCCCTCACCCCAGCAACCATGAGAGGCCCGGAGGGTGTGCAAAGTGGTCAACCGCACAGGGCACTTTAAAACTTAGGGCACTATATTTTTAAATTTGTTAATAATTTTAAAGCAAAAGTATTCTAAAAATATAAAATAGGGCACAAAATGTAAATTTTGGACCGGGCCAATTTTATTTTTTTATTTTTCAGGACCGGCCATGCCAGCAACCCCCTGTAGCCAATCAGTGTTTGGGGGGGGGCAGGGGACTACTGGGAGATAGGGAGACAGGAGATTTAGGGATGGTTATGGGTAAAAATCATCAATTTTTCGAACGAAAATCATCAATTTTATATTTTAATTCATTGTATATATTTTATATTTAGTATAATGCTTGTGGTAAAAAAAGTAGGGGGCCATGTATACGACGGACTTCTTTTGGCAATAAGTATTGTTGTCATATTATAACACCAATGTCCTACCTATGGTACTTCATTTAAAAAATTAATGGTTCTATCTCCTAACCTCTTCCCTGCTCCTAATCGAGTAGCCCCCTGAAAACTTAGAAGGTCCTAGAATCTTAAGGTCTCGAGTGTGATTAATGAATTTAATTTTACTATGAATATTTGCATGGCAGGTTGTGGAATATGGAGAATGATACGTATTGAATGAGTTAAAATCTAAAATAAAATAGACTAATGAGTTCCTTTAAAATATTTTAGATAAGCTCATATTATATATACTAAATATATACAATGAATTAAAATATAAAATTTATACCAAATTATTGATATCGAAAAAATACTTTGAATGTATTATTTTTAATGTTTTTTACTAATATATTTTAAAAGATACGAAT
Organism: Cuscuta campestris; assembly: GCA_900332095.2. Lineage (NCBI taxonomy): Eukaryota > Viridiplantae > Streptophyta > Magnoliopsida > Solanales > Convolvulaceae > Cuscuta > Cuscuta campestris. The sequence goes on along the minus strand of OOIL02000315.1, from coordinate 109,722 downwards.
ATTATTGAATATTGATCAATCTTTAGTTTCGAAAAGCGAATTATACATGCACTTAAATAGGAATGGAGGTAGCTACTATGAAACTAATTCCCCCTTTTATTTTCTTCTCTTAGGCAAATATTTTTTCGCCATTTTTGTAACGGAGAATAAGATGGATAATACGGAGTATATAATATTTGATCAGCACAAAAAATTGAAACCTAAACGGTGTTGAGCTTTTGATTTTTGAACCTTTGGCCCATATTTATCAATAGTATATGCTTAAAATTAATTACTTCTTCTGTCTCACAAAATATTTCTTGTTTTGACTTTCGAAAGAGTAAGCTGTAAAAGTTTGACCAAGGTGAAACAACGATACTTAAAACAAGTACGGAAAATATCAAATAGGTTGGGCGTAAACATAGTTGAGATAAGTTCGATTAGATTTAAAAAAATAAGGGGAATTGTGTCCATTAATGCCAAATTAAAATGTTTTATGAGATATGTAGATGTGAAAGTTGAAAGTTTCACGAAACCGAGAGAAATACTTTATTTTTAAAAATTCTGAGCTATAAGAACGTGTCTAGTTTGCCTAGACTTAAAAACATATATGTACCTTTATCAATACTCCGGGGTACATGATATCTTTAATATATACTTTCTCTATTCCTGAATTAATTAACTTCTTTACTATTTTATGTTATTGATAATTTTTATTTGTGTATGCATTTTCATTGATCATTTAATAAAATAAAATATACTCTCTCCGTTTGCAAAAAGACTTCTTATTTTGATTTAGGGCAAAAATAAGGAAGTGTTAAATTATACGGAGTAGTTGATTTCCAATTTTGTCCCTGATGTGATGGGTAAAAGTAAGATGTGATGGATAGATTATTAGAGAAAAAATATGATGTGATAGGTAGGGTATGAAAAAGTAAGGGTAAAAGTGGTTTTTTAATAGAAAGAGGAAGTGTTTTGTTGGAAGTGGAAAAAATGAAAGAGGAAGTGTTTTTGAGAACGGAGGGAGTACATATTATCATTTATTTTCAAAGAAATGAAACTGTAAAAGGAAAGAATATATTTAGTATATATTTTCGTATATAGTAGTTTCCTTGTATTAGTAGTTTACTTGTATAGGGATTTCCTTGATTTCCTTTCCTTGTTTGGTTAGAATTCTCGGCTTGTGAGAATCTATATATTCGTGCCTCGGTTGTAAATTGCAACACACAGAAATACAGAGAATTTTCTCCCAAACAATTCTTTCATGGTATCTGAGCCAGTTTTAGCCCACCTCGTTTGTCAAGGTGTCCGTCTAGATGTTCATTCCTAGCGGCCCGTTTGTCTTTAGCCCAGTTGTCCGTATGAAGTGTGTACCCAACGGCCTGTGGCCTGTTTAACACGATTGCTCGTCTGGAAGTCCATACCCAGCGGCTCGTGGTCCTTTAGGTGTTGGCGCTCAAAAAAAAAGTCAATGGAATGGGAGTTCATTTGCAAGTGGTCAACCGGTTAGATTCAAAATGGCCCGGTTGTCCACTTGAGGGGGAGTGTTAGAGTGCATCCCACATCGGAAGTTCAAGAGTAAAATAACCGGTATATAAGCTCTTGAGTTGGACTAACTAATAGATTGAATTCAATCTTTTAATGCGGTTCAGCCCAAGTGTCTTATTATCCAATCCAGTTATTCATATCTCATCCTAAATTCTATCAGAAACTTTACACATTACTAAAAATCATTGAAAGGGAAGGGAAAGGAAGGAGAAAATGCTATACAAAAGGAGGAAAAAAAAGCAAGGGCAATTTGGTAAGTGAACACAAGATTCGGGTTAGTGAGAAGTGGATGAGTGTCATATATGGAGTACAAATAATCATAAATAAAAGGTATGAGAAGAGAAGTTCCAACTGCTGCTGCTGAACGTCAAGTAGACAAATCCATAAAAACCAATAATGAGAGAGAAAATTCAATAATACTCAAAAAAACAAAAAACAAAAAAAGCTAGAGCAACTCCCCATTTCTTTCTTTTGATTATATATATATGTGTGTGTGTGGATTGGTTCACAAATAAGAATATTCTTACTGCAAAATACGAGAATGTTACATTTTTCTTAGTCAAAGATTGAAAAAGTTGATTTTGCTACATGAAAAAATACATTGTATTATGATATAAATTTAATTTCAATATATTTCTATTGAAATATTGTTTTCAAATATAAATTCTTATGAAATATATCTATGTATAAATATAAATATTAATAGTCCGAGTTTAATGTTAGAGGCCGTGAAAAATCAAACAGAAAGAACATTTTCGGACAGATGAAGTGTCATAATATCTGTGGAGATGTGGCTAATAGAGTAACATATAACGCTGGCCAATGAAATGCGGAGTGTTAAATGAAGATAATAACATACGGAGTAGAATTTTTCTATTAGTTTGTGTTCATTGACCATATGTCTCTAATTAATACTTCCTACCTTTCTAACATAAGGTTGAACGCCCACCCGAGAGCCCCCACACCCCACCACTAATTATCATCGTCAATCATCCCTGTTATCAGCCATCACTGACAATCACTAATCAATTCATGATTTTAAATCTTCCAAATAATTTCTGATGGATATAAAAATAGATGGTGTTTGAGAAGACACTTAAAGTCAGGGAAAATGACTGATCAAACCTTTTCCAAAAAGTCACCGGTCATATTTCTGCATGGCCATTACAGGAGATGATCCAGAATATAACTCCTCTATTAAGCACGGTCACATAAAGAGAGTTAGGTTGATGAACACAGCCCGGTGCAATCTCGCTATCTTACCCCGCCATCTCCGTGACTTAATTGCAGAGCGAGGATCCCGATCCACCATTGGATGACTTGATTGTTGGCAGGATTAGCGCTCATTAATAAGTAGGTTAGGCCATCCACACTGGATCGATGGAGGGGAATGGTGAAGGAGAAGTATCTCTCGTGGAGAAGTTGGCTCATTGGAAGGAGAAGTANGGGGGGGGGGGGGTCCTCCGCGGAGAGGAAGAGAAAGAGAAAAAGACTGGCTATTCATTCCAAGCTAAGCCATGTGGCAATCAAATTTTTAGTTATATAAATGGGTTGAGTTTTATTTTGTATTAAGAAATAATAAAATTTTAGTTGTTCTTTTGATGTAAGAAATGAGGAAAAATAAAGAGAATTTGGGTATTGGGCGCCAAAAAAGATGACATGGGAGAGAGAAGGAAGAATACTCTTCCCTTTAGTTTATCGACTGATGCGGTTGCCCTTAATGACCAGCGAGCCAGAGAGTTCTTTTCTTATACAAGTCCTGATTGGCGCTAGGCCCACACCTGAGTTGGGGCTTGTTAACTTAATTAATTTCCTCTACTCTATATCTACTCTATATAAATAGATTGTAGGAGGAGGAGGAACATTCAATGATTCTCACAATCACATGTATACTCTTGAGACAAAGCAAGATATATAAGTTCGGGCACAGAAATTCTTTCTTTGTTTAGGTCACTTTTGTTGTGTTCTTACTTTGTTGTGTTTTCCATACCTAGTAGAGTTCGTTTGCTTAGGTCAAACCCAGATATATTTACACCATCAAACTCTATTTCAAATTTTGAAATTCATATTAATTTTTCTAAATTTCAAAATCCATATCCTATCATATCTGTGAAACTTACCAAAGAGGCCCTTATACTAACCACAAACACTCACATTGCTTTCCTATTTTGTCCTCATTCCACAAAAAACTTTTCAGTTTGGGAGACAATTAATATTTGAAGTAGGTCCAATTTGAGTTTCACTCCGTGTTTTCCTATTTTATTCTTACTTTTAAAAATATAAATAATACTGTATGTGATATTGTGATCAACAAATCAAAAAAGAATATAAATGAGTATAATGATGGGATACATATGTTAAATAGAAATCATTCTAAATAATACTAAAACATAGAGAAAAGTATCAAAATAGGACTTTCATGTTTTTTTTCCCGAAATAGGACTTTGCACTGTGATAATGTGACTTTGCATTGTGGTAATGTGACAGTACATGTGCACATTACCATACGTTTTTGGTAATGTATATGACCATGTTTGGTAATGTAAATCCTATTTCGGGAATAAAAACATGGAAGTCCTATTTTAGTATATTTTCAATGTTTTAGTCCTACTTTGGTTTTTCTCCCTATGTTAAATACTTAATAGAGAGTAATTGATTGGGATAAATAAGTAATTATTACTCCGTACTAATTAGTGAAATAGAATTTTTTAAACAAATGAAAAAAAGGAAAGAAATATATTCTTTTTTTAATAGGAGTAATTGTTACTCCGTAAATTAATATTGGTATAAACGTGTGGCCTAATAAGACAGCTGGAGAAATGGAATTAATACGCCGTATGATTCTTACCTGACAACACACACATAGTGCCTCCATATATGCTGTAGTACTATACCAGCAGAGAACATTGTTTATCACCCAAATGTTACACTATAAATAAAACATTTTCCTTGCAAAAAATAAAATAAAATAAAATATTTTATGAGTCTTCAATCAGAAATTCAAACTCAAATCGATCGTCTGTTCTATAATTAATCAAATTTATACTGGATACTAAATTGGACTCAAATCCGAAATCATTTCGAATCGATCACGAGTTTACATTAATTAAGAGGATTTAAAGAGATACTACCTCCGTCCCATTGTCTTTGTCCAGTTTTGACTTTTGAAACTGTTCATCTAAGCACTTTAACTCATCAAATTCTCTAAATGTGTAAGCCTAAAAATAGTCATGTGTGATCTTGTTTGATTCGTCTTAACATATAGATTATTAATATATAATTTTTATAATTTTTTAATATACAAATTACAAGACAAAATGGATTAAAGAAGTGCATTGGATGGTGTGCCAAAAGGTAAGTGGACAAAGACAGTGGGACGGAGGGAGTATTTGCATAGTGTGATCTTTTGAGCACATGATACATGACACTAAAAGAAGGTCAAAATAAAATTTTGAGCATACTATAAAGACATAAAGGTATAATAAACTCTTCATGATTTTTACTATGCATCAAAGGTATAAGAGAAACAACATTTCTAAAAAGGTTTAACCTTTTACTTAATTAGCACCGAAATAAAGAAAAGTAAAATTGTATGACTAAAAGTGATGTGGGAGAGAAAAACTATAAAGACCACAAATTTTTTTTAAAATTGAAAATTGAAACCCTTTTTTGGACAAATGAAAAAAGAAATGTGAATCCTTTATTGAGACTAAAGAAGTAGAAGAATATGTGAAACTTTTTTATGGGACGAAGATAGTAGAAGGATAAGGATGTATACATTTCAATCCCTCCGACCTCAATGGTGTTTAAATAACAAAAATGCTAAGAGAATAACAAAATGTTGACCATTTTGACCCTAGACATTACAAAGACACACATAGAGAGTAAAGGTCTGTGTGCACAACCTGTACTTGTGTGTGACACTGTAATTTTGAGATCAAAACGATGTCACTATTTCTAACACAATCGTTTAAATGATACATAGTAGGTTCATAATATTATTATGTATAAGGATGTTTCTCTGTGCTGGTGCTTATCAGCCTGTTTTTGTTAAGTAGTTTTTAACTTATAAGTTGCTTATAAGTCAAATATACTTTCGTGGAAGTAAAATACGAGTAACTTAAATGATAGATAAGTCATTTGGAAATATTTGAAAGCGATGAGAAATAGTTTTGTAAATAATCTAGTCAAAAACAAAGAAATGAAAAAACTAGCTTAAAAATGAGTATGTAGAACCTACTTATATTTTCTAAGTATAAACAGCTTATAAGCACAGAAAAATATGTCATCTACTGATTTATAAGTTTAAAATTACTTATAAACAATTTTGATAAATTTATAAATACAGAAAAAAACACCTACATACTAGGTTGTTTGTGTGCAAGTGTATGAATCCATAATTTCATTTTTCTAAAATGTAGATGCCCTTGGTGTAACAAAAAGCATAATAGTGTCAACTTGAAATAACACAAGGGCTATTTTGGAAAAGCTTAGGTAATGCCACTCAAATGCCTATACTCTATTGGATGCAAAATTTTAAAAGCAAAGAGGTTAGTGTGAACTAAAGAAGGCAAGCTACCCAAGTTGATTGTATTATCATATTTGGATGAAATTAGCATCAACTTTGAAATCTCACCAAAAAAACCTCACTTTAATCATCCCATGCTGTGAATTTTAATGATGCAAATTAAAGAGTTAACCTATTTGGGAATAATTTCTCCATCCCTTCCATATTAAGCTTTCCATCACCAATAAATACCGCCTTATCATGGGGTTAATGTCTAAACAGTGATTAAGTGAATCTTAATTTCATCCTAACATTTTTTTTTGAAAAATTCATTTATACCAAAAACCTTTAATTGGGTTTGACCGAATATAAAGTGGATGAAGACTTGCTCAAATGGATTGACTGTATAGTATTTACTCGAAAAATGTACCACTCTTGTTCTTTTTTTTGCAACTGAATTGTTACTGTTCAGATAGTGAAAACATGAAGAAAAGTGTGTATTAACAACTTACAACTACCACAAACAGAAAGAAAAAAAACACCTTATGAAATTTCACATTTACACTATTTTTGACTATAATATTTCATATATATATATATATATATATATATATATATATAAATAGATAATTTTTACAAAGATAATTATGACCTCTATGTGTGATAAATTAGTGTTAAAAATTGTGTCAAATGTAGAATTTTCTTACCTTTTATATAGAAAAAAAGGGTAAATAATGGAATTGAACTTTTGAATACTTTAAATTTCTCATGTCTATTGATGGAACAATCCATTTTCATATGACTGCAAAAATTAAAATTAAAGGACCAAACTTTAACTTAAGATTAAAGATAAAAAATTAGAATTCCAAAAGGTGGGTGGTGGTTTTACTAATTTACCCTCAGGAGTTCATCTGAAACTGACTGCAGAGACGTCATCATCCTCCATTGGAGCAGGCATGTTGAGATCAATCATGATCTTTGAAGAACAAGATCCCGAACCCAACACCGTGCCTGAATCCGAACCTGAAACCGAGACTGAACCTGCCGCTCCGGAGGCGGCGGCGGCGGCGGCTTTGTTTGTTGGGGGTGGGAAGAAGTGTGATCTCTTGTGCCCGCCCAGAGCTTGACCCGACCCGAATACCCTCTCGCAAAACGGGCATTCATGCATTTTCTCGTCGTCCGCTTTGACCGCCGGATTCCTCGGGTTCCCGTCGAGTTCCCCCCTGCCGCCGTGGGTCGTCCTGTGACTGCCCAGCGCCTGCGTGGACTTGAAATCCCGGCCGCCAATCTCGCACCGCAACTTCCCCTGACGGCGGCGCTCCGTCTCCGGCGATCCCCGGAAATCCCTCGACATCATCATGAGACACCTGGCCACCTCCTCCTCGTCGGAGAACGAGCACGTCCCCGCCTCCGGCCGCCGCGACTCCTCAGCCTTCCCCTTCCCCTTCCCCCCGTCCCCAAACATTCTCCGGGCACGCTTGGATCTCCTCCGAGTCAGACTCCGAGTCGACTCGCCCACGCTCTCGCCCTCAAAAATCTCGGGATCCGCCCGCCGGAACCTCTTCCTCGGATTCTCCCCCAACCCAACACTCCCACCGCCTCCTCCACCGTCCTTCTCCTCCTCCGACGAGCAGCACAGAGACAGGGTCGAATCGCTCAGGCCGGCGCCTCCGTCGACGGAATCCGGCGTCTTGGGAGGGAGCGGGAGAACGGCCAAATGGGATCTCATGTGCCCACCCAGAGCCTTCCCGTTCACAAACTGCTTGAAACAGAGCTTGCACCGGAATCTCTCCATCTACGGCCAAAAAACAGAAATCCAATTTCTTCTTCGTCTTCGTCTTCTTCAAAGATTACCCAGAGTTAGTTTTTCTCCACCGCCATGAAAATGGCATTACTGAGAAGATGAGGGAGTGGGGGAAGAAGGAAGCTAAAAAAAGGGATCGGAGTAGTTGGGGACAAGCACTGCCATTATATATACTCTGAGAGGCTTATGTATAACGCCATTAGGCTTTGGTATTCCGTAAGTCAGATTCACGGATGAAGGCAGGTGAATGTTAGTAGCTCTGTCTCTATATTTCATTTAATTTAATTTTAATTCAATTCTGATATTTGCAAGAAAATAAAAAGATTTTGAGAAAAAAAAAATACAGGAATTGAAAAAGAAGTTGTATAGTGGGAGTACACTACACTATTACTCCTTGGTCAAATGACTTGGAAAAACAGATTTAAAGACCGAATGAAAAGGCTATGAAAGTTAGAGTGCATTTACTCCCATTTTCTATACACCCCATCCTAAATTGCACAAGTTTGTCCTAAGCTTGTCTCTTACCATGGGTGGCCCGGAGGGTGTGTAAAGTGGTCAATCACATAAGATTCTTAAAATTTTAGAATCTTATATTTTTAAATTCATTATTAATTTTGAAACATAATTATCCCAAAATAATAAAATAGGGTCCAAAATGTAAATTTCAGACTGGTCAATTTCATTTTTTTTCATTTTTCGAGACTGCCCTGTCTCTTACTATTGGATATTCCGCAGTTAACAAGACGAGAAGTGTTCTCTTGGAAGTAATATCTGATTCTGATTCTGAACGACTACAATGTAAGGCAACTAATTAACTACAGTAAGCGTATGACATCTGCAAGTATCAGGTGCGTGTTTTGTTCTTTGTCATCAATGTGTGATTAAAACCTTAATCATGCCTTTTTTCACATTTGACTTTTCACACTTCAATGCAACACCTTAATCATTAATCTATATATAATTATCGACTATGAAAATATGATGTTTCCAAATTATGTTTCAAAATTAATTTATTGATATTAAATTTATATCACAATTTAATTTATTTTTTTAAATGTGTGGTCAATGTTTAAAAACATTGGCCGTAAAAGTCAAAATGTGAAGTATAAAAGTTTAAAAGCTAATACTTGTATCTAAATACATTTTCCTGTTACTATTATGTTGTGAAATTTGCAATAAATATGACTAAAACATAATGACTTTCTTAATGTAGGAGTTAGATTTTTTTATTCCCTAAATGAGACTTAATAATGACCTAGTGGGAAGAATAATGTCTAGTAATGATGAATATTTAGTTAAATAATGACTACATTTTAATGACCAAAAGTCCTATATTGGGAAATAAAAACATACTACGTATGATCCTATATTGGAAAAGTCATTATGTTTTAGTCCTATTTAGGTAAATTTCTCTTTTTTATTTATATGTTTCTTTTGATCGTACATTTCGCTGTTACTAATATTTGTACGATTTTTTTTATATAATTTTTGAATATGCATGAGTTAAGTTTGAGAAAGATCTGGATAGTAATATAGAGAGTACTATGGATAATTAAGAGTTCAAAATAATTTACTCTCATAATTTTTGAAAACGATCTGGATAGTAATATATAGAGAGTACAATGGATAATTAAAAGTTCAAAAAAGCAAGAAACCTACTAAGTTTGACAATTGACAATAAATATTTCACAATCGTATGCATATAATTATTACTTGTGCGTCACAAACTAATAATTTTTATATGTTTATGCAGTATTTGGTGTCAAAGTCTTTTTGTCAAAGCTAATAAATTTCTAGCATTACTCTTAAAATTTAAGACACCGATTAGACCTAAAATACTATGTAGTACGTACTCCCTTCATCCTTAAATATTTATCATATTTATATTACCGAGATGAAACATCAAGCTTTTTCAATTCATTTTATTTACATATTGATATAAAAACAAAAAATAAAATTTGCATATCAAAAAACTACATGAAAATTCTTCGAAATAAGAGGTATTTAAAAATATTTTATTTTATCAAATAATCAATGAAAACGTAAAAATAAACAAAAGTTCTCGTGATTGCTGAAAAAACAAATGTTGCAAATATTTAGGAATGGAGGGAGTATGATTTTTTTAATTCTTTACACCATATTCTTTTTTTTTCTTTTTTGAGGTTCTTAAGAACACTTGCAATGGGAGGGAATCTTGCCCTACCCCAACTCCTATCACATTAGCATTCCATTAATTTTGAACCTCGCTCCAAAATTCTATAATGTTATTGCCCTCAAAAACTTGCCTATCTATTTTTTACATTATTCACCATTTTTAATTCCATATTTTTATTAAAATATTAAATGCATATAACTATAATAAAAATGCTAAGATTGACACTCTTTATTAAAAACATCAGAATATAAAGCAAAATACACCAAAATAAATTAAAATTTTGAAAAAAATGAAAATAAATGCTACAATCAAAAGTATTGTTGTGCCTTCAAATTTCTTTGATCAAAACATCCTAGAGGGTAGCATGACTTCGTTCATCGCGTATAATTGCACGCCAAATTGCAAAATTTTATAAATCAAGAAGTGGTCCTTGAGTTGCTGGACTAAATTTCATTGAAGGCCTTAATACAAAAAGAAAATGGAGAAGTACTAAAAATAAAAAAGGAAATTTACTTAAATAATATCAAAACATAATCTCTATATAGTACCACGTCGCGTGTTTAATTTCCATAACTATTATCTAATTAATTAATTAATTAATAATTAGTTGTTAATTCTAGTATACTAAAATGCCATTTATATAAACTTATATTTGGTGTCCCATCATGTCTTACCGTATTCCGCCCGCCGCTGATAACAAAATGTCAATGTTAGTGTCCCGCCGCCGTTCTGTTACTGTAAAGTATGCATCATTTACGTAGTGTTTTCTTTAACTTATTCTTATTACTTGGGCATTACATATCAAAGCAGAAATCGTTTTAAATATGGCCTTAATGACTTCCACGGTTTCAAAATATGTCTAATATCGTTCTGTTAATGTCTAATATCGTTCTGTATATGGCCGCCGTTCTGTTACTGTAAAATATGTCTAATATCGTTGTTAATGTGTATATGTCTATTGTCTATTGTGAAGATAATTTTGGTTAAAAAAAGACATTGTCAGAATTATAAATGTCCACTGCATTTGCCATCAATATCTCCGATAAGTAAACAGTGTCCATAATATTTACAATGTCTCGTGTCCATAATTTAACAATATCCTAAATCATCAATAAATAATGTCAATAATTTTATAATGCCATATTTCCATAATTTTTACAATGTCCCAAAATATTGAATAATGTTTGTAATTTTTACAGTGTCCCATCAAAAAGAAAATGTAAGTAAACGAATCAAAGAGAGAGAAAGAGAGAGAGAGAATCGATCAAAACGAGAAAAGAATAGTCTATATTTTATCCGAAGCACAAAATAATTAAGATGTAAGAGTATTTTAGTAAATTGATTTTATTAACAATTAATTAATTTAATGTTATTTTTGGGAAAAAAATTATTCGGTACTATTTGGAAAAAGATGTTAAGTTTTGGTGCTACCTAGAGAAAATTTTTCAAATTACAAATTCTTTTGTGATTCTATGATCCAAACTCATTTTATGGAACTTAGTATATAAACGGGAAAAAGACTAAAATATGAATAAAACATTGAAAATATAACAAAATAGGATATCTATTTTTTATTTTCGAAATAGAACTTAAAATGCAGGAATAAGACTTAATAATGACCTAGTGAGAGAAATAATGTCCAGTAATCATGAACATTTATTTGAATAATGACTACTTGATAATGACCAAAAGTCCTACATTGGGAAATAAAAACATATGATCCTATATTGGAAAAGTCATTATGTTTTAGTCCTATTTAGGTAAATTTCTCATAGTTTTAATGTTTTTCACATACTTTAGTCTTTTTGCATTCATCCATCTAAAAAGATTACATTGTTCCCTGTTAGAGGTGCTTTGGAATGGTTATGTGATTGACAAGGACTTGAGCTTGAAGAAGGGAGAATTATAGAATTAACTTAAGGGTACACCAAAATAGGGTACTCTATTTGTACACCAAGTGAACCCATGACACATATAGACACATAATGTCTGCACAGATGTTTTGTGTTTGTGTGTGTCTGTGTTAGCCTAGTGTATAAATGGGATACTCCTAACATTGTCCAAAAGTATAATTTGTACATGATATTGGAATCACATTGACCTCTCAACCAAATAAATCTATTTGAAGTCTCGGTTGTGATTAAATCTATGTTAATACATATTTTAGTCTCTGTAAGTGCAATAACAAGTCAATTAAGTCTCTGTGTAAGTTTAATTGAGTCGCACTATTTTGAGTCTTAGTTAAGGTAAGCTTACTTAGGTTAAGTAGAGACATGAATTTGAGTAATTTCGGCTACTAGGTTGGGTGAATACTTAATATGTGAGAATGCTGAAAAGCACTCCCTAAAATGTGTTTAGAAGAGATCAAGAGAGAAATCTTGTGAGACATACCTTTAATACTACCCTCTCAAAAAAGATCATTACATTTAATTTTTCTTGGTCAAACTTTACAAATTTTGACCATAAATTGTGAAGAAAAAAATTAATTTTATGAAAATTTTCTCAAAAAATCTCACCTTTTTGTGCTTTTTAAAAAAATAATTCCACTTTTCACTGTCACCAAAAAGGTGGGATTATTTCTAGTGACAGTGAAAATTGAGATTATTTTTGAAAGAGCACCAAAAGGTGGGATTATTTGAGATAATTTTTTCTTAGTTTTAATAATATAAATTTATTATACTACGTAATTGTTAACAAGTGATAAGCATGTTCTTTGGGTAGGTTGAATTTGGGAAGTATGGGAGTATGATATAAGATTCAAAACATTGAAAAATGAAATGAGTTTTGAAATTTTAAATATTTTTTTATATGAAGAAATTCAAAACTATGAATTATTAATTAGTGTTAGTTGGGGTAGTCGATCACGACGATGGTGGTTGGTCGTGATAATGGTAGCGGTGACGACGAAGAATGCTCAACGAGTTGAGAAAGATATCAATTCTCCATATATATTGATATATTTCAAATTTGGAAGCTAAGATATCATAATTCTAAATTTAGAGTAATTATGATATATGGAGATATCAAGTTCGATATCTTTTTTGGTTTCACCAAATTCTAAAAAATGTTTTCATTTGGGAAAATGACTAAAATATGAGCAAAACATGTAGAAACTATCAAAATAAGAGTTTCATATTTTTTATCTCAAAAATAGAATTACAATGCCAATAATACCATTATATAGTACCAAAAAATATAGTATAATGCCACCGTCCAAGCTTCTATTTTAGACATAAAAATATATAACTCTTATTTTGAGCGTAAATGTCATATTTTATTTTTATTTCGGATGATTCCTTTACATCTTTTGCTCATCAAAATGATCAAATACACCTTTTATTTTTTTCAAATACTTTTAACTTTATTTATTAGGACATTTGATCTACTAAAAAAAGGACACATTTAATTATTTAAATTGAAGAGAAAGGAAAACTATCTTAATATTGAATAATTAAACTGAAATTTTAATTCCAAGAAGTATCATATACTCCGTATTATTTTCGTCCCATAAAAAAAAAAATTCAGTATCACTTTCACAAAATTTAAAAAAAAAAATTGAAAACTGAAAATTAAAAGGCGTTCATAGTTAGAAAAAGGAAAGTGAGAATTGAAGTAATGCACCATACGGAATATGGGACACTATGTGGTGGAAGTACTTGTCTCAAAAGAACTTCACCCTTGGTTTAGGTAGGAAGAGGACTACCCCAAAGATTTTAGATGGGAATATAATCATTGACTCTCTTTGCTTCAATATACTCCGTAATAGAATAACAAAATATGTATAAAAAAATATGACCTTAATTAAAAAAAATATGACCCCAACAAAATATGTATAAAAAAATATGACCTTAATTATAATAGAGTCAATAATATTTAAAAAAATACTTCTAAGAGAACATGTAGAAGTATATATATTAATTAAAATGAAAAAGGGAAAATAACTTATAATTTAAAGCTTAAGTAATTAAAGCTTTAATTTTCTAATTCTTCTTGCCAATAGTTTGTTGGCCAGTGTGGGACCAAAAATATAAGAAAATGAAATCATCTCATCAGCACAATTTAAACCAAAGGGGCCGAAGCAATGCCCATTTGCAGCCACCCAGAAGATGATGATCCTCCATCTACTTTTAAATCTCTCAAATTGGGTGCCACTCTCTCTTCTCTAACCAATGTTCGATTTCTGACAACGTTATTGTTATTTTTGTTGTTATTGTTATTTGTAGTCGAGAAGTTGAGATCGAGCAGCTCTGAAGAAGCCGCGGTTAGGAAAGGATTCTTGAATATCAATGGTGTGGACTTAGCGTTGTCATAAGCCTCGATCTCTTGGAAATTTTGCATGAAAGTCGCATCGGGGGCGGCACTTGTCGCTGCCAGCCAGTGGCACCGCTTGTGGCCCCCCAGCGCCTGCCCCGAGTTGAAAACTCGATGGCAGATGGAACACTCGTGCACCCTTGGCCGCTTTCTGGAGGGTGCAATGGTGGTTGTGGGCAGTGGCGAGGGGAGAGTATAATCGGAGTCTAGTAATTCGTCCGAGGAATAATTACCGACGTCGGCGAGCTTGGTTGCGTAGCAACCTTTGACCTTTTTGTGGCTTGCTCTATGTCCACCCAATGCTTGGTGGGAATTGAACACTCTATTGCATGCCTTGCATGGGAACGAACCTCTAATGTTGTTGTTGTTGTCGTCGTTGTTTGTCTCCACAGTGTTTCTTTTGTTATCGTTACTCGCGGATGAAACAAATTGGAATGACGTCGGGGATGACAACATCATGAGACAATTCGCTAGATCTTCTTCTCTTGACGTGCAAGACTGACTATATTGATTTGATAACGATGGGAATAACATTGATGTGCTTCCATTCGATCCAACGCCGTTGTTGTCTTTGCCCCCCTCGTCGTGATCATGGTCTCTAATTCCTCGGGTATTGTTGATAATAAAGCGATTGGTGTTGGCGCGTAAAAAGTATGAGTGCTTCTGTCCTTGAAAAAGTGGTCTATCATTGCTGGTGTCACCCACCATGAGGTATTCTTGATCATCACGATAATTTTTGTCACCGCCATGATCTCCCAAAGTGTGGGACCTCAGGTGCCCGCCGAGGGCTCCTACGCAATTGAACCCTCTCATGCACACCTTACAATAGTGCATCGGTGCACTTGACATGCAAGACGACAATTCGTGCTTCTGATTATTGTCATCTACCATCACCATTACACGAGCTTAAATTTGTTCTTGGTGGTGATAATTAATATAAGTGTGTATAACTCGAATTCGTTTGGAGTCGATTTTGAGTTGAGTGTTGGGTGTGTGTGGTGAGGTGTATATATAGGCAAAAGTAGAAAGAGAGAATTAGTTAGTTAGTAAGAGGTGAGTGAACGTGCAAAATGAGTTTGGGTAGTCCTTATTTGTAGTATATGTTGGCTGATTAGAGAGTAGAGTGTAAAGAGGAAAAAAAGATTGAAATTAAAGGAGTGAGAGAGGAGGTGTGTGACAAGTGTGAGGGTTGATATATAAGAGTGATATATATGTGTGGCTCATGTACAAACTACTTTCTTTCCACCCTTATGCTTCTATAGTGTCATTGATTTGCCACTTGTTATGACCCACACAACTAATAAGCCCTTCTTATTAGGCACAAGTATATAAGCAAACTTGGCCATAGGCAATCAAAAAATACTCCTACTCAAAAAATGAAAACTAAATATAAAAAATATGTAAGAAAAAGTTATTCAAATGTCAAGAAAATTATTGTAAGTCATTTATTCTTTTTCTTAAAAATAATTAAAAAGTGAGCAGGTTAATTTCGATGGATGAAAAAAAATTAAAAGATTAATACTTTATTAGGACTAAAACATGCTCCATATATTAAAATCAAACTTTTAGTATTTTTATACCAAAATAAGACTTAGGCAGTGTTACGTTCAACTTATTTTTTCTGCGTATTACGGATTTTTATTAAAATCATATCATATCAGATCAGACCAGATCAGATCCAATCAGATTAGATCTAATCAAATCATATCAGATCAGATCAGATCAGATCAGATCACGCCAGATCAGATCAGACCAGGTCAAATCAGATCAGAACAAATGTAAACAAAATTAAGATTATTATTATTATTACTATTACTATTCTTACCACTATTATTAGTATTATTATTACGATTACTATTAATATTATGATTATAATTATTATTACTATTTTTATTATTATTATTATTATTACTATTAATATTAATAATATTATTGTTGTTACTATTATTATTACTATTATTATTATTACTATTATTATTATTACTATTACTATTATTATTACTACTACTATTATTATTATGACGATAATAATTATTACTATTGTTATTATTATTACTAGTACTACTAATATTATTATTACTATTATTATTAAGATTAATATCCTTGTTACTAATATTATTTTTTACTATCTCTATTATTGTTGTTGTTGTTGTTATTATTATTATTATTATTATTATTATTATTATTATTATTATTATTATCATCATCATCGTCGTCATTATTATTATTATTATTATTTCTATTATTATTATTATTACTACTATTATTATTAGTATTATTTTTATAGCTGTGATTATTATTACTATTATTATTACTATTATTATTACTATTAGTATTATTATTATTACTAAAATTATTAATATTTCTATTATTATAACTATTGTTATAAATATTTTAATTTTAGTATTGATCAGATCCAATCAGATCAGATCATATCAGATCTAATTAGATCAAATCAAACCAGATCTTCAAAAAATTAGATCAGATTAGGCGAAGGCGAACAGAACACAACCTTATAATGCTAAATAAAGTCAATGTAATGTCAAAAATACAGAATATTATGAAATGTCAACACACAGTGTTAAATTAAACACGTTTCCTGTGTCACTATTTGAATTCTCACATTGACTTTCAAGTCTCTATATTTTTCAAACCAAATATATTGATTTTAACTTTTCATGACAAGTCTACATATTTTTTTATAATTTATGGTCAAAGTTTTAAAAAAAATTCTGTCAAAATCAACTTCAAAGAAAGATATAAAGGGGGAGAGTATGACAAAGGGAGTACAAAAATAAAAGAGAAATTGTAATGTGCATGGAAATGGAAGAAGTATAAACATCGTACATTATTATAAATTAAATAATCCAGAACATGAAATAAACTATCTTCATCTCTAAATTAAAAACTCCTCGAATCCATAGAGTTCAAGTAAAAAAGTTTAAAACTAAAAAAGTGAGTTATTATTAGAATATGTTTATAAGAGAGGCAAATAATGTAAATCACATACTCCCTCTGTCCCTAAATCCCTCTGTCCCTAAATAGATTACAATTTTTTTTCTCTCCTTTCGATAACTTTTGCTTGTTTACGCAATTTCATTAAGTATTTGATAAAATAAAATATTTTTGTCGCCTCTTGTTTTGTAGAACTTTTGACATAGTATTTTACTATAATATGTAATTTTTATATCTTATTGATATACCAATTTGTAAATAAAATGATTTCAAAAAGTAGAAAAATTTACTCCGTAACTCACAATTTGTAATTAAATTGGGGACGGAGGGAGTATTTATTTAAAGAAAATGTGTAATTTTAATTATGAAGTGCTAGAAATGGAAAAAGTAAGATATGCTAGGGGTATACTAAGATTGTATCCCACTTTTTACACCAAATTTGTAACAAATACACATAGACAACAACTTGTAGGACCTCAGGCGCTACCAACTCTTCTAAAACCAATTGGTGTTAGAAGAAGCGCATACTCTAACCTTATAGTGCATTCAACACACAAGCGCCCACTACATTCGACTGTGACTTGGCCCACATAGCCTCCGCCACGGGACAATTGCTGCACACATGGCCAACAATCTCCCCCTCAGCAATTGCTCCCGCTGGGAATCGAACTCGTGACCTTGGCTCCGATACCACTTGTAGGACCTCAGGCGCTACTAACTCTTCTAAAACCAATTGGTGTTAGAAGAAGCGCATACTCTAGCCTTATAGTGCATTCAACACATAAGCGCCCACGACATTCGACTGTGACTTGGCCCACATAGCCTCCGCACGGGACAATTGCTGCACACATGGCCAACACAATTATCTATGTGGTGTATAGGCATTTGTTGTTTGTGTGTGCGCCTCATATCCATATACATTTAGGCTTTATTCGTTTCAGTTGTAAAAACAGAATTAGATGTTGAAAGAAACTAGGAGTTGTAAGAAACTCAAAGAATTGGAAGAAAGTGAAAAAAATTTGAAGATACTAAAAAGAGTTAGAAAAAATTGGTTGAAATTAGAAGAAACCAGAAAGAGTTGGAATGAAAATGGAAAAATTTAAATGTTAAGAGTTAATACTGAAAGGAAGAGAGCCTTGATTCACAAAGTTTGCTAAAATTTTGGTATACCCCAAGGATTTCAAAAAAAAAAAAAGGGGGATTAAGGGAGTAAAAGATGGGGTCTAAGGCTATGTTCGTACACCTGATCTGATTGAATCTTTAAAGTTGTTTTTTGTAGCTATAAGTTGAAGATGAGATACCTTTTTGCAACAATACTCAGAGTTAGGATACCTCCAAAGTAAAAAAGCTGGGTATTTTGTAACTATAAAATTATAAAAAATAACCTAATAGCCCCGGTGACCCCGTAGTTTAAAAATGCACTGATGCAACCTAGCTCTATCATAGTTCTAAACGCACACGTAACCATGAATAATAAAGCGTGTAAAAGTCATTGGTGGGGGTATACGTGCAAGCTTTTGAACTAGAAGGATTTTAGAAATAAATTTTGAAAAAAAGAGTAATATTAGCTTAGTGCATATTTTTCAAACCACGTGGGGCACGAGAATTATTAGGCCTCACAAATTTTGACACCAATGTATTGTTGAGTATTTGAAAAAAAGGATTAATCTCATATAGGTCCCAATTGCCCGACCTGAGGCCCTGAGCTGTAGCTTACAAGAAAGTAAATTATGTTTTAATCTTAGACTGATCAATAAGAACGAGATTTGTCTCTCATAAATGCAAGGATCTCAGTCTCATACCGTATGAACGTTGTCTTTCTTCGCCATAATCAAGAATCAAGCCCAAGTGTTACTCTTTTCACCCTTATTGACGAAGAAATTAAATTTGGAGTAAATATTTATACACACAAAGCAATATCGATATTTATATTTATAAATACCCACTTGAAAGTGGTATAAGTTTGATATTAAACTTGAGATATCTGTTAATTAATTGATTAAAGCTCATCAACTCATGTAAATCCTACTGCAGGGTATATGTTGTTAGTTATGTACTGCCCGGAGTGACAGCAGGATAAGAGTAACAGAATTTTATACCGGACAAAAACATTAATTTAAATAAATGTTTGCAAATTAAAATAATTAATTACGGAATATATGAAGAAGGACGAACACATTTTGATAATTAGCATTAATAATATGCCGAGCTTAGGCTACATATGATGAAATTAACCAATAATTAATCAATCCATCTAAGAAAATGACATTTAATTACGGAAAAAAGAAGAGCAAAATTGTTTTTATTACTCGTAATAATCTCTGGTCTAGAGATGAAGGGAGAGGTCAATGCTGAAGTCATCGAGATGCTGCGGCGGAGATGGAGTGGCGGCGGCGCTGGGGCGGGAGAGAGTCTCCAATGATGACAGGGGCGGCGGCGACGACCCGGAACAATTATTGCTCAGAAAGACGACTTCGCCGTCGGCCAGAAGATCGCAGAAGGCCGATTGAGATGGGCCGGAAGCGAAGAAGTGGTGCCCGCCGTCCATTGGGAGGAACCCGCCGGCGCCGCCGGCGGGCGGGTGCTGGAGGAGCATGGGAGGTTGGAAGCAGTAATAGCCCGCGGTGGCGGAAGAGGGAAGCTGCTCGGGAGTGATATTCGGACTGCAGTACTGGTTCACGGCGGCGGAGGGACAGAGCGCTCGACGGCGGCCGGCGGCGGCTCTCTCGCGCCGGTGGGCGTTCTGGTGGCCGCCGAGAGCCTGGGAGGTGCAGAACGTGCGGGGGCAGTAGAGGCAGGGGAACACTCTGCCGCCGGAAGCAGAGTTTCTAGCACCAGATCCACGGCGGCTATTCAGGGGCGGCACTCTCCCGGCCTCCCCCTTCCCGGCGGAGCCATCGCCGTCGCAGAAAAACAGCGATTCCGACGAAGACGACCCGCCCGCCGGAAAACCCATGGAAACAGAGGAGTCCGACTGGACAACGGCGTCGTTCCAGAAGTCATAGACGACCACCCCATGACCGTTTGCCTCGTTCCGTTCCGCCATTGCTACGAAACAAGAAAAGCTTCAAATTCAAAATTCAAAATTAAAACGAAAAAACAAGAAAACAAAAACGAGATTTTGATCAATAATTGCTGAGCCAAAGGCGGCTTCTGTGATATATATATACAGGGGACGGAGGAAAGGAAGAAGGAGAAGGGGATGAGGGCAAAAGGGTAAAATCGGATGGGTCCAAATAGTACGACGTCGGAAAAGACAAAGTAAGGGAATGTGCGGGCGGAGGGAGGAGGTGGAAGTTGGGTACGTACGGACAGAAAACGGGAGAACGAATGTACACGTGTCGCAATCATATTAGTGTTTTTTTTCCGCCATTTTTGGGCGTTTTTTTGCTCAACTGATTTTGCAGGGATGAGTGAGTTGCAGAATATATTATGCCCCACTTTTCTCACTTCTCATTCACTCGTAGAGAGACATCAAAGCCACTCTTTTCTACAATTACTTATATTACTTCTAAAAATTATCTTCTAGATCAAATTTTATTTATTTTGTTGTTCTATTTTTGTAGGTCATTGAATAAAATAATACAATCATGACACATCTAATTTTGTAGATTTTTGATGTCATTTTTAAGTATGTAATTTTTATTTTTTAATTCTACACTATTTTTCAAATAAAATGATTTTAAAATAACTTCAATCACGCAAACGGAAAGATAATTTTTGGGCGGGGGAATAAAAGGCACTCTTTGTCACTAGTGTCAGTTTTTAGTTTTGATTAGAAAATCAAATGCTATTAAGGCTTGAATTAGAAAGATAGGGTTCAATATTGGAAGAAATATATAGAAAATGAAAAATGTTTTTAAAAAAATTGGAGAGCTTTAGAAATAACTAAATATTTTTCAAAAGAAACTGGAATGAAGTAACAGAAAGTAGAAAGAGTTGAAATAAATTAGAAGAAGCTGGAAAGAAATGAAAAGTGCGGAAAGAATTTTAGAAGTTGAAATAAATACGGTCTCCATCCTAAAGTTAAGTCCCCGTTTCGGTTTACGAGATATGACAATCTTTATTTTCAATTCAATTTATTTGATGATAGTTATATGATTTAAAAAATAAAATTTATATATTTAATAACTGCACCAAAAGATTTTACAAAACTTGAGATAACATGATTATTTTATTTTATCTAATAATTAATAAAAATAAGCAAAAAAATAAAAAATAAAATTTTACTATGTGAATATTAATAGGGAGCATAATTTTAGGAGAACGTCTCACAGTTTCATGAGTTGTCAAGTGAATCTTTTCTTTTTTATAAAATGTTCAATTTTTTTATGATATCAAATCACCAAGTTTCATAAAGTGAACAAGAACTTTAGGATGGCGTCAGAATTTACCATTTTAATACGGAGGGAGTACGTATTACTCTCTCCGTCCAAAAAAATATTTTTTTTCATTCGTCCCAAAACAATACTTCCTCTTTCAAATAAAATGACCTCTTTACCTGATTAATTATAAATGGTAGAAAAACTAGAATAGAAGTGAAACAATGAAAAAGAATCAAACTAAAACATTTATTTTTGATATCCAAAATAAGACTTATAATTCCAATAATATCAATATGTAATATCAAAAAATACTGTGAAAATATTTATATACAACATTGTCACAATATAATAGTCCAATTTTAAAGATAAAAATATGTTATTCCTATTTTGAGGAGAATAACTATGTTATGCTCTTATTTTGGGTAATTTTTTTATCAATCTACTTATTACATCATATTTATTTATTATTAATGTATCAAAATAAGAATTTAACACTCAAATTACACATATCTTTAAGAGTAAATTCTATAATTGGTCCTTTATAACAGGGGGGTTTCCCTATTTAGTCCTCTATTATCAAATATTACCCATGTGGTCCTTTTTTTATAGGTACCTTTCCACAAATAGTCCTTTTTTTGATCTTCTATCATGTTGGTGTTAATTTGAGGGCTAAAAGTGTAATTTCACAATAATAATATATCTCTTTTGTCATACACAATTCCAAAGGCTCTTCCATTTGCGTCGTTTGTGAATTCCAGCCGCTTTTTACGACAACTATAGTCTACAAATGTGATCTTTCGTCAGAATCCTAGTCCACAATCATAGTCATTATTTTTGTGTTATCCGCTTAACCAATATCAGAACACGTCACTAGACATAATGTTGATGTCAAAATATATTTTTAGCCTTTAAATTAACACCAACACGGCAGAAGATCAAAAAAAGGACCATTTATGGAAAGGTACCCTTAAAAAAAGGACTACGGGGGTAATATTTGATAATAGAGGACTAAATATGGAAACCCCCCTGTTATAAAGGACCAATTATGGAATTTACTCTATCTTTAATAATCCTTTTCTTTTAAGTGGATTTTTTGAAGGGAGGTTTTGTATTTTTAAATTTTCTCTCTCCGTGCCTAAATATATTGCATTGTTAGAATTACGATTCAAAATGTTATGTATTAAATTTATTTTATTTATAAATTGGTCTAAAATAAAAATTAAACTTTGATATTTAAAAATTACATAATAAAGTTTACAAAATACCCCGGAGTAACAAATTAAGAAAACAAATTATTTTATCAAGCGATATGTCATATCGGGCACGTCCATAGTGTGCCCACCATCAAATCCAGTCCAAGAAAATCTACTCGGCCCAATATAGAGACCCAATCGAGATAGTCCATAGAATAGAAAAAAGACCTACATTGAATCGGCGACCCATTTACTTCTGCATCCCACTTGCCACATACCCTTTGAGAACTTAGGATTGGGCTTATGTTGAGTGAAAGGCCCACTATACGGGCGGCACAAAAAGAGGACCGACCCAAAGGCCAAGACACTTTGCACATCTTAGATAAACTTGCATGACAATTCAACCCGAACCCAACCATAACCGACCTGATCGAATGCTAAAATATTCGAATTTGAACTGAAAAATATTAAAATTCAAACCCGTCACGAAAATCGAATCCGACACTAGTCTGATCGGGTTCGGGTTCAAGAGTTTACCTGAACCAATTTGAACTGACCCGATCTTACCCGACCCAAACGCGATTATTTAAAACCAAAAAGCCCTATGTATGCCTCTATGCATATAGTTTAATACGGAGTATATATTCTCTCATTTCTTCACTTCTCATTCTTTTCAAACACTCAGCCGCATCTCTCTTTCTTGCTCACATCTTGCTACTCCCTAACTGATCTTTTTGTACTTCGTGTATCTTGTTAATCATGCATGACCTTTTGTCTAACCTATTTTATTTTTTTCTCTACGGAGTACTAAGTATAATATTTTATATTCTCTCATTTGTGTACATGTAAATGTAGTAATTTAATGGGTCAAAATTTTGGTCAGGTTTCAGTCGGATGTTTTGTTAATATGAAAGTGTGGTTTAAAATTCGTCATTGGTTAAATTGCGAGTTCGAATATGGATTTAAAAATCGGGTTGAAATCAGTTTGGGTTTCAAGTTTTAAAGTCGAGTCCGTATTTTGAGTTTAAAAGTCTGGCCAGATTCGGATATAATACTATCCGACTTGAACCCAACCTGTTGTCATCCCTAGATTAGCTTCACACCCTCGCCACACTAAGGCTCTGTTCCGTTCAACTTATTTTTTCTGATCTGATCTGATTCTAATAAGTTCTGATCTGATCTGATCTGATTGGATCTGATCTGATCTGATCTGATTGGATCTGATCTGATCTGATCTGATTGGATCTGATCTGGTCTGATCTGATTAATTATGATTTAATTTAAAATTTCAAACTAATTATTTAATTTGACTTTATAATAACGGTTGAAAATTGTAATGATAATTCATATTATAATATAATCAATATTTTTTATTTAATGATGATTTTTTAATAAAATAAAAATAGTTAATACATATATTAGAATAATCATTCATATGATAATGTAATAACATTTTTTATTTTATGATAATTTTTTTGTAAAATTAGAATTATACATTATAATAAATATTTAATTTAGATATACATTAAAAAGTAATTAAATTTAGATAATCAATATATAGAAGAGATAGTATTTTTATTAAAATATCTCATCCTTATAAAAGATCAAAACGTTAGAAACTCAAATTACAAGTAGCAATAAAAATATACTCCGTATTTTAAAAGTAGAATTAGATTGACATTGTCATTTTTAAGAACAAAAACAACAACAACAATAATAATAATAATAATACGAATAATAATAATAATAACAATGATAATAATAATAATAGTAATAATAATAATAATAATAATAATAATAATAATAATAATAATAATAATAATAATAATAATAATAATAATAATAATAATAATTCTTGATGAGATCTGATTTTAATAAGTCCTGATCTGATCTGATTTGATTGGATCTGATCTGATCTGATTGGATCTGATCTGATCTGATTGGATCTGATCTGATCTGATTGGATCTGATCTGATCTGATCGGATCTGATCTGATCTGATCTGATTCGATCTGATCTGATCTGGTCTGATCTGATCTGATTTTAATAAGAATAAGAAAAAATAAGAAAAAATAAGTTGAACGGAACGGGGCCTAAGATGACCAAGTAGCTAGAAAACTCTTTTTGAGTTGGTCGGCCTACTTGGAATACTTTATGTTGGAATTCACATTGACATAAGTATTTAAATTAAAGTTATGTTAATCTTATAGGTTTTTATAATGCAAAAAGACTGACAATTTTGAAAAGACAAAGAGTCAAGTGAAAAGATCAGAAGATTTTAAACACCTTAAGTCAGATGTTTTGTGTGATCTTGAAGTGACCTTTATTTAAGTCTTGATTCGAAGTGAAAATATCCACAATATAGTGATATACTGCTATACGAATTGAATGAGGAGATTACACGTCGCTCGAATGTCATGTTAGATGGATGACTATAAGTAATTAGGTATTCCACTCGACCTCTGAGAAGAGTGATCAAAATTTCTATTTCATCGTAGAGTTGAATTAGATTACTCTGAAACTTCTTTTTTAGTTTTTTCCAATCTTCTTCGACCAAAAAGTTATATTAGACCCTTTGCATCGAAGTTTTCACAAAATAAATCAATCTCCATGCCCCAATATTTTCAATATTTATATCAATATCATAAACATGACATTTTAAAAAATACAAAAATTAAGTAAAATATGATATAGAGAAACTAATTTAAAGCTTAAATTTATAATGTGTAAAAATTATGTTTAGGATAATTTTGTTTTTGGAGCCATGTGCAATTGTAGAGATTAAAGTCATTAAATGATCCTCTATTTTAGCATATTCTTTCATAGAACTTCTAGTACTCTCTTTCCTATTTTTTTTTCAATTTCATTTTTAAATCGTGGTGAAGTTCTCTTTTCATTGCTTAAAAGAAAATTTCATGTGGTTGATATTGTTATTTCTAATTTTCCAATTTTAAATAACCCACCTAAAAATTTCACTTGCAAAAATTTTTTTGTAAAAGTGAACGAAATGAGAGAAAAAAATTAAGATGGGAGAATACAGTTTCTCCAAATGCCATATTTGCGAAAATCAAAATCTGTTTCTTTCGCTAAGCTGGTAAACAGAAAACCGCACAGCTATGGCATATCCAAGAACATTAGCCACACCGGCAACTCTGCGCCCAATTTTCCCCTTCAAAAAAATCACGCCCGAGCTGAATCTGAAACACACAAATCGGGTTCCCATTTCAAGCCGGCTGCTCGCGCCCTGGTGCACTTGATCCGGGAATGTGGCAACTCTGGGTGGTTTTTGCAGGGCGAGCATCTCCATTGCCATGTTCTGAAATATGGGTATGCTTCCGATGTCTATGTTTCCAGTGCCATGATCCTTTTCTATGTGAAGCTTGAGGCAATCAGCGATGCACGCAAAGTGTTTGTTGAAGTGTCTGAACCAAGTCTTGTTTCTTGGAATACTCTGATTTCTGGGTATGTGCGGTGTAAGGAGTCCACTAAAGCTTTGAACTTGTTCATTCAGCTAGAAAGATCTGGTCTTTGCGCAGATGCCTATACGTTTTCAGCTGCTTTATCGGCTTGCGGGCAGCTGAGCTTGCTCCATTTCGGGCAGTCAATACATTCCAAGATCGTGAGACATGGGGTGGAGTGTAGTCTTGTTGTCGGAAATTCTTTGATTGACATGTATGGAAAATGTGGATGTGCCCAAAGATCAATCACGGTGTTTGATGGTATGATGGATAAAGATAGAATTTCTTGGAATTCAGTCATTGCAGCAAGTGTTCGAAATAAGAGTCTTGAAACGGCCTTCGCGTTTCTACACCAGATGCCTAATCCTGATACAATCACACATAACGAACTAATAAGTGGAATTGCCCAGTTCGGTGAAATTGAAGACGCGATTGATCTTTTATCAAAAACACCCAACCCAAACTCGTCTTCGTGGAATTCTATTATAACATGGTGCGTGAATCGAAGCAAGGGAGACCAAGCCCTAGAGTGCTTCTGCAAAATGCACATTAGTGGCATTAGAATGGACCAATTCACATTTTCAAGCATTCTAAGTGGAACAGCAAATGTTGCAGGCATTACATGGGGGAGATTGATCCATTGTTGCACAGTGAAGCACGGGTTGGATATGAGTGTAGTTGTTGGGAGTGCTCTTGTTGACATGTATTCCAAATGTGGGAAAGTGAATCGAGCCGAGGTATTGTTTGAGACACTACCCAGAAAGAATTTGGTGACATGGAACGCTATGATATCAGGTTATGCTCATAACGGCGAGTCCCACATGGTGTTTCGTCTATTCGAACGCATGAAAATGGAGACAGATTTACACCCAGATGGAATCACCTTCCTCAACATCTTGTCTGCTTGTTGGGACAGAAGAAAACCTTTGGAAGCTGCGCGCCAGTACTTTGAGTCAATGGTTAAGCAGTATGGGATTTCTCCCACAGCCGAGCATTGTTCGTCCATGATAAGACTCATGGGGAGAGAAGGGGAGGTGGGTGGTGGGGAGAAGATGATAAGAGATTTGGGACTTGACAATTGCGCAATGGTTTGGCGAGCCCTATTGGGAGCTTGTGTAGCTTGCGGGGATATAAAAGTTGCAGAAATGGCAGCCGAAAAGGTGATAGGATTGGAAGGCGAGAGCGATTTTGTTTATGTGCTAATGTCTAATGCCTATGCCTTTTATAGGAAGTGGAAAGAAGTGAAGGGAATGAGGATGTTGATGAAGGAGAGACATGTAGTGAAAGAGTGTGGTCATAGTTGGATTGAGGTGTAATGGTAAGGGAGTTAATGAATTTGAAATGGAAAAAAGAAACAAAATGATCTTTTCAATGGAATGAGAAACCTCAAAGAAATGTCAACTAAGATTGGGTTGAGAATTTTATGAATTGTACAATCACTAATAAAATTGCACAAAGGTTTTTGTGGTATGCCAACTACTCCTATTTGTTTATAAAAAGTTGGATATGCATAGAAGAATATGTAACACAGACTAAACTAGAGCTACACGCATTTTTTCTCTCTTTCTTAATTAAGAGGTCATTGTAAGGGTTGTGAAAAAACTCTCACATGCATCCTCAGTAAACTTTATAGTTACTATTACGATCTTTCGATAATTTTTATTTGTTTGCATTTTCGTTAATCATTTGTTAAAATAAAATATTCTTGTCATATCTTATTCGAAGAGATCCACTTCTCGTAACTTTAGAGAGAAAAAACTCCGCTCTTTATCTTTTACAAATAAATAAAAAATACACTAGAAATGACCTCTTATAAAGTACTCCCTTCGTCCCATTTATATTGTCTGTTTTGTTTTACTATGTTTGACTGAAGTTATTCTCAAATTATTTTATATGAAAAATGATGTAGAATTAAAAAATAAAAATTACATACTCCGTATTAAAATACTACTCCCTCCGTCCTAAAACTTTCTTCCCAGAGCACTATTCCAACTTCACGGGAATTTATATTTATTTGTGTTTTTTCATGGCCTATATGATAAAATAAAATATTCTTGTCACTACTTGTTTTGTTGAACTTTTGATGTAGTTTTTAAATATGTATGTTTTATTTGTTTATTTCTATACCAATATTTAAATAAAATAGATTGAAAAAACTTGGAATTTTTCTTCGTTTTGCGAACCGGGAAGAAAGATATATGACGGAGGAAGTACATCAAAAGATCTACCAAAACAAGCAAAAGGAAGTGAATAAAGTTTGACTCTATGAATAGTAAACAAGTAATTTAATTTGAGATGGAGGAGTATATTGCTAAGAAAATTACGGAGTATTCGAACACTAATACCTGCACCAACAAAATATATTTTGTCCAAGTTTGCACGTAGTGAAACAATAAATATAGTGTTCAATTACTTGCCTTTCAAAAACAGTTTTGGCTTGAAAAGTAAGTTAAGTCCTTGGGAAAAGGTTTAGTGTCAAAGTAGGATCACCCAGCAAAGTCTAAAAGTTATTCCCAACACCACATTTATTAACAAATAATTCTACAACCTAAAAGACTTGTCAACAAAGGTCACAAAGTCTTGGTCTTGCTACTAGACTTGGGACCGTTTCTAGCAACATTGTGAGCTCAAGTGCTTGTTGTAGCCCTTCAAATGTCAATATAATCGGTTAACTTTACTCCCACGACGATAAAACATTTTTCATTATCAGAACGCAATGTTCATACTTAGGAACACACTCAACTCTGACAGCCCTTGATGGTCGCGTCATGGACAAGATGCTCGTGGATGAGCAGATATATGTCGTCCTTTCTTCTCAACTACATGAGGTGGAGATAGCCCTTCAGTAGGGGAGATCCCCTCAAGTGAGAGCGAAGCATATCGTCATAGCTTCAAAGATCATCACAGTGAAAGACCTCAAACCACCACTAACTCTTCTAAAATCAGTTGGCATTCAGAAAATCTTTACATACCTTAACCTTATAGTGCATTCACTCAAGCACCCACAACGTTCGAATTTTAAATTTTAAATTTTAAATTTTAAATCTTAAATTTCAAATTTAGAACGGCAACTGTTAAGAATCACTTTATTTCCCCTTAACACACAATCATTTTGGGGGTTGCTTAATCCACCAAATTGAGGCCATCTTCAAAATGAAAACAAAAAAAAAAAGATCAAAATTATTTGTTTGTGTTTGGATTAAAATAAAATATTTTTGTCATATCTTATTCGATTAGATCCACTTCTCGTACTTTTAAAGAAAAAAAAAACTCCACTCTTTATCTTTTACAAATAAATAAAAAATATTTGTTCCGTCCCAATTTATACTGCATGTTTCGGTTTACGATATTTGACTGAAATTATTTTTAAATTATTTTATATGAAAAATGATGTAAAATTAAAAAATAAAAATTTCATATTAAAATATTCCGTACTAGATTAAAAGATCTATAAAATTAGTTGTGAGATTACTATTTTATTTTATCATATGACAATCGAAAAAAGAGAAAAAAATAAATGAAGTTTCACTTAAGAATAAACTTAAATTGAAAAACAAAAGATAACAATAATACAATTTCTGTCAAAATCGTTAAATTTTTACATTTCTTAGATTTATTATAAAAAAAAAGAACCTCTGAGTTTGGCATCCATCAGAGGTATTGCATGTAATCCAATGTAGATGATAGAATATGGACAACAACCCAACAACAAAAGAGAAAACAAAAAACTAAGATTCCAGTTGGTACACGGTGGTGATGGAATTGGAAATTGAAATTCTATGGATTTAATTTGGATGGAATTGAATTCTCCAATTCTAATTCATTTTTTGTCACTACCAATTCATTTTTCTAATTCATTTTTCTCCAAATAGCAGAATTGAAATTGTTGTCTCCAATTCCAATTCCATAGTTTGAATTCCGTGTACCAAACGGCGCCTGATTCTGATAAATTGGCTCTGACCTGAATCACCCTGAAGAACATAAGCAGAGTAAACATCAGAACTATTGCTAATACCGCCTATTTTACAAAAGATGAATCACAGGCCTAAGGATTGAAGTCTCTAACTCCCTCAATGAGGTAATAATATGAAACTTCCCGGAAAGCATTCAAGATCTGGACTTTCGGTCATTCTCTTTGATATTCAGAAGCATATGCAGCAGAGTGGACTCTGGCCCTTCTCGTAAGATTGACTTCAGTAAAATTTTGCAAGTTGCATCATCAGGCAAAAATCCAAGTTTTAACATCTCCTCCAAAAGTAATGTAGCATCACAATGCTCATTCTCTTTCAGTAACCCACGGATCAGTACATTGTATGCCACACTATCTGGCATCACACCATTTTCTTGAGCATGCCTTTGGCATCTTGGCAAAGGCACTTACCATAATTCTGTAAGTTGTCATATTTGGTTGCACGCCTTTGGAGGGAAGGGCAATGAACAGATCCATTGCAATGCTTGATTTTCCATCATTGAACAGTCCCTTTATGACAGTGTTGTAGGTAATGATATCTG
Organism: Cuscuta campestris; assembly: GCA_900332095.2. NCBI lineage: Eukaryota > Viridiplantae > Streptophyta > Magnoliopsida > Solanales > Convolvulaceae > Cuscuta > Cuscuta campestris. The sequence goes on along the minus strand of OOIL02000315.1, from coordinate 78,976 downwards.
GGGCAGGACTGTTGGCTTCCATCATCCTCAGCAAAGAGAGCGCTTGTGGAACACGATAGTTCTTGCAGAAGCCGTCCAAAAGAATAGTGTAGGTGACAAGATCTGGATATTCTTGACTTTCTACCATCTTGTTGAAAAGCTTCTCTGCATCAGCACATCTCCCTGCCTGAAACAAGCCCTCCAAGATACTGCTGTAGGTAACAACGGTTGGCTTTAGGCCAATGCTAGGGATTTCTTCAAACAATTGCATGGCCTTATCTAAATACCCACTCTTGCAATACCCATTTATTAGAATATTGTAAGTTTGAATGTCCGGGTCGCATCCCCTGTAAATCATGGTGTTCAAGAGTTTCAAAGCACTGCTGATCTTTCCTTGCAAGGAGTATCCATCCATCAAAACACTGTATGTGATAACATTGGGTTCTACACCTTCTTGAACCATTGTCTCTATGGTTTTCGCAGCATCGTTAACCCATCCTTCCTTGCAAAACCCAACCACTAATACAGTGTACGTATGGGCATCAAGAGGAATTTTAGAGTCTGCCATTCTTTTCAGCAGCTCTTTTACCTCTTTCCACCGGCTAAATTTACAGAGCCCGTGAATTAGGGAAGTATAGGTCACAACATTAGGAGGAATGCCCCTTGCCACCATCTTGGATAACAGGACAAGGGCATCGTCCACCTTGGAATCCTTGCACAAAGAATCAATGATGGTGCTATATGCAAACACATTTGGCCTGCGGTTTCCTTTCTCATCAAGCAAATGAAGCAACTTCCCAGCCTTGCCAGTGTGCCCAGCCTTGCAGAGGCCATCAATTAGTACTAGCAATGTGACTACACTTACCACACACAGTCTCTCACTCAATAGCTTCTTAAACAACCCAATGGCATCTTGAACCCTACCTTGAAGGAACAACCCTTTAAGTAAAGTGTTGTAAAAAACGACATCGGGCACTAGACTGAGCTTCAAGTGGGTACCCAAAATGGCAAAACCCAAGTCTACCCTACCCAAACGGGCAAGGGAATTGGCAGCAACGGTCAACGTGTAGTGATCTACCCGAACGCCAGAGGCACAAATATCTTGAAATAGCGAGACAGCATCACTGTAGCACCCCATCTTCACAATGGAACTCAAGAGTTGGTTGAATTTCACAATTGGAGGAAAGGGTCTCATAAGGACCATATGCCGGTACAGAACAAGCGCATCATCAAGCTTCTTGACGCCATTAAAGTTCGATTCGCAGTGCTCCAGGTATGAATCCTGGAGATTTGTACTAACATCAGAAACACCACTGTGAAAACCAGAGAAACCCATGGGATTGTTACCGTTTGGGGATAATCCTCTGCTGGCCCGCCTGAAGATGAATCCACCGGAAATTCTCATCATCTTGGGAACCATTCCGAAACCCTAACATCGAGAAATTGCGAACCATTTCCGCAAGGAAGGGTTGAGAGTGGAACTCTGTGGCACATCTATTTCTTCACTCGCCAGCTTTGGGGGTCACCATCAACTTGCTTCTTCTTTATCAGGAGTTTTCTCTTTCTTTCATCTTCTTCTTTTCACCAATTTTAGAAATTTTATAAACCAATTATTGAATCTGAAATTCATTATCTTCACCCCTAATTTCATGTGTTGTTCGAACTTTTTTTAACCAATTTTTGGTTAATTTTGTTGAACTGAAAAACTTTTTCCAATTTTTTAATTTTTAGATTTATAATTTGGAAGTAGAGAGGGTCATTCATATTTTATAAAAGTATCACCAAATATTATCAATTCATTGTACCAAAAAATATTACCAATTCATAATATTCTACAAATTATTGTCAATTGCATTTTTTCTAATTAATTTGTATTTTTCTGATTTGGAACTTATAATTTGTAGTGTAGAAGATTTCGTATGTTTGGAAACATGGATTTGGATTTCAAATCCGGATTTGGCTCAAATTTGATGTTTGGAAAACTTAAAAATTTTAAATTTGGATTTGAGTCAAATTCTTGTCATTCATAACAAAGCTTATTTTGAAATCTATGCACCTCCCCTTGTCATTTGAAATTCAAGATTTCAAATTTCGGAATTGAAATGTATAAATTAAAATGAAATGCAAGTTGCCAAACACTACCTTATGAAATTTTGATTGCTTCTCATCCGTACATAATACTTTTTTGACCCCAAAAACATATTTTTTAAAAATCTAGGTTCCTTTTTTTGAAGATTAATATGTTATTTGGGGGAAGCACTCAAATAGCACTACTGTACATGTTTTAGTATGTATTCAGCACTCCTATTGAGAGTAGTAATTTCCGTCATTTAGTGTGATGTGCAATTCCGGTTTTGTCCGTGTAGTTTAAAGAAGGTAACGATTTGATTTGAAGTTGGCAATGCATTTTCCGATTCTTGAGGGCGGCTAGTCAGGCGACAGATTTGCAATTATAGTCTGTTGCATTCTTCCAGGTTTTGAGCTCGGTGAATCAGGCGATTATTTCGCACTTCCCAAAATTAAAATCTGGAAATATGAATCCTACGGAGTTTACAACACCAGAGAGATCTGTTCCGCAGAGGAGACGCAGTGCAAGGATTGCAATGGCTACTGAGGATGCTTTGCGCAGTCGATGAACTTCCTCTTAGTAAACGGATGGAGAAGGTTCAGGCACAATTTTCTCGTTGATTATATGAGGGTGCGTTGTTAAAGTTGGAATTTTGGCATTATGCATGGCTGTGTTTAGGTTTCTTTGTTGGTTGATTTCGGCATTTGTTTTTTTTTTGCAAATTGGGAGTTTTTCGTGCGCAAGTTTGATTTGTGTTATGTAATGCCTTAAAATTCAAATTCTGGTAGATGAAAAGGTTTGTTGCTGTTTTTTGAGGTTTTGGCGTTTTGGGGTTTAGCCTTGAGAAGTAAAGAGCTCTGTTCGTGTAATCAGAAGTGTATTTGCAAATGTTTTGACAGTATTGGAGAAGTGTGTGTGTTTTGGACATTTTTTAAATTCTGTTTGCATTATGCATGGCTGTGTTTAAGATGCTTTTGTTAAGTGATTTGGACATTTATTTTTCTTTTGTATTTTGGGTGATTTTTTGCTGCAAGTATGATATGTGTTGTGTAATGCCCAAAGTTTCAGATTCTGGTAGATTAAGAGGTTTCCATATGTTTTTATTTTTTATCGTTTTTGGGCATTTAGCATTTGGTGGTAAATAGATTTGTTCTTGTAAGTTGTAGTGGATTTGCAATTGTTATGACTTCGTTTTTCTGTTTCGTTTCAGGAATTGAGGTAACAATTGCATTGAATTTCTTCCTGTGATGTTTTTTTGGCATTTGGTTGTGTGTATGTGGTGTCATTAGGTTTTCCCTTTCATCATGATTACAGCTTTTTCATAAGATGTGTAATAATGTGGTTTTGTTGGGTGGACTTTTTATGGTATGGATTTGTGGTGGGTTACACACAATTGTTGTAGTGCAGTGTGCATGTAGCGGGCATGGGGGGTGGGATTTTTGGTGTGGAAGTGTGTGTGATTCGTCTGTATGTGGTTTACTCAAAGGCATTGTTTGGTTTTGTAATTTGTATCTGTCATTGAATGTGTGTAGTGGCTTATAATGCATCCTGGCAATATGCATTGCCATGATCTTGTTTTTTCTTTATGGTAGACATGGATATTTGATTATCTGATATTCAGTTTTTTGTTATAGGTGGGTTTAGGAGTTTGTTTTTTGGGTTAAAATGCATACTGTCGTAATGCATGGACGTATCTAGGTTTCAATTACTGGTTGTCTTGGTGTTTTCATTTCCTAGTTTTCTGGTTTTGCTAGCTGGCCTTGATTTATTGGGTAAGTGTTTGTTGGCTTTTTTATGTGCATATGGCTGATTTGTCTGCATTTAAGGTGTTATGTTGTAAATTTGGATATAGGGTATAATGTAATTGCGCACTTCTTAGCACACGTTTCACATTCCACAAGAGAACGTTACAGGATTACAATTTTCCCCATTTTACAAGAATGAATTTTAAACAAAAATAAACCGAAGGGGATTGAGAGGGTACATTTTGATGAAGAAGATGAACCTTACTCCTCATCATCATCAATGCCCGGAATGTACTCAAGACTAACATCAAAGATCTCACCGGGCTGCTAGGAGGTATGCATGCCCTTCCCGGTGCTGATGTACATTTCGTGCTTCTCCATTGGCCTTCCCGGTGCTCATACAGTAAAACTTTTAGGGAGAGACCCACAATTCAATGATTTTGGATTTAGATAGCTATGGTTGATTATCCAAGGGTTGGCAATCTGCGGCATATAGCACCACCCAACACGATTAAACGGAAACGCAAATTTTCAAATTTAATATATTTATGATGCAGTAAAATGAAGAACTAAAAAAGAAGGATAAGAAGAACAAGACCTGATAGCACAACACAAATTATAGAGAGGTAAAACTATGAAGCAAAATCACATGAAAACATTTTATTCAAAATGCAGAATAACGTAGAAGGTGATTGAACAAAAGAAGGATTACATCTTGGCTTAAAATTGAGATGACAGCAACTGAATGCAAATTACCAAAACTAATGAAGCAAAGAATGTTAACAAGAATTATACTCTTCATCATTCATACTAATAGAATTATGAATTCTCTTTCAAAATGGTTTTAAAACATTAATAATTGCATTTCTTCATAGGGCATTGAATTTGAAGAGCATACCTAAAATCTAAATGATAGATTGATAGAAAACTTTACACTTTGACATGTACTTTTCGTGCGGAGAAGTAGAATCCAAAAGTATAAACTCTACATCAAAGTAGCCATGAAATTTGGCATACACTACTTTCTTTTTTGGAATGGCAAACCATGTCTCTCAAAATGCAGAATAACGTAGAAGGACATTGAACCAAAGAAGGATTTGATTAGATCTTGGCTTAAAATTGAGAGGACAACAACTGAATGCAAATTACCAAAACTAATGAAGCAAAGAATGTTAACAAGTTTGGGGAGTTATCAGCTTTGTAATCTCACCATACATTTTCAACTCCTATGTTGATTAAGTTTCTGCGGTTCACTACAGTACACTGGCCATGACGCTCAATGGCAATTGATGATTGCACCTAAACACAAATAAATTGCCAAATAAGTTGTAGGATGTAGCTAGATAAATTGCCAAATTGTTGACGCTCAATGGCCCTGACCTTTTACACTTTGACATTCAGAAGCATATGCACTACCCATCCATCAATTGCAGTGTTATATGGGAAAGCCCAAATTTTCTTTTTTAGCAGAATACTAATTTAATAATGTACAACCAAACAGAGTGTTTTCTTACCTTTTTTTGGACAAAAACACAACTTTATATTCATAACACAAAAGTTAATAGTTACTGACAAATAAACATCGGATCAGATTAGTCAAGAATCACATGAATAGAAGCAAAGATATTGCAGCAAGGACAGGTTCCATGTTTGTTCTCAGCTTCTTTCTAGCGCTCCTCACATAGTGCATCATCTGCTCTATATCATCCCCCTGCCACTTGAGAAGATTTTCCTCCTCAAGTCTACTACGTACCTTCTTAGCAAAGTTGCAGCTACATAAAAGATGGTTGGCTTCCTCTGGTCCAATGAAGAATTTGACTACATGAGCAGAGTAAGCAGCAAAGTCATCCACTTGCCAGTAACATAAACGGCACCATTCAAGTTCACAGTCGAATTAAACTCGATTCATGTATACTTAATTCCAGTAACTTAAAGCTGGTTGGCTTTCTCTGCAGCTACATAAAAGATGGTTGGCTTTCTCTGGTTCTGCTTCGCAGATGGGACAAGTTGGGTCAATGTCCGTGAACCTCCAGTTTTCTTACCTTTTTCCATTGTAGATTATTTAGTGAATTAATTAAGCCAGTTTTCTTGCAAAACCAAACCTAATTTAGGCCTCCTTTAGGAATGTCTTTTGTTGTTAGCGTTTTGGAAACTAATCACAAGATTTAGTTCACTAAGTAATCTATAATGGAAGAAATTAGATGAAGGAATATGATAAACAACCCAACAAAAAAACAAAATTCTGGTGATAAATTGGTTCTGACCTGGATCCCTTGCAACTCAATGAAGAACATGAATACATGAGCAAAGTAAGCAGCAGAACTAGCTACAGTTTTACTCCCGGCAGCTCAGTTATATATGAAGAAAAGGTGAATATGTTATTTTAAAAGTAATGATGAGGAAGTAGCAGTTTTAATTGAAAACAACATAATCAGCACCATTCATGTTCACAGTGGAATTAAACTTGATTCAAGTATAATTAATTCCATTAACCTAAACTCCTAAAGCTCAAAATGAAACAACCATTCAAAAACTGTCATAAAGTACACTTAAAAAGTAGTCACTGTTAATCCTAATATCAACTAGAGGACTTTGAAAACACTCAAGATCTGGACTTTTGGTCAAAACTTTTCTCTTATCTAAATAACTTCCAACTCAGTTTTCATGTTTTACATTTTTAATTTGACCATCACAGAATTTTTAAAAGTTTTCAAAAAATGAAAAATAAGTTGAAATTGTTTAGATAAGAAACAAATTTTTCAGTCACATATTTGCTTTTTATAACGAAAATATTATTCAAAAAAAAGAAAAGTATTTTTTACACAAAGATATTATTTTTATATATGACAGATGAAAAAACTATCATACGGAGTATTAGGATTACGTTTTAAAACCATCGAATCTTTTTTGTTATAAAATGAAAGAAAATCTATCAGAGTCGTTATGTTATAAAATTTCTCCTTAAAGTTTTCCTTATATCAAACACTTTAAAATCAATTCTTTTATAGATTTAAAGACAGTAAAATTGCCTCAAACAACCGTGGAGCAGAGCAAGCAGCATAATGGATCAAAAAATGCAAAATTGAAGAATCATTTGGTACTCCAAATGTTGGTCATGAACATTTTTTTCCCTTTTGAACAATCTTCTTGAACTCCGGGAGGGTTAAACCATAAGGTTGTTTTTTCCATTTGCCAATATCTAAAACATTGAGTCAGTTTGATATCATCTTTTAGTCCATCCTTTGACTCATCGTCTTTGTAAATATAACTATAAATCTATATCTCACTTGTAAAACAAGAAAGCAGAAAACAAAATTCAGGTGATAAATTGGAATATGGAAAACAGAAAATAGATGAAGGAATTTGGAAAACAAGACAACAGGAAAATAAAATCACCTGCAACTCAATGAAGAACATGGATACATGAGCAGAGTAAGCAGCAAAGTCATCAACTTGCTAGTAACATAATCGGCACCAATACAAGTTCACAGTCGAATTAAACTCGATTCATGTATAATTAATCTCAGCAACCTAAAGGTAATAATGAAACAGCCATTCAGGAATGGTGGTGATAAAAAACACTTTATGAGTAGTCACAGTTAAACCTACAGTTAACCACAGGACTGCCAGAAAACACTCAAGATCTGGACTTTTGGTCATTATCTTTGATATTCAGAAGCATATGCAGCAGAGTGGACTCTGGGCCTTCTCGTAAGATTGACTTCAGTAAAATTTCGCAAGTTGCATCATCAGGCAGGAATCCAAGTTTTAACATCTCATCCAAATGTAATATAGCATCACAATGCTCATTCTTTTTCAGTAACCCACGGATCAGTACATTGTATGCCACGCTATCTGGCATCACACCATTTTTCTCCATTTTCTTGAGCATCCCTTTTGCATCTTCTAGCAAGCCTTCTTTGCAAAGCCCACTGATCATACTTCTGAAAATTATCATATCTGGCAGCAGACCTTTAGATGGAAGAGCATTGAACAGTCCTATTGCACTACTTGATTTTCCAACACTGAAGAGTCCATTTATGACAGTACTATAGCTAATGATATCGGGGATAGGACTTTTAGTTTCCATCATCCTCAGTAAAGAAAGAGCTTGAGGAACACGATCGTTCTTGCAGAAGCCATCCAAAATAATAGTGTAGGTGACAAGATTTGGATATTCTTGATTTTCTACCATCTTGTTAAAAAGCTTCTCGGCATCAGAAAATCTCCCATCTTGAAATAAGCCATCCAACATACTGTTGTAGGCAACAACTGTTGGCTTTAGGCCAATAGTAGGGATTTTCTCTAACAATATCATGGCCTTATCTAAACACTTACTCTTACAATACCCATTTATTAGAATACTATAAGTGTGAACATCAGGCTGACATCCCCTTTGAATCATGGTGTTTAAGAGCTCTGATGCACTGTCAATCTTTCCTAGTAAGCAGTATCCTTGCATCAAAGCATTGTACGTAACTACATCGGGATCTACACCTTGTTTAATCATTGTCTCTATGATATTTTCGGCATAGTTGATCCATCCTTCCTTGCAAAACCCACAAACCAATATGTTGTATGTAAGGACATCAAGAGGAATTCTAGAGTCCGCCATTGTTTTCAATATCTCCTTGACCTCTTCCCAACGACTCAATGTACATAGTCCATGAATTAGGGAATTGTAGGTGACAACATCAGGAGGAATGCCCTTTTCCCTCATCTTGGTAATTAAGGCAAGGGCATCGTCCATCATTTTATCCTTGCACAAAGAATCAATAATGGCGTTATATGCATGTACATCTGGCTTGCAATTTCCTTTCTCGTCAAAGAAATGAAGCAACTTAATAGCCTTGCCAGTGTGTCCTGCCTTGCAAAGGCCATCAATTAGTATTAGTAATGTGACTTCATCTATCTTGCAGAGTTTCTCATTCAGTAACTTCTGAAACAACCAACTAGCATTGTGAACCCTACCTTGGAGGAACAACCCTTTAAGTAAGGTGCTGAAGAACACCACATTGGGTACTAAACCCAGCTTCAAGTGGCTCCCTAAGATAGCAAAACCCAAGTCCACTCTATGCAGACGGGCCAGAGAATTGGCAGCAATGCTCAGGGTGTAATTATCTATAACAACTCCAGATGCAAAGATATCCCTAAACAGAGAGACGGCATCACTGTAGCGGCCCATCTTCCCAATGGCATCCAAGAGAAGGTTGAATTGGTAAATTGGAGGATGGGGATGAGTTTGGACCATGTGACGGTATACTAAAATTGCATCATCAAGCTTCTTGATACTCTTAAACTTTGATTTACTATGATGCAAGTATGATTCATGAATACTGGGCCTAACAGCAACACCATTATGAAAAGCAGAGAAATGGGAGGGGAAATTGGGGAGGAAGAAGGAAAGGGTTTTAGCAGGGGATAGTCCTCCAGATGCCCGATTGAAGATGTGCCCAGAAACACACGCACAAATCTTCATCGTTTTGCTTAGCTCTCCCAAAACCCTAACATCCGAATTAGATTTCTTCTCCCGTAGCTTTTCCTGCATACCATTTATGAACTACACGTATAAAGAAAAGCCTAAGTATAGAGAAAACAAGAAAAGCATGCTAACCAACAACTGAACATCCTTTCCGGTATTTGAGTGGGCTTCTGGTTAAAATGGAAGAAATGGTATGAACTATGAAGCCATATAAAATTACTAAAATAAATAAGGCAATCAATTTAAATTAAACTATAGCTTATACAAAATAAAATAAAAGTTTTAAGGAGGGGAGGTTTCTAACATTTTACATCATAGTATTAATATACTATTTATTTCTTGAAATAACGAGCAAAATTTGGAATTGAAATATTCTAAATAATTTTCAAAAAATAAGAATTCTTATTTTAATATTTTCTCCACGTTTTGTTCTTATTTTGATAATTTAGGAACACATTTAAAATTGATTATCTTAAACATTAATTTTTTTGAAGTTCAAATTAAACTCAATCATATCTACATTAGCATTTTCTAATATTATAGTTTGTATAAATGAGCATAAGGCATTTCAAATTACAATATACTCCGTATAAAATAGGGAAACAATGTTTACTCATTGAATCTACATGACTACACCTACTCATGGATTTAAGAGGATATTGTATACTTAAAAAAATATTTCACAATTAATGGAGAATCAAACTTTTACCAATGAAACTTCAAAACAAATTTTACTTCCTTTGTTTGGAAACACACACATATATTTTAAACAATCTCATTTAATGATTACTAACACGAGTATAGAATTAATTATACTGTAAGGAAATGAGTTTAATCGTTGTTTCATTTTACTTTTTTTATTTAGTAGCACACCCATTTTCTTTAGAACTTTATGATGGTATGAAAAAAGGGCCAAAATTTTTAGAGATTTTGTACATTTACAATTTTCAATTTGTTCTATAAAAGTAAAAAGTTTAACTATCTCTTTTAACAAAATCCTAGATTTGCCGTTTAGTAGGTTTAACATTTTTAGTATGATTGAATCTATTACCCTGTAATATTTATAAAGAAAAGATAATTAATATCGCCATTGAGGGTTGAACATGGTTGAGATTCCCATCTAGAGTTTTTTGGGTAATTATATCTTCAACCACTCAAGTAAAAAAAGGAAGCTCTTATTTAGCGTAACTTATATAAGAAGACCATACTTATTTATACTTTATTTAAAAAGAAGTGAAGTCAACTTTGTGTTTTCCCACCCAAGAGTGCTAGGCATTAGTTTTGGTAATTCTAAAGTTTAATTGGTAATTAATAAATGCTAACAATTATAATATATTTTATACAGAATTTTGTATTGGTAATATAATATCGACTTATTATATTCTATTAAAGGAAACTAGGCATTAAAACACGTATGTTATTTAATGTGGTGATTTAAGCAATACGGTAATATCAAACAATTACTATTTTGAACTAATATTAACGGAATGATTTTTTTTAATTAAGGTAATTTAAATTGTTTAGTAATAATAACGACACTGAATATTATAAAAAAGAAAACATGTACTCCGTATGTTATTTAATGCGGCGATTTAAACCATATATATGGTAATATGAAAAGGTAAATATTCTAAAAAAGGAAATAGTACTTTTAAAAAGTTAACATTAGTTCACAATTTTTTTTGTAATTTGTAATTAATATTAACGGAACGGATGCTTTCTAATTAAGGTAATTTCAATTCCTCAATAATAACGACGCCACGGAATATTATACCGAAGAAAACGTTATTTTTTAAAAAATTAATATTACTTTTCACACAGAATCCCTTTAAAAACGTGATATTATTAATCTAAAAAATAATTATTAATCTAAAAAATGATTTAAAAGCTATAATAAATACATTTCCTTTTTTATCACACGGTATTAACCGTGGTGATTAACCAATTTCCTTTTTAAAATGAATAGTTTTAACACGTAATCATTTTAAAAAAGGAATAATGATAATATGACACAATTTATAATTGGTAATTAATATAAGTTGAACAGATTTTTTCAATCAAGGTAATACTAAATCCTCAATAATAATGATACCACTGAATATTATACAAAAGAAAATATAATTTTTAAAAAAGGAATATTACTTTTTTTTTTGAAAATCAAGGGAACATTCCTATTAACTTCTCAACTCTTTCTGCAAAACATCACAAATAATTGTAGGAGGGGTATCATCCCACTCCAATAGATCAGGCATAGAATCAGAGGCTCGAGCCAACAAGTGAGCCACCTCATTCGCAGATCTACGAACAAAAGACAAAGAGATAGAATAAAACTCTGACATCAGTGTTTTACAAGACCAAACCTGAAAAGTATGAGAAATTTTCCTCCCGCGCCTGGAGTGCAAAGTAATTAAAGTGTCTGGTTATCCATCTCCAGCGTGATTATTCGGTCTCTAAATATTCCCTTAAGCCAACTAAGTGCTTCCCTTACCCCGATCGCCTCTGCCATGCACGCATCCTCCACCTGCCCTAGACCTCGAGAGGCTCCCTTCACAAAATATCCATTGCTATCTCGCACCACCATGCCCACTCTCGCCAGATGTGTGTTGGGGTTAAAACTCGCATCGACGTTGCACTTTAGAGCCCCAAGAACTGGCGGCTCCCATTGGTTGTGGAAAGTGTTTCGCGTCCTTGCCACCTCGGGATCTTCTTGCTTCGCTTGCTGCCATAACTGGTACCACTGTAGTGCCCGAGCGACCAGGGTCTTCGGTTGCATATATTTGTTATTCCACACCAATTGGTTGCGTTGATTCCAAATCTCCCAAAGGATGATTGCCACACATGCAACAAACTCTCGTGAGCTTTCCTTCCATAAAGCTGCGAACCACTGTGCAAATGATGGTTCCACATTGCCACGCTCGCCGCCCACTTCCCTTAAGCATTGAACTACAAATGGACATAACACCAGCCCATGCAGCGTCGTTTCCTCGATGCTCAAACACCTCGGATATTCTGCTGTAATAGAAACCCCTTTACGCACCAGATTTGCCCGAACTGGAAGTACCTCATGCATACCTCTCCATATAAAATTCCTAACTTTTGGTGGAACATTTAGTCTCCAGAGGCCCTGCCACACTGCTTTGTCGATGTTCCCTCCCACCGCTTAGTCCTTATGAGATACCCGGTATCCTTGCTTCACCGTGTAACACCCATTCCGATCCCCGGTCCACATCCACCAATCCTTCTTGATAGACTGGTAGAGCGGGATGTTACAGATAGCCTGACTATCCTCTGGCCAGAAAATAGCATGAATCAGATCCCTATTCCTTGATTTAGTTCCCGGGATGATCAGATCAGCCACGTTCGCGTCTCACCATTCACTTGGAAGCGGAGTGCGAATATATGGATCCTCGTCTCTAAGCAACCAGGGGCTGTTCAAAAATGTTGTCTCCCTCCCATCTCCGATGCACCGCCTGCATTGTTTTTTTAAAACCTCCCGACCTTCCAACAAAGCCCGCCATACAACACTTGGACTATTACCCTTTGGCGCATGGAAGAAGTCATTATTAGGGAAGTACCGGGCTTTATAAATCTGATGGACAAGAGACCGAGGTCGAACGATAAGGTTCCATCCTGTTTTTGCCAGTAACGCCTTATTAAAGAGGTTCAATTGGCGAAATCCGAGCCCCCCATTCTCCTTCAATCTGCCCAGGCGTCGCCATGTCATCCAAATTATTCCACGGTTTTCCCCTCTACCTGAGCTCCACCAAAAACGATTCACCGCTTTCTCAATACTATCACACAAAGAGATTGGGAGATTAAACATTGTCATAATATAACTCGGGATTGCCTGAATAACTCCTTAATAAGCACCTCCTTTCCCGCCCTAGATAATGTCTTATGTTTCCAACTTTCAATCTTTTTCCACACTTTATCTTGGACATCTTTAAAGATTTCTTTTTTACTACGCCCGATGGTCGCTGGTAGTCCCAAATACTTGCTTCGGGTTTCAACTGCCTGGACCTGCAAAACATTGGCCACTCGCTGCTTCATGCCATCAGTAGTATTACCGCTAAAACTAACCTCTGACTTTTGGACATTAACAAGCTGCCCAGATGCTTGTTCATACTCTACTAGGCAGTCCCGAATAACCCGAGCTTCCTCCTCCACCGCCTTAAAAAAAATACAAGGCGTCATCAGCAAAGTATAGGTGTGAAACTGGTGGAGCTTTTGGTGTAATTCTAATTCCATGAATCAATCCCCTTTGCATACATTGCTGTAATCGAGCCGAAAGCCCTTCCGCCACCACTAGAAAAAGATATGGTGATATTGGGTCACCCTGTCGTAAAGGAATATTACTTTTAAAACACAATGCTTTTAAATCTATTTTTATAAAAGGAATTTTTAAAAAAAGAATATTACTTTTAAAACACAATGCTTTCAATTCCTATGGAATGTACTAATTATTTTGTGTACAAATAGAACTTGACTTTCCATGGTTGTAAACTCACATTCACATCGTAAATTTACTTTTTCCGTTCTTTAATACAAACCACATAAGGACTAATTAGTGTGTGGTTCACACTAGACGAAGTTGACGATGGTATTGGTCCGTTCATGGTAAGAGTTCGCGCTATACATATTTATCGAACATCTGCACATGATCAAATTAAATTAACACCACAATCTTTGACGTCATTTTTCATGATGACAAAGTATGATACAGTTTTCCCTCGACTACGTTTCAGTATACCGTATAATGAGAATTATTAATTACATTAACTAATATGATATCGTATAATAATAATAACAATAATAAACGTAATAATTATTATTGGTACTGTGCATAATAAAAAATGTAACATGTGGAACTTAATTTTAAATTATGAATTATTAATGAAGTAATTTCGTACCTCATAAATTTGGTACATTGTAATAAAAATGATAAATGTGAAACTTTAATTATTAATAAGTTAATTTCATACCTTACAATTTTTTGTACCGAGTATAATAAAAAAGGTAACATATGGAAGAATAATAACATGGTAATTAATAATATGGTACAGAATAATAATAATAATCATCATCATAATAATAAACTTAATAATTGTAATAAATCTAAGTTAGTTTTGTACTATTGCCGTGTATAAAATAAATGAAAGTGTTGACTTGGTTTAAAAAAATGTATTCTCATACCTTATATATTTTACCAAAATTATAAATTATAATATTAATTATTAATTATTAATAAGGTAATTTCATACCTTATATTTTTTGTATGTGTAATAAAAAAGGTAACATTTAGAATAATAATAATAATATGAAAATAATATGGTACCGTATGCTAATAATCATCATAATAATAAACGTAATAATAATCAAGGTATGTTAGTTTTGTGCTATTACCATGTATAAAATAAATCAAAGTGTTGACTTGATTTTTAAAAAATATATTCACACACCTTATAATAAGGTAATTTCATACCTTATATTTTTCGGTATCGTGCAATAAAAAAGGTAACATGTGAAACCTTAATTATTAGTTATTAAATATTAATTATTAATAAGGTAATTTCATACATTATAGATTTTGGTATCATGCATAATAAGAAAGGTAGCATGTGAAAGAATAAAAAGAATATGGTAATAATATGGTACTGTATAATAATAATAATAATAAACGTAATAATAATAAAGATAAGTTATAGAGTAATAATAATAATCATAATAATAATAGAGTAACAAATTATAGTGGCTTGAAGATTTCGATATGCAATGAACACAATGTTCCTACAAATTGTACGAACAATGCAGTTTACATAAAGTCGTTTGAAATTTCTAAGCAAAAAACTTTTGTACCTTAAAATAATAAAATCTCTATATTCTATTACATATCATAATTTATCATTAAAAATGATCTTATTTTAGTAACGTAAGTATGACCCGTGCAGCGCACGGGTGTGATACTAGTTGAAACAATAGTACATTTTTGTTCACATTAATTTATTGACAAAGAACTAAGAGAATGTTCGAGGTTGCATTTAAAAATTGTTTATGAGCTTTTGCCTCACTAAATTAATGTTTGTCGTATTTGCTAACCTACTTCTACTTATAAATTACGAAGTATGACTTATGTAGTGCAAAATAGGCTCCAGAAGTACTTTTAAGCAAAGTTCAAAATATTTATTTTCCACTTCGAGTTAAAACTCCTACTTTTCAACAATTTACCACTCCCAAACACACTCGAAGAGTGCTTATTTGGTGCACCTTGAGTGCATATCATTTTTTATGGACCTTCTCACATAAAAAATTCTTTTTTTATTTTTTTATTTAAAAAACAAATGTTTTTTTAAGTAGTAAATAAATGGTTATAATATGTCACAGCAATGGTCTAGATCCAAAGTTTAGTTTAATGATGGAATTAGTATTACATAAGATCTTGATTGCCATTCGATATCAAATAGAATAACTCGTTTTAAGTATTTCAATAACTTTAATGTACTCAAATTTATTCAATACACATCTTATTTACATACCTCACACAACAAACATCATATTTTACAATATTATATACTCCATATTAAAAACACTAAAATGTCCAATTTGTATGATTGAATATGCATAAGAATATTTTGACTATCATAATAACTTTAGTATCTCTAAAGAATTTAAGAAACATGATAAATCAACATAATTTTTCAAATAGGGCTTCAGAGGGCCGAAAATTATGCATCTTAGAAAGTATTTTGACGTATGCATGAGACGATTATGAAACACATCTCGGGACTTAAGTGATTGTATTGTTCCGAATGTAAATGAAGATATCACCAATTTTTTTATAAATTTAATTTATCTAATGTGGGAAGATTGACCTAAATAAAATAAATGAGATTTTATAGAGAAACTATGAGACACGCAAAAGACGAGTAAAAGTGGAAATATGAAACTTTTTTGTATGACAGAAGAATATATAATATTAGAATTAGATTTTATTTAATCATTAATAATAATGCAGTAAATAAATATCGAAAGACTATAGTATCAAAATTATATTATATTTTATATTTTTAATAATTGAGAGAATCATTAGTTTTTTTTATCAATGGCGCGGGGTACTAGAGTTGCATTAATGCGTTAGAGAAGAACAATATTTTTCATAGAATAAAAAACAATTTTGTTTCACCCGTGCATGACACGAGTTAACATACTAGTATAAATATTTATATGCAAGTGAGGTAGGAAATATAAAAAATGATGTAATTCTTGCAAAATCAAATATAAATATTTATTCATAAGGATATTCTTTCAAAAATATGATGCAATTCTTGGGTGAAAACCGCTAAAGATTTAATTATTTCTTGTCTTCAAAATGACAATGGGCCTCCTAAGGGTGCACTGTATGGGAGAAGTAAATTTTATTTGGTACCAAAATTAGTCCAAAATGGTAACAACACCCCTAGTACTTTAGTACTAAATTGTTTTGGCATGAGAGTCTATGGATATACCAAACACACTAAATGTTAATACTCACGCATACATACAAACACAATTTATATTTTTTTTCTTACTCATTTTTAAATCTTACACTCTCAAAATTCAACTTTTACTCTCTAACAAATAAATATTCGACATATTCAAATTACTAAGTTTTATTAACCTAATAAATTAAATTAATTAGTAGAATTAAATAGATGCATAGATAATTTGAAAAATTTTATTTGAAATTTTTTTTTTGAAAAAATAAGATACTCTACCTTTTCAAATTTTAAATCATAAGAGAATCTACTTACACAATTTTCTACGTTGCATAATGTGTGTGAAAATATATGTTAATTTAAACTATTTCGAAAGTTATTTACTTAAAAAATTATTTTATAATATATTATTCTAGTATTTCTTTATGTTACTGGTATTTACTTTAAGATCTTTTTATATTTTCAATAATACGAAGTATTATTTATCAAAGTTAATTATTAAAAAAAATTTCAAATTAATTTATATTATTAGCTTAAGTTAAATATTTGGTTGTGGTAAGTTGGCGAGCTGGCGTGTCTACCCCTACTTGAAGTAAAAAAAAGTATGAAATTAGTGCAATATGATGTGGCACAGATGTGTAAGAAAGAGATGATTGTAGTATAAAAAGTATATATTGCATATATGCCCTCCCCCTAAATCAATTCTTGGGTTAATAGATATGCATGCTATTAAACACTAATGATGGGTTATGAGCTGCAAAAGAATCAGTAAAGCTAACTGAACACAACCTACAAAACACTAAAACTTCAAGTTTTTGTTTTAAATAATACAAAGTGATCAGTAAAAATACCAAACAATGCAACTAATCTCCTAAAATCTTCATTGAGTATCATAACAAAAACATATCCCTTCTGTTCCCTTTTCCCTTCTAAAATTCAGAAAAGACAACAAAGTTTAACCCAAAGAAACAAATTTTTACTGAGCAAGTCTCATGGTATCGATCTTCATTATTGCCATGTTCTGAAGTCTGGGTATCCTTCGGATGTCTATGTTTCTATGTGAAGTTTGAGGCTATCAACGATGCCCGCAAAGTGTTTGTTGGTAAATCTACTGCAGCTTTGCAAGACCTGTGTATTTTTAGCAATCACCATTCCGTTTATACCAAATGACAGAATATTTCTTTGTTTTGGGTGTTGATATATTTCTTTTGGCAAAATTTTAGGATATGTGATGAATTTCTTGTTACGTGCACTGACCTTGACTCATACATTGGATTTAATAGTTGAGTGTCGTAGCCATGTACCTGCACGGATTTGCAAATGTCATTTAGCTCTTGCCAGTTTATAATTACGGCACACATTTATGGATTTTGAAGTTTTCATTACAAAAAGAATCAAGCCAATCATGTAAAAATGTTTTTTTCACCATAAAAGTTGAAGAAATCTATAGCCTCAGCAAAAGGACTAAAATTTTAACCAATGACCAAAAGGGTAGCAAGGTACCACAGCAAGTACAAGATTCCCCGGAGACACTGCAAGACCGCAACATGAATCAAAAGCAGTTGGCACATCAACAGAGCTCCTTGTTCCAGGGGTGTTTGTGGGAATCGAAACCTGCTGTAAGCAAATTTCCTCTCAACACCCAGCTGCAAAGTGTGTTATCCTGACATGTATATTATTATTTAGATTAGAAATGCAGTCATTCCGTTAAGTGAAATAATACTATGAGGAATATGCTAGTTGCACGTGAACATCTAAAGTAGATTACCTGGCTGCAGCTGTACAGGCAGCGTCCATCAAAAGCCCAAGCCAGGCCGTGACCTTCGTAATTTTACAGGAGTTTAATCATTTGTTTGGAACTCAAAAAGTACTTGGCAAAGGAAATCTAAAATGAACAAACTCATTTCACTATTATTTCAATTATAAAGACTCAAAGTTCTTTACATATAGATATTATCTATATATATATATATAAAGAATTAGATATACACGCGTGCATTTTTTCCTAAAATATATTCATTTTCCTTTCGAATCAACTGTGGTAGTTTGGATATACAAACAACAACAACAGCAACAGTAACCCAATCCCTCAAAGGCACCCGCCCATTGTAAGGTGGGGGGGGGGGTCGTAGGTATGCAACCTGACTCCTAGAACATTAAGCGGCTATTTCAGATGACCCAGGATGAGTGTTGAAAGTTCATTTCAGTAACTGCTATTTCACTATTGAAAGAAGTGCAAACGGTTTAAAGAGCATTTTGCTTTATTCTATCATACCCCAAAGCCAAAAAATAGTGAATCTTTGGCTCCATGAGCGATATTCAAATAAATTTCCTCAGCAATTCCCCATTTCTCTAACATGATCCAAATATACCCTTAGAGTAATGATCGAGAAAGGTATGGATCAATGATAACAACGCACAATATGATCATGTCCATTGTAAGAGCCAACTACTTGAATGTGTTGTTGGGCATCTCAGAAATCCACACATCAATTGATCCCGATCCTCTCCCAATTGCTAAACAAATTTTGCCTGATAAATCTGAAGGCACTATGACAAAAAGGGTAGAGACCGGTTCATAATTTACCATTGTAACCTGTCAGAAAAAATTTATATAAATGAAAAATATATATTCCTAATTACTAAAAATACTACAATGTACCATATGAAATTTAACCTCTTTTAACAGAAAGAAAGAAACATGATTAGTGTTGGATGATTCCTCAAGTTCTCTATTGTATGCTCGCCAAAGCTTCACACTACAAAAATGCATTTAAATTATAATGTAAATCATCAAAGTTTAATACAGTATAAGATGTTGGGGTATCTATGAATACTGAATAGCAAACCACAACCAAACAAGAACACACACAAACCAGAAATCAAAACGGAGAAAAACGGAACACAAGATTTATAGTGGTTCGGTCGCCCAATCTGCATCACTCATCTTTTCTGGCTTTTCTCCCGATAACGTTTGGTATAAGTCTTTCTGATAAAGAACATCCTCGATTTGCATCTTCCAAAACCCAAAATCACTTCCATCAAACTTTTCAATCTTTATCTTTTCATCTGCCATTGTTTCCATACACGGCTGAAAAACTGATCTGAGATTGAAAAAAACCAATAACGAACTAACCTTGGCAGCGGCTATTCAGAACCCTAGCAGCGGCGGCTAAACAAAACCCTAGCAGCAGCGGCGGCGCAGTTACTGTTCACAAGACAGTACAGACCGTATTCTGCAGCGGAAACTATGACTGTGGCGGAACTGATCTTCAAACCCTTCGAAACCCTAATCTTTGATTTGAANAACCTAAGTCTCTGATACCAGTTGTTGGGGTATCTATGAATACTGAATAGCAAACCACAACCAAACAAGAACACACACAAACCAGAAATCAAAACGGAGAAAAACAGAACACAAGATTTATAGTGGTTCGGTCGGCTGACCTAATCCACTTTGCAACTAGGGTTTTTATTATTCAAGTGCTCACAGAATTACAAGTACAGAGATCCTTATTTATGAAGACTAAACTAGGGTTGAAAACTTAATCCCCAAGTTAGGCCCAAGCCCACATAGAGAATTAGGGCCGGCTAAATTAAAAACCTAATTTACTGCCATATGGGTCGAACCAAGACTAGGGCCGGCTGCCCTTCTTTGTCGAGCCTCCACACTCAATTCGCCCAACATAAGATTAGCAACAGAGAGAGGGCACAACTTGTAAGGGGACTTTATTGTTGGGCCATAAGCCAATTGTTGCACAAGGCCACATATAATTGTTTCTCGTTGTTGTTGTTGTGTGTGAGTTGAGTATCCAACATGGAAACATCAATTGTTTAGGAGGGTTTAATCTAGTATATAAGTACACCAACCAAAAAGTTGATTGACATCAACCAACCCAGTCAGCTGTACAGAGATTCGTGCAAGATATCCGGGAATACTATACAACCATGACAATGAATATCTGCACTACCAAGATGACTGGTATTTCAAACAATCATATATTGAACATTTTTAGATAGTTCACCTCATTCATTCATTCATTTGATTTCAACCAAACTCTACCCTCACCAAACAAACTCAAAACACAGGTACATTCTGTTATCCCAAGTGGAGAATAAGGCAGATGACTATATATTTTTATATTACCGAGGGAGAAACGACGCATGGGATGGATACGGCGGCGCTGTACTGTACACAAGGAGTGACATTTTCTCAAAACCAGTTCAGGGTAAAAAGGGAAAGGGAGAAAAATGAAAGAAAATCTATCAGTCATTATGTTTGTTATAAAATTTCTCCATAAATTTTTCCTTGTATCAAACACTACAAAATCCATTTTTTTATAGATTTAAAGGCAGTAAAATTGCCTCAAACAACCGTGGAGCAGAGCAGGCAGCGTAATAGATCAAAAATTGCCTCAAACAACCTTGGAGCAGAGCAAGCAGCATAATAGATCAAAAATTGCAGAATTGAAGAATCATTTGGTACTCCAAATGTTGGTCATGAACATATTTTTCCCTTTTGAACAATTTTCTTGAACTGCATGAGGGTTAAACCATAAGGTTATTTTTTCCATTTGCCAATATCTAACACATTGAGTTAGTTTGATATCATCATTTAGTCCATCCTTTGACTCATCATCTTTGTAAATATAACTATAAATCTATATCTCACTTTTAAAACAAGAAAGCAGAAAACAAAATTCAGGTGATAAATTGGAATATGGAAAACAAGACAACAGGAAAATAAAATCACTTGTGATAAATTGGTTATGACCTGGATCACCTGCAACTCAATGAAGAACATGACTACATGAGCAGAGTAAGCAGCAAAGTCATCCACTTGCTAGTAACATAATCAGCACCACTCAAGTTCACAGTTGAATTACACTCGATTCATGTATAATTAATCTCAGCAACCTAAAGCTAAAAATGGAACAGCCATTAGTCACAGTTAACCCTACAATTAACGACAGAACTGCCAGAAAACACTCAAGATCTGGACTTTTGGTCATTCTCTTTGATATTCAGAAGCATATGCAGCAGAGTGGACTCTGGTCCTTCTCGTAAGATTGACTTCAGTAAAATTTCGCATGTTGCATCATCAGGCAAGAATCCAAGTTTTAACATCTCATCCAAATGTAATATAGCATCACAATGCTCATTCTTTTTCAGTAACCCACGGATCAGTAGATTGTATGCCACGCTATCTGGCATCACACCATTTTTCTCCATTTTCTTGAGCATGCCTTTTGCATCTTCTAACAAGCCTTCTTGGCAAAGCCCACTTATCATACTTCTGTAAGTTATAACATTTGGTTGCAGACCTTTAGAGGGAAGGGCATTGAACAGTTCTATTGCACTGCATGATTTTCCATCTTTGAATAGTCCATTTATGACAGTACTATAGCTAATGATATCGGGGATAGGACTCTTAGCTTCCATCATCCTCAGTAAAGAAAGAGCTTGAGGAACGCGATCGTTCTTGCAGAAGCCATCCAAAATAATATTGTAGGTGACAAGATCAGGATATTCTTGATTTTCTACCATCTTGTTAAAAAGCTTCTCGGCATCAGCACATCTCCCAGCTTGAAATAAGCATTCCAACATACTGCTGTAGGTAACAAGTGTTGGCTTTAGGCCAATGCTAGGGATTTCTTCAAACAATTGCATGGCCTTATCTGAACACCCACTCTTGCAGTATCCATTTATAAGAATACCATAAGTGTGAACATCAGGGAGGCATCCCCTTTGAATCATGGTGTTTAAGACCTCTGATGCACTGTCAATCTTTCCCTGTATGCAGTATCCATCCATCAAAGCACTGTACGTAACTACGTTGGGATCTACACCTTGTTGAATCATTGTCTCTATGATTTTTTCAGCATAGTTCATCCATCCTTCCTTGCAAAACCCATCAACCAATATGCTGTATGTAAGGACATCAAGAGGAATTCTAGAGTCCACCATTATTTTCAATAACTCATTGACCTCTTCCCAACGACTCAATGTACATAGTCCATGAAGTAGGGAATTGTAGGACACAACATCAGGAGGAATGCCCTTTTCCCTCATCTTGGTTAGTAAGGCAAGGGCATCGTCCATCATTTTATCCTTGCACAAAGAATCAATGATGGCGTTATATGCATTTACATCTGGCTTGCAATTTCCTTTCTCCTCAAACAAATGAAGCAACTTTATAGCCTTACCAATGTGTCTTGCCTTGCAGAGGCCATCAATTAGTATTAGTAATGTGACTTCACTTAGCTCGCAAAGTTTCTCATTCAGTAACTTCTGAAACAACCAACTAGCATCGTGAACCATACCTTGGAGGAACAACCCTTTAAGTAAGGTGTTAAAGAAAACCACATCGGTTACTAAACGCAGCTTCAAGTGGCTCCCTAAGATAGCAAAACCCAAGTCCACTCTATGCAGACGGGCCAGAGAATTGGCAGCAATGCTCAGGGTGCAATTGTCTATAACAACTCCAGATGCAAAGATATCCCTAAACAGAGAGACGGCATCACGGTAGCAGCCCATCTTTACTATAGCAGCCAAGAGATGGTTGAATTGGTAAATTGGAGGACGGGGGTGAATTCGGACCATGTGACAGTATACAAAAATTGCATCATCAAGCTTCTTGACACTCTTAAACCTTGATTTACTATGATGCAAGTACGATTCATGAATATTGGGCCTAACAGCAACACCATTATGAAAAGCAGAGAAATGGGAAGGGAAATTGGGCAGGAAGAAAGAAAGCCAGGGGATAGTCCTACAAATGCCGATTTTAAGATGTGCCTGGAAACGCAGGCACAAATCTTCATCGTTTTGCTTAGCTATCCCAAAACCCTAACATCCGAATTAGATTTCTCCAATCCCTTTATACAATTTATGAAAAACAAAATCAAAAGTATAGTGAAAGCGAGAAAAACATGCGCAATTCTTTCTCTCTTCACTCCCATTTTATTCTCATGAGAAAAACATCCTAACCAGCCAACAAAGGGTGCACTTTTGGGGTTAAAAAGGGATTTAGTGGAGTTACACTATCTAAAATACTACGTATAATCTAGTCATACTCCTTATCATTTTAATTAGGGCAACTATAATACGGAGTATTTCGTTAATATAGAAATATTAAATGGCTAATTTACCCAAATAAAATCAAAACATAATGACTTTTTAAATTAGGATCATATGTTTTTATTTTTAAATGTATGGTAGAACTATTGGTAATTATCTATTAGTAGTTATTATTCAACTAAATGTCTAACATGACTTGGATATTAATCTTCTCACTAGTCATTATTAAGTCTTATATAAAGAATAAAAAAGTTTAAGTTTTACATTGGGAAATGACTTATGTTTTAATTCTATTCACAAGAAATTTCAAATATAAAATTAATGTTTCTTATAAACCTTTCCTCTGTACTAGAGATGAGGAAAAAGATCAAATCAGTCCGACTCGATTAGTCTTTTGAAAATACCAATGCTATTAAAGATGGATCGGTCTGGTCTTTTTTAAAAATCGGTCCAGGCTAGTCTAGTCTTCGTGAAAAAATAGAAATCACCCTAAATAGGACTAGAACATAGAGAAAAGTACCAAAATAGGACTTTCAAGTTTTTTTCCCCGAAATAGAACTTTACACTATGGTAATGTAACTTTACCCTGGTGTAATGTGGCATTGTACATGTGCAAAATAATATACTTTTTTGGTAATGTATATGACCATGTATAATAATGTAAGTCCTATTTCGAAAATAAAAACATGGATGTCCTATTTGGATATGTTTTCAATGTTTTAGTCCTACTTTAGTTTTCAATATATATATATATATATATATATATATATATATATATATATATATATATATATATATATATATATATATATATATATATATATATATATATATATATACACATACTAGCAATCGTATGCGCGTTGCGCAGATTTAAGTGCCCGATCAAGTATTCACTTATATTTTTTGTTATTGTGTTTTGCATATTTGTTCTTATGAAAAAAAAGTTCTAAAGGATCCTAGTGAAACTGTTCCAACAATTAAATGTTTTAGTCTACCACAGACTATAAGAGAGAATTTTTCCATTGTACATGTTTATAAATTTTTGTAAATTATAAATCCTAAGTATTCTTATGAATTTAAAAAAGAAATGCAACAAACTATGCATACTGCCACAAGTTTGGAAATTTTCTTTTTAAAAGCCCCCCAATTTGAATGAAAAGTAGCATCTTCTATTAGAAAAATACGATTCATATTTAATATTTTTGTTCTGGTGTGATTGATTTGTTTTGTTTAAAGTTTCGCATGGCGGATGTGAGCGATGAAGCTAGTGGTTACATAACAGCATTGAGAAGCTCAAGCATAAGTATTAGTCTTAGATTGTATTTCAACTGTTTGCAGCTTCAAATTACATAGATCCAAGGTAAAGAAGCAGCATGAGCACCCCTAGCAAAAATAATAGTATGCAAATGTGTTACTGGCTTATGTGCTTCACCTTGGATATAAGCCAACGATCACTACATCCAATTTCAGTTCTTAAAAGTGTATAAGAAGCTTTGAACCCATACCCAATACCAAGAGAGATACAGAGACATTTTTTGGAACTCTGTAAGTTCAGCAACCATGTTTACTCAAAAAACCTGGAGGTAAAGAAGTGAAGGTTCCAAGCAGAGTCTAACAATCTGTCAAGTCCAATACACTAAGTAGTGTGTCACTGGTGTGTGCATATTGGTAAAAAACCTTTTCTTGCATTTTAAGAAAACACTACCTTCTCTCAGCATCTAAGTTCAGAAACAAAAGCCAATAGCAAATATGAAGAGTGCAATTGGAGATAGTAGATTGAATCATAGATATATATCATTCAAAACACCCAACAAGTATAAGATGAATATCCTTTGAAACATCAATCTATTTAAGTAATCAAAGCAAGTTAAACTACAAAAAGGCTGCACAACAGATTACTTCTTTATATTCTTTTTTGGACTATCTTCTTTGGAATTGAGAATATATTTTCTTTAATGGTCTTAGTCTTCAATGTTAGAAAGCACATAAAGAATGAGTTCTCATTAGAAGATGACATTCTTTCCTCCAATGAGTTTAAGAGGAGATCAACATCTGGCACCCCTAATGCCTTGAGAAGTAAGTATTCTTGGATTCAACTTGGTCCGCCAAATGTGGTTCATCAATGTAATAAGTCCTTAACTTCCCAAGAGTAAAAGGGGGAATTGGAACAAAGTTGCATAGGATATGAATTCTATGGAAAAGGGGATAGACTACTTAGCAAAGGATCAACCAAAGTGACATCTTTCCCATTGAGCTATTGATTATTACCTGTCATGGTTATTTAGCTGAAATTCTCCATTTCTAGCATGTTGTCTTCAATCAGAAACTCTTCGTCATAGTCAGATTCATCACCATGTTTAGAAAGTCTCTGTCAGGGTCAGATTCAATTAAAGCTGAATTCTAATTTTTTTTCTCTAATATATTACAGGCTTGACTAAATCCAATGTGCTTCAATATTCTCAAAATAGGTAAAATAGCATCCAAATATAAGAAATAGTTGTTGGCACCTGGCTTGTGTTAGTTGCGCATGACTTTGAAGACACTGGAAACATAATGCCATTAATAAAAAGACTATGATAAAACACTGCCAACTTATAAGTTGTGTAACCAAGCACATAATATCAAGAAAACGTCTATATCCCTATCCATCATAGTTTTTCACTGGATCAGGAATTCATATGCAAAAAGGTTGTCCACAAAATCATAACAAATTATCCAATAAACAATAATAAGGTAAGCATTCTTTGTGAATATCCAAATATTTTGGAAGGAACGCGGTATTATATGCTAAAACGGTAAACACATGACAAAGTATGGAAAGAAATTAAATACACGGAATAAAAAGCGATTCTACTTAACAAACAGAACCAAAGTTAAAAACTGCAATATGAAATAAAAACTAAACAATATACCTTAATTGCAGACACATTTTTATGAGTGTGACTCTTCTATGCTAAAAAATGTGATCCATTGGTACTATCTCCATCATGAAGCCAAGTTTCCTTCATAAAAAGGTCATAATAAGGTTGTACTATTAAGTTATATGGTGGCATCTGATGTGGTTTGCCACTTGTTTTATTATTTTCCTTAATGTAGTACTATATGGTGGTATGTGATGTAGTTTGCAATTTGTTCTATTTGGTATTTTTTAGGTTAAAGTAATCCAGGACCAAATCAAACAGGTGGAGCAATCAAATAACATATCAATTCTAAGCTAATATAGAAAAAGGCGTAATTGAAAATTCCAAAAGTGGTAATTATAACAAAATTAAAGTATTTATGAAGAGATAAATGCTTAAATTAATTGCCACCTATGTTGTAGACATAGCTAAGACCGCACTTGACACAGTATTGCCAACCAAAGTAGTTGGCCATGAGGTTCCAGCACGACACCCACCGTTGGGGCATTCCTTCAAGATTCATCAACCGTGGGACACAGAAAAATGGCAAGCCTGACCTTCTTGTGCTTGAACTTCTTCCGCTTGATGTATGTCTTCTTCTTGAGCTTCTTATTGTTGCCACAGAGAAGGACCGAGTTGAGGGCGTACTCCTTCTGGATGTTTTAATCGGCGACCTTCACATTGTCGATGGTATTCTAGGGTGATTGTGATCCCTGTCACGATCTTCGTTTTGCGAAGATCTGCAATTTGTGTGGTGGTGGAAGCGTAGTGTCCAACAAATAAAAGGAGGCGGAGTTTAAACAGCGAAAGGGCAAAGTGGACTGAAAATCCAACTATTTAATCCTCTCAACCATACAATCTTTTTTGAAAAATCAAAGTTACCATCTAAAAATACTACAATCTCATATTCTCACACCAAGGCATTTTATGTTGAAGACAAAAACACATATCTTTGCAAGACATTAATTGGTACATGAGGCTACATATTGAGATACTAAAACTCATATAGAGGACAAGGGGTTAGTCACAAAAAAATCCAAAGAGACTTTCTAAATGGGTCTTCATGGTAATAATAGTTTTATCTGCACTTTAATTAAAAAAATGGGAATGCTATAGCAAATTAGCAATAATGTGAAGGAATACATCAAAAGTAAGTAGAGCACACTACCAGTATTACTGTTTAAAAGAGTTTTTGTTAAACCAATACTGCTGCAAAATTAAGAAGAATAAAAACAATCCTTAAAACACAACAATCCAAAAACTTGAATAGCCAGATTAAGAATAATAGACATGTATATAGATTTATATGGACACAACAGATATCAAATCGTGTAAAACCCATCATCAATTACGCAGAGAGGGTTTGAAATTTGGGAAACAAGCAACAAAGCTAACATTTCATAGCATACCACTAGTTTTACTTTGTTTATAAAATCTAAAACCACGAAATTTAGGAAAATAAGCAAGCCTAAAACCACCAAAACCCAAAACTCCATGAAAATTTCAAACCTCTTTGATCAACCTTCCCCAGCAAAGCTCAGCCTGCCTTAGAATGCGCAGACTACAAACAAACAAACACGGTTAGATTAATACACACACCAGAGATATCAAATTTAGTGTATCCATCAACCATGCACGAGAGATATCAAATTTGGTGTATCCATCAATCATGCACGAGAGATATCAAATTCGATGTAACCAACAACAATTGAGAAAAAAAATGGAAATCTGGAAAGAAACACACCTAATTTTTTTGGTAGGGTATCACTCAATCCAGTAGAACCAGAAAGTTCAACTCACTAATTTGATGATCAAGTTCATGAGTGGTTAAGTTTAAATCCACAATTGCGGAAATTAATAAACGATCTTAGTGAATAAAAAGTACTGTAACAATGTGCGAAGAAGATCAAAGACCATAACAACATTTTAGCTCTATGGGAATCAGAGAACCTACTGGAGCAATGTTACATATCCCTGCATTAGTCTGATCAATCATATGCGGAACCGGAATGATAGTTATTATCATAAATAAATTAATTTAATTGCATCAAACAATTGCACCAAAAATTGGCGAGGACCAGTACCTGCGCCGAATCGGCTACTCAGAGAAAGAGTATAACGCCGCTAGGGTACAATCGGCAAAAAGAAACGAGGTACAAGTTACACAGCACAAAGTACATAAACTTTTAACGGAAAAAGAGCATTATTTTAGAGGGTACCAAACTCGGGTGCTTTTTCAAAATGCCCTGAAAACGAAAGGAATTTATCACTCTACCCTAAAATGGATTTTATTTATTAACCTACCCTTTCTATCAAAGTGAAATTACTCTCTTATCTTTATCCCCTAAGCCGTAATTGCTACGTTATCGTTATCATACCGTTGCAGCAGCAGAGCGTCGTTTTTACCCTAGAAAAGCAATTCGTTATTCTCGTTGCGGCGGCGCGCCATTTTCATCGTTTTCTATTCCAATCGATTGCATACTCTGATGCCTATCAGCTGTCGCCGCTGTTGTTAGATGTTTCCCATTTTTCGCTTCCTGTTTGTTCCCAGTTGTCCCGCTGTTCGCTGTTTTGTCCCCAGTTCGCCGTCTTTTGTTTGTTTCCACTAATCGGTGAAAGACTCTTTCAACGTAGGTACACATTCATCTAATTTTACAGTAAGGATTGTATAATTAACTATAGCCGAAGAAGAGTCGACATATATCTGTTTTTTACTGTGTATTTAAAAGTCGACATTATCAATGATTTCTAAAGTCGAAACATAGGGTCGACATGATGAAGTTGGTTTATTAGGTCGACATTATAATGATTTATTTTATTCTGGATTCTTTATTTTTGTTTATTAAGTCGACCGAAATAAGACGATTACATGTATAATTCCACAGTATCTGATTTAGTCGACATAATAGCTATTTGATCGACTTGTATATCTAGATTTTCTGGAGTCTATGTTGACAATTTTCCATGTAATTTCATCAATCACATTCTGAATTATACATTCTGAATTATGATTGTGTCGAAGTTCACAGTAATAAGGGAAGACCCGTAATAAGGCGATTACATCTTTAATTTCACTTTTGCAGGCAGATGGACACTCGCGCTCTTCTATCTCTGTTCATTCATTGTGGTGGTGATTGGGTTGAAAATGAGAAAAGCGAAATCCAGTTTAAACGAAACAAGCAAAGTAAGACACAAGTGATCAAGTGGGAAAGAAGTAATGAAGACTTCAATGCGCTTCTCATGTGTATTTATCGGGACTTTGGATTGCAACAAAGTAAGCATCAACTTCAGGTTTCGTACCAATCTTCTCGGTTCGGTAGGGAATTGCCACCTGTCATAATTACCAGTGATAAGGCGTTGGGTTGTTTCCTGAGGGATAAAGATGTACATTCTACATGCTTATATGTTGTGGTGACTGAAATCGAGGAAAGAGAGCTTGAAAATGAAACTGTCAAGCAACAACATGCAATTGATGAAAACGAAAAGGAAGATCAAAATGGCAAAAAACATGATTGTGTCTTCCATGATGAATATTTTGATTGCAACTGATCAAGGCATGGACATGATGGGGTTGTACTTAATGATGAACCAAATGCGAATGTGGAGACATTCCATTGCATAGGATCCAACTGCACTCCTAACTCTCCCCAACCTAATCATGAGGTTGAGGTAGAGGTTCCCAAGAGTACGCAGGAAAAAGTTGATGTGGAGGTTGAAATTAAAAATACTACACAAGAGCATGTTGGTGTAGAGGTTGGACACTACACTCGATTTCCAGATGATTTTGATTTTCCTGTCGGTGAAGTAGATGGCGAAGGTGGGTCGGATGGAACATTTGGCGACGGCTCAGACCTGTGTGTTGGGTATGAGTTTGCCTGCAAGGCTGATCTAAAGCGGAAAATGACAGAGGTAGCCATTGCTGGTTGCTTCGAAACAAAGACAGAAAAGAGTGATACAACTCGATATATTCTGCGTTGCAGGAGTGCTAACTGTAGTTGGATGATGCGTGCATTTTCCGTAAAGGACTCTCCTAGATTTATAATCAAAAA
>OOIL02000315.1:31069-45830 GCA_900332095.2 Cuscuta campestris | reverse complement strand
CCCCCCCCCCCCCCCCCTAAGTGAATAAATACACACGCATGCAAGAAAACGAAAAAAAGGAAAAGAAAGGAGAAGAGAGCCTTAAGAACTACTCCATACATAGTACCGGCTAAGCGTGAGAAAAGGTGGATAGAGCTGATTGAGGAAAAAAATTAATTGATTACTCCTATTTAGAAAAGTTTAAGTTTGAGCTTTTATTTTGAAAATATGACATAACTTTACTCCTAGTTTAAGTTTGAGCTTTATTTGTAATTCAAACCGTCAAATTTAGGAACGGAACACCACAGATATCCTAATTGATAATTTAGTTACGAAGTTACAACATTTGAAATAGTATAACTCTATAATTCCTTAAGGCTGAATTACTCATTAACTCTTTCTCCCTCCATTCCAAAAAATTGCAAAACTTCACTATTCAAAAATCATGTGAACTTTTTTTTATTTTCACGTTTTCATTAATTATTTGAAAAAATAAAATATTTTTTTCACCTATTTGTTTGTAAAAATTTTGACGTAGTTTTTAAATATGTATATTTATTTTTTATTTCTTTATCAATCTTTAAATAAAATAAATTCAAAAAATTGCTTCGTTTAGCGTAATGTAGCAATCGGAGGGAGTATCATTTACATCGTATTAAATACTACCCTAGAGTACTTTCTATACATGTCCCCTTTCACTTTTTTCCTAAAATTAAGCAAACTTCGAATCTCAATTATTTAAAAATTATATTATGCATTTATATAGAAATAGTTTATTAGATTTGTTTTGTAAAAAAATTCAAAAGGATCCTCAAGGGGTGTAGATTTTGCAAACTTTATAAATTAAGCTCTGATTCCATAATTTAGATAGATTTCTGTACAAAAGAAAGTTCAAACGGATACTTTGGTAGAGGTGGAGGTATTTGACTCGTCTTGTTTTTTATTCTATTTGTTGGAAAATAAAGTTTTTTTGGCAACTTTCAAAATTATTTTTGGAAACTTCCAAAAATTATTACATTTTGTTTTCCTAAATGCCTAAAAAGTTCATTTCTTTTTTTAAGTAAATCACATGTACATCATCATTACTAGCTTCAGGTTCGGTCCTTTTCACTTAAATTCTAAAGTTAGGTGTTGGAATAAACACGAGGAAATTAGAAAATACTGGAAAGAGTTAGAAAAAAAGTAAAATGAATTGGAGACTGTTAGAAAAAATATGTTACAAAAATCACTCTGTTAAATGATCACTCAAATAATATGCATGAAAACTAATTTTGGTTTTAAAAAAATTTCATTTTTGTCCGCATTTGAGGTGTTATGTTGTAAATTTGGAGACTTGTTAGCACGAGTTTCACATTCCAAAAGAGAACGTTACCGGATTACAATGTTCCCTGTTTTACATGAATGAATTCTAAACAAAAACAAACCAAAGGAGA
This sequence comes from Cuscuta campestris, assembly GCA_900332095.2. Taxonomy (NCBI): domain Eukaryota; kingdom Viridiplantae; phylum Streptophyta; class Magnoliopsida; order Solanales; family Convolvulaceae; genus Cuscuta; species Cuscuta campestris. The sequence continues at coordinate 44,418 of OOIL02000315.1, read as the reverse complement.
TTGGGAGGGTACATTTTGATGAATAAGATGAACCTTACTCCTCATCCTCATCAATGCCCGGAATGTACTCAAGACTAACATCAAAGATCACTGGGCTGCTAGGAGGTATGCGTGGCCTTCCCGGAGCTGATGTCAATCCTTTCGGAAATGCCAGCTAATTAATTAAATAAATAAATAAATAAATAAATAAATAAATAAACGGAAAATAAGGTCTCCGCATAAACTGTATATGGAAAAGAAAAGAAGAAATGGAAAATCTTAACTGGTCCGGGGATGTAGAGGCGACGTTTCCCCCCAGCTTTCATGGTGAGGACCCCTTCATCTAGCCCCTTTATGACCTATTCACGGAATTCGAATAAGCCATAGCCCTTGTAATTTGTTCATTGTAGACAAAAGAAACTTAGGATCTCACCTGACCAGAGCCTACCCGGAAAATGTAAGGCTGCCCTTTCTCCAGTGAACTAAACAAATTTAAGAAAATTGTATTAGGAAGATAATTTACATAAATACTTTGCACATTTCGTGCTTCTCCATTGCGCTTTGCGCCTAAGAAGACAGATTCCTCAGGTTAGGGTGCTGAACTTCAGCATGAATGATGAATAATGCTGACGCGGAAAACAGACTGTGTTCAGTGACATATACTCACATTTCGTACTCCTCCATTGGCCTTCACGGTGCTGATGAATAATGCAGCTACCTGTTAAGATATAGACATAATGCTCAGTGTTTATTGAAATATTGCATAAAGTGCCAAATGATAAATTCTTTGGCGAGAATCCCATACTTATGGCATACTCCTACAGAAGATGGGTATTGAGCCTAAACAGCCAAACTCTGCCAACCAAAAGCATCCAGTTAGACTACTTCATATCTACTAACCAAAGAAGTCCAGCATAAGATTCATCCGTTTAAACATAGTTCAACTTTAAATAATAATCTATATAAAAAACTACTTATCCCAAAACTATGATTAAACTAAGGCAGGTCACCCAACATATGAATGAAGAGGCTATTTAGGAGAGCTCTCTAGTGGATTTCAGCATTTTGTTTCTTGTTTTCTTTTGTTCCTCAGTTTTTTTTTTTTCAAAATGATAATCTCACACACACACACACACACACACATATGGTCTACAAAATGCCAGTCTTTTTGAATTTGAACTTAATCCTTTGAATCACATATGACACAAAACTTAAATCAGTGGATAAAAAACTGTGGCCAAAGGCCAATCTTCATGAAAAACAAGTACTAGCAATTATAGGAAATGCCAACACATTCAAGTCTTTAATCAAAACATTGCACCAATATTAAATATGCATACACACAGACACACCAACTTGAGTACTACAGATATTTTCATACTATTAGCGAACATTTGAGGGTAGTTGAGGTTTAGTTCTTTAACTTCTTTTTGACAAACAGACATTTTTCATCATTCTCTTTGACATTCAGAAGCATATGCAGTATCCATCCATCAATTGCAGTGTTATATGGGAAAGCCCAAATTTTCTTTTTTAGCAGATTACTAATTTAATAATGTACAACCGAACAGAGTGTTTTCTTACCTTGTTTTGGACAAAAACACAACTTTATATTCATAACACAAAAGTTAATAGTTACTGACAAATAAACATCGGATCAGATTAGTCAAGAATCACATGAATAGTGCATCTTTGTAGGACAGGTTCCATCTTTGTTCTCAGCTTCTTTTTAGCGCTCCTCACATAGTGCATCATCTGCTCTATATTATCCCCCTGCCACTTGAGAAGATTTTCTTCCTCAAGTCTACTACGTACCTTCTTAGCAAAGTTGCAGCTGCATAAAAGATGGTTGGCTTCCTCTGGTTCAATGAAGAACATGACTACATGAGCCAGTAACATAAACGGCACCATTCAAGTTCACAGTCTAATTAAACTCGATTCATGTATAAATAATCCCAGTAATCTAAAGCTCAAAATGAAACAACCATTCAAGTATGGTCATAACGTACACTTAAAAGTAGTCACAGTTAACCCTACAGTTAATCAGACTGCCAGAAAAAACTCAAGATCTGGACTATTGGTCATTATCTTTGATATTCAGAAGCATATGCAGCAGAGTGTACTCTGGCCCTTCTCGTAAGATTGACTTCAGTAAAATTTCGCAAGTAGCATCATCAGGCAAGAATCCAAGTTTTAACATCTCATCCAAATATAATAGAGCATCACAATGCTCATTCTTTTTCAGTAACCCACGGATCAGTACATTGTATGCCACGCTATCTGGCATCACACCATTTTTCTCCATTTTCATGAGCATGCCCTTTGCATCTTCTAGCAAGCCTTCTTTGCAAAGCCCACTGATCATACTTCTGAAAATTATCATATCTGGCAGCAGACCTTTAGATGGAAGAGCATTGAACAGTCCTATTGCACTACTTGATTTTCCAACACTGAAGAGTCCATTTATGACAGTATTATAGCTAATGATATCGGGTATAGGACTTTTAGCTTCCATCATCCTCAGTAAAGAAAGAGCTTGAGGAACACGATCGTTCTTGCAGAAGCCATCCAAAATAATAGTGTAGGTGACAAGATTTGGATATTCTTGATTTTCTACCATCTTGTTAAAAAGCTTCTCGGCATCAGCATATCTCCCAGCTTGAAATAAGCCATCCAACATACTGTTGTAGGCAACAACTGTTGGCTTTAGGCCAATAGTAGGGAGTTTCTCTAACAATAGCATGGCCTTATCTAAACACCCACTCTTGCAATACCCATTTATTAGAATACCATAAGTGTGAACATCAGGGTGGCATCCCCTTTGAATCATGGTGTTTAAGAGCTCTGATGCACTGTCAATCTTTCCTTGTAAGCAGTATCCTTCCATCAAAGCATTGTACGTAACTACATCGGGATCTACACCTTGTTGAATCATTGTCTCTATGATGTTTTCAGCATAGTTGATCCATCCTTCCTTGCAAAACCCACTAACCAATATGCTGTATGTAAGGACATTGAGAGGAATTCTAGAGTCCACCATTGTTTTCAATAACTCCTTGACCTCTTCCCAACGACTCAATGTACATAGTCCATGAATTAGGGAACTGTAGGTGACAACATTAGGAGGAATGCCCTTTTCACTCATCTTGGTAAGTAAGGCAAGGGCATCATCCATCATTTTATCCTTGCACAAAGAATCAATAATGGCGTTATGCGCATATACATTTGGCTTGCAATTTCCTTTCTCCTCAAACAAATGAAGCAACTTAATAGCCTTACCAATGTGTCTTGCCTTGCAGAGGCCATCAATTAGTATTAGTAATGTGACTTCACTTAGCTCACAAAGTTTCTCATTCAGTAACTTCAGAAACAACCAACTAGCATTGTGAACCCTACCTTGGAGGAACAACCCTTTAAGTAAGGTGTTGAAGAAAACCACATTGGGTACTAAACCCAGCTTCAAGTGGTTCCCTAAGATAGCAAAACCCAAGTCCGCTCTATGCAAACGGGCAAGGGAATTGGCAGCAATGTTCAGCGTGCAATTGTCTATAACAACTCCAGATGCAAAGATATCCCTAAACAGAGAGACGGCATCACTGTAGCGGCCCATCTTTACTATAGCATCCAAGAGATGGTTGAATTGGTAAATTGGAGGACGGGGATGAATTCGGACCATGTGACAGTATACTAAAATTGCATCATCAAGCTTCTTGATACTCTTAAACCTTGATTTACTATGATGCAAGTATGATTCATGAATATTGGGCCTAACAGCAATACCATTATGAAACGCAGAGAAATGGGAGGGGAAATTGGGGAGGAAGAAAGAAAGGGTTTTACCAGGGGATAGTCCTCCAAATGCCCGATTGAAGATGTGCCCAGAAACACAGGCACAAATCTTCATCGTTTTGCTTAGCTCTCCCAAAACCCTAACATCCGAATTAGATTTCTTCTCCCTTAGCTTCCCCTTCATACCATTTATGAACTATAAAGCAAAGCAGAAGTATAGATAAAACAAGAAAAGCATGCTAACCAACAACTGAACAGGTCCTGTCACGACCTTATTCGCTCCTCACTTTTTTCTTTTTTCTTTCCGGAAAGGATGCCCGGTCAAAGATGACACTGAGCTCAGCTAAATGTTGCATTTGAAATGTTGATTGAACAATTATGAAAAAATGATAGGGGTACCCCATTTATCTCCCACTCTTTTCTTGTCCACAAAATAAGACAAAAAATTCCAAAAGAATAAATAAATAAAAATAAAATAAAAATGGGTGGTGGAGAAGTGAATGGTATACATTTGGGATACATTTTTGGTGTACCCCTAACATTACTCAACAATCATTTTTGAAAAATACTATGTGTACCCTGATTTTCCATCATCTCCGATGGAGCCAAAAATTTTACCTGTTTTTGGCTTTGGGGTGTGATGGAATAAATCAAAATGGATATCTAAAGTATTTGCGCTTCTTTAATTAATGAAGTAGCAGTTAGTCAAGCAATGTAACTTTCGACGTTGAGCCGGTCTGCGTACATACACCCTTCCCAGACCCTACTCTTGTGGAATTTAACTGGGTTGTTGTTGTTGTTGTTGTTGCTATGTGTACCCCGGATTTGTACACCGGGTGTACACCAACAACCCCCCTCCCTCCCCCTCCCTTCCTCTCCCCCACTCTTTCTCACCATGTTCATTTCTCTCTCCATTCTCAAATCTCTCTCAAGTGGCGTCCGTCTTCTTCTAGCAGACGCTCCGTTGCATTCTCTCTTCTTCAGGTGTTGTTCCCGGTCGTTGTCCATTAAAAATAGTCACCGCCACATACCATCTTTCTTCTTTATCAGCAGATTTACAACTGTCCCCTCCTTCCAGATTGCTGCCGCACGTCATCTCTCATCGTCTTCAATTCACCTAGTTTGCTGTCTACGCCATCTCTCATCGTCTTCACCCACCACTGTTGTTGTCGCTCCCCATCATCATTAGGTGATTCTTTATTTTTTTTGAATCAGTATTCTATTTTTTTGGGTTCTTTTCATTTATAGGAAAATTATTCTTTACGATCCAGGTGCATAAAATTGCGATTCAGATTTAAAGTAACGTCCATGTCAAAATCCAGATCAACCTTGAGTATGGTTGACCAGAAATTTATTACATTTTTCGTCCATATTTCACAGACATTAAATGTCTTTAGGTGATATATTTTGTCTTGGTATGATATGACTTTGAGCTTTTTCTAATGATTTTGAGCTTTACTTGTCTTGTTCAATGATGTCTTGCAGCCTGATATAGAACCCTGTCTTACTCCTTCGGCTTTTGTTCTCCATGTTTGTGACTAAATCAGGTCAAGCTTTTATGGGTCTATATGGAAATGCTCTTAGATTTATATCTAATTCAGGATTACCTTATACTTTTTAGTCGTTAGGATTCACCGAGTCTGAGTTTTTTGTATTTTTTCACTCTTTGTGTATAATTACATGTACGGAGTATTACATACCATACTAATCGATATGGACTCAAGATGCTACACATCTTTTGTGTTTGCTTCATAAACATTTTTGTTTGTGATGGTAAATAATCTTGATGGGATTGTTTTTCTAAAGGACACATGGAACTCCTAAACGTTTACAGTTTGATTTTTTAAACTAAGTACGGAATATGTTTTGGTCACACAGACAACAAGTGTCTGCAATTTATCGTAAACAGAAAATTATTGTCTATAAAACCTAAATAAAAAATTACATCTGTCAAATATACCAAATAATGCTATCATAAAGAATGTTTCACAATTACTCTTGATTGTAAAAAAGAAAAAAAATTATAATTACTTATGTTTAGGTACACAAACACTAAAAATCCATAATTCTTGATACACAGACATTTATTATTTGTGTAATTTAGATGAAAATTTCACCCTTCAAATCTACGAAACAGTACAGTACCAAGAACATTTCACAAAGTTTTCTACGTTTAAAAAAGAAAAGAAATATTACAATTAATACTGTTTAGTGACACAGACACTAAACGTCTTTATTTTCTTGAACACAGACATTTAATATTTGTGTAATTTGAATCAAAATAGCACCACCATCTCTGCCTTAATTTACTGCTCCGGTGACGCTATTAACGGCAAAGAAAGTCATTATGGAGGTCTGGGAGAAGCAAGCAATGACGAGAAAACAGTTGGCAGTGAAGGAATCGAAGAAGTTGTTCGTCGCCCTGCTCCGATCCAGATCTTGATGATGATGATGATGCCGCCCTTGGATGCTTCTGGGCGGAGATGGGGAACTCACGCAGTGCAACTTCTGGGCAGCGAAGAAGATGTGGCAGCAAAGATCGAGAATCCCATGTTCAAATTTTGTGGCGGCAAAGATGAATGGATGGTGTTATGTTGATCACTGGGGGAAAGAAAGAAAGATGGGAGATCTAGAGATGAAGAGAGAGTTGAGGGAGAAGATGGGGAAGCTATGAGAGCAAGAAAGATGGGAGATCTAAAGATGATAGAGAAAGGAGAGAAATGAGGGAGAAGACAAGGAATTTGTGCCATGGAAAGAGAAGAAAAAAGTGGGGTTAGTGAGGGAGGATGGGGGGAGGAGGGGGGAGTATATGCTGTGCAATTGGGGTTAGTGAGGGAGGAGAGGGGAGGGAGGAGGGGGGAGTATCTGCTTCTGCTTGGCACGAAGAATCAGAACTCAAGTATTCCTTTTCATCACCAGGAATGATGGACAAAACAAATTCATTTATCATTTCAACTACTTTGAGAGTTGGTGCCAATAGTGCTCTATACTCAAAAAAAGAATAATTTTTTAAATTCTCAAACATACGTCATTTCCCAATATAAGACTTAAACTTTTTCAAAATTTTCATTTTTCATTTTTCAAATTTTTCATTTTTCATTTTTAAAAATTTTTCCCAATATCATTTTTCAAAATTTTCATTTTTCATATTTGCACTAAATAACACTAAAACAAAAGTCGTTTTCCAATATAAGACTTAAATTTTTTCTCTCTTAAATAATACTTAATAATGTCTAGAATGAGAAATAATATCCTGTGACAATGAACATTTATCTAAATAATGACTAATGAATAATGACTAAAAGTGTTACATTGGGAAATAAAAAACATATGTTGCTATTTAGGGAAAGTCATTAGCTGATCTCGTCCATGTATCGTCAACATGATTTTCCATAGCCCCAATTGAAATTGGAAAATAGGATTCTCCTACCACTAATCCTTTTAAAAAAAGGCTGAAGTTGAATTAACAATTCTCCGCTAATTTATTGCATAATTAATTCTGAATACCTATGTATTGAAATGGAAAATGAAAATGGGTGGTGGATGTCACATTTCAACTCATTATATATCTCTTTTTATAATATGATTTTGACCCAAGTATATAAGAGTTTCCATAAATTTGGATATAAAAGTGAGCAATTTAACTCATTGCTAGTTACATAAATAAGTAAGGAATTCAAAATAATATTGGGTCCATCCTAGAAATATTGAATTCGTTACTAAAAATAAATGAATCTAGAATAATATTATAGATTATCAAAGATACATAATTAACGATTGCCATATATAAGTAAAGGGATCCAAAATAATATTAGTCTTATCCAACATACATAATATAAGTAAGGTGATGAATAATATACTCGTGATCATAATTTTCAAATTTAGTACTATTTAGGATTGTTTCTTAAAAATATTTTTCATAAATTTTGTTAATCACCATATGTTAAGGAAATAATCTATTCTTGGAAATCATATTATACCATTCATAGCTATGCATGAATCATTTTCTAACGCACGACCCTATTAGGATAGTTTCACATTTAATTATTTACTTACCTTTTGTATTTTAGGAAGGACTTTATTATGGTGAGAATATCTTGGTAAAGGATTAATATATGTAGCATGGTCCTAAAATTCTATTTAAATGAATTAAAAATATTATATTCTTTTTAAATAGTATTTATATTTCTTCATATTTATTTTTAATTTTTTATATTATCATCGTAAGTGGAGTTTGTATTGTTGTAATCTGAAAACATATATTAACATATAATATTATTGATTAACCAAGACACATAATTAAGGATTTCCATATATAAGTAAACGGATCCAAAACAATATTAGCATTATCCAACATACATAATATAAGTAAGGTGAAGAGTAATATACTCGTGATCATCATTTTCAAATTTAATATTATTTAGGATTGTTTCTTAATAATCTTTTTTGTAAAAAAATAATATTCTAATTTCCATTAATATAGGTACTCTATTGATTTTAACTCTTATTATACACGAATTTCCACAATAAACATTTGTAACTTATTAATTTAAGTATGTAATTTTTAAATATGGAAGTGAGATGAAGGATTAATATAAGTAACATGGTCCTAAAATTCTATTTAAATTAATTGAAAAATATTATATTTATTTTTTAAATAGTATTTATATTTTTTCATATTTATTTTTATTATTTTATATTATCATCATAATATGAGTTCGTATTGTTTTTATCTGAAAGAAAGAATTTTGTTGAGGACCAGTGATTATCTCGTAGAAAATCTGCGGTCAATTGTTTTCAACGGGAGATCCGCTGGTGCATCGTATATAATTTATTTTTGTTGGTCTACTCATATATTACATGACATGCTGACATGTTTAAATTTTGCCACATAGACATGCCAAATGTCGAATTTCTGTTCATCCAAGTCTCCTTTATTATATTAAAGGATTTGCTCTCTTTCAATATTTCACATTTTTTACTCTTTTTTCAAAAATGATATGAGTAATTAATTATTTTGAAACCATGAATTAAAATTTAGAACTAAAATTATTTTCTGTTTAAATTATTTCTTTTAATAAAATATCATTTTTTTCAAGACACTACATAAAATTTATTTGATACCTGTCTCGGATTTGTTAAATCATAAAATTTACAAAAAAAAATTATAATAATAAATAAAATACACCCAAAAATAAATTTTATATTTATTCATCATACATTTAAATGATATTCCTTTGATTGTATTAGTTTAAATATTGACACCTATTAAATAAAATACTTCCTATACCTATGAATAAATTTTATATTTTTATGACACTTAATGTGTCTCTTAATTCAAGATATAGAAAATATTCAATGTTTTGGTATAAAATCTTTGAATAAATTTAATTTTAAGAGAAACATTCATTTTTATGAAAATACTCTTTCCAATACAATATAATACTTTTTACTCGCTTTTTTATAAAAACAATTGATTAATAAATAAGATGATTTTTTCACATTTATTCCATTCAGATATTAGTTTATAAAAGTTTAAAATGAAATTAGTTTTGATTCTATTTATTTTAATAATAATAATGTAAAATTAAAAACAAACCATACATTTCAATAACTAGATTAAAAAAAATTAAAAATCAATACATGACTGGACTAAAATTGATATTTTTTTAAATAATAAATAAAACATTTTCTTCATAAATAAATAATATACGAAGTATTGTGAATTTGTTTGTGATACCTTTAACAGAATAAATACTTTCTTCGCATATTATGAAATTTCTTATTTTTCAACACATAATATACCACCTAATTTGAAACATAGAAAACGTAAAATCAACTTTCTGGTAAAGTGTGATCCTGTGAAATGTGAATCTTCTTACACTTTTCATGGACCGGCAAGTGAATATTTTTTTAAAAAGATCCAATTCTTTTATGATATTAACACACCAAAGTCTATAAAATGAGCATGAATCGTAAGACTGCGGAAAAATTTGCAAACAATGAATGAATGAGACTCCTTTCCCTAAAAAAAGATACTTTCTTAATTTCTAATGCAAACAGTTAATCACTACTCTTATGCAAATTAAACAGCTAAACTCTAACGTTGTTTTCATAAAAAAAATCATACTCCCTCCGTCCTAGAGTATTTATCCACTTTCATTTTTTACACACTATCCAATGTACTTTTTAATCTATTTTATCTTGTAATTTGTATATTAAAAAATTATAGAAATTATATATTAATAATCTATATGTTAAGACAAATCAAACAAGATCACACATGACTATATTTAGGCTTACACATTGAGAGAATTTGATGAGTCAAAGAGCTTAGATAAACAGTTCCAAAAGTCAAAAGTGGACGAATATAGCGGGACAGAGGTAGTATTTATTTTTGACATGTTTAGATAAAGTTAGCTAGTACGGAGTATCTTATTTATTTTCAATATTAATGTAAAATAAAATATAAAAAACATTTTAATATCTACATTAATATGCTACTCCCTCCGTCTCATTTTAAATTGCATGTTTCCCTCTTTTCTCTGTCCCAAAATAAGTTGCATGTTACTTGTTATTGTAAACTTTTATGAGTAAGGTACTTAAACTACCCCTAAATTAAGTCACTTTTCTCCACAAGTAATGACAATTTCGGAAAATCAACTCTGTTTTTTATTTTCCTTAAATATGACTAAAAGTCAAAATAAGCGATTTAAAACAGGACGGAGGAAGTATAAAATAGACAAGGACTATTCTATTATTTTCAATGATCAAATAATTAAATTAAATAAATTAAGAAACAAATATTTTCACACGATTGGTTAATTTTGTATTCAAACGGAAAGAAAAAATTGGAAAAAAATACTATCAATTTTTTTGTAAGTTACTATTCAGAATCACTAGATTACGAGTAATTTTTTTAGATTAATTTTCTTGATCTAATGTGGGGATGTGCAATCTTTGGATTTTTAAAGTTTTCAATCTTATTTTTTTTTGAATCATAGTATTGCTAATCTATGCTTTTATTTTTAAATCATTTGGGGAGAAAAGAATCATATTTTTAATCAATGCGAGAGAGGGAAATCATATTAATGCATAAGAGATGAATAATTTTATTTATTTCACTATTCTAAATTAATGCAGCGATGTGTGGCAAAAGAATCATATTCTTTGAATAATAAAATTCATATTTAGTAATCTAATTTTTTAAATTAATGCGAGGGAGACTGAATAATCATAGGATTGGAATTTTTATGAAAGTAAAAGATTTTAGAGGTGATCTGATTTCGTTCCATTCCTTGGATTGCACGGGTTAAAATTCATTTTATTCACATTCTTTCATGGTTTTGATCAATGATAATTTAGAACGTTTTATTACACATTGTTACTTTACAATAGATATGAATTAAGGACTACAATTAAGTGTAGACACTCAAGTATATATTTAACAATGAATGTTTGAGTTTAAAAAGTTACTAAAAAAAGTGGACTATAATATTTGAGACTCGGCAAGTCTATTTGGCAATTTTTAACAAGTCATCCGCGCACACACACACACTCTCTCTCTCTCTCTCTCTCTCTCTCTCACACACACACACACACACACACACACACACACACACAACACACACACACACACACAGAGAGAGAGAGACATACAGACACACACAGACATACATACATACATACATAGATATATATATATATACATACATACATACATATATATATATATATATATATATATATATATATACACACTTATTGAAACATTGACAATAAAGCAAAAAAAAACATGTAATGAATAATGTTTTTAAAATTATTCAAACATACCATATATGCCTATTGAGGGTACAGAACACTTCCTATTTTTGTATATAGAATTATATTTTTGCTTTAGAAATTGACTTAGAGTCATTCATTTTTATAGAATAATTTGTTGCGCATATACTTCTCTGAATAATTAGTGGTCTAATGCCAAACAAAAAAGGTTTTGGTTGCTACCTATTTTAATAAAATAATAACTAAAAAACTCTTCATTATATGAGTATATTTAATCATCTCACTTGATTTGTAGCGACATTTATACTTATCATATCCTATGAAAAATTAATATTTCAAAACAACATTTCAAAAAAAAAATTATTGGCATTACATTTATAAAAAACAAAATTTATTCTTTTCATATATTGAGGTTAATATTTATAAAATTTGACCAATAAAATAAAATTAGAAGATTCAATCCAGACGAAAAAAGTATTATGGAAGAATTTTGACACTTAATATAATTTTATGCAATTGTGGAAAAACTTAAATTCTTATTTGTGACTGACAAAAAATTTTAAAATCGACTTCTATAGAATATAACTATATTGAGAATGTGATATATTTATTCTCTATTATATAATATAACTTAGTTATGGTAAGAATATATATGTCCAATTGGTCTTTGTTCTAAATGAAACAGATCATAGAGTACTACTCAAATTTCATATTCTAAATGGCAGGAAAATGATAAAAAAACATTTTCCAAATTAAAGTTATTAAAAATGTGTGAGCATTTAAAAGCGTGTGTATCAATGCATAAATAAGGCATGTGATATATAATAATAAAGCATTATTTTTTTATTTATAACATTTTTTTCTCCTTTTCATGTATTACCTTTTAGCACGGATACATTAAGAACTTACGTAGCTTTTATAGACTTTTCCAAATAAACAATTAACTTAAACTAATTGTTGAGTCCAAAATATTCACTAATTATTCTCTACCAAATCAGTATTTAAGGGCAGCATGGTCAGTGTAAATCGTTACTTTGACTCCTAGTAAGTACATTTTAAACTTTTCTAAGCCATATACCACAGCATACATCTCTTTTTCAGTTGTTGTATAGTTTATTTGAGCAGAATCAAGAGTGCAACTAGCGTAGTATATAACATGGGACTGATTTCCTGATTTTTGTCCTAAAACAACCCCCCACAGCCCTATCACTAGCATCACACATCAATTCAAAAGGCAGTTTCCAGTTGGGTGGTTGAACAATAGGTGCTGAAATCAGTTTTTCTTATAAAACATCAAAAGCCAGCTTACATTTGTCATCAAAAATGAATGGAGTGTCTTTTGAAAGAAGATTTGTAAGTGGAAGGGCTATTTTAGAAAAATCTTTGATAAATCTCCTATAAAAACCAGCATGCCCAAGAAAAGATCTTATTTCTTTTAAAGTTTTAGGGTAGGGCAGAGCCTTAATAATTTCCACTTTTGCTGGATCAACTTCCATTCCTTTTGAAGAAACAATATGTCCCAAAACTACTCCCCTTTCAACCATAAAATGACACTTTTCAAAATTTAAAACCAATTTTGACTCAATGCATCGTTTTAAAACCAAAGTCAGATTATGCAAGCATTCTTCAAAATTATTTCCATATACTGAAAAGTCATCCATGAAAACCTCCATTATTTTAGCTGAATAATCAGAAAATATGCTCATCATGCATCTTTGAAAAGTAGCCGGTGCATTACACAAGCCAAAAGGCATTCTTTTAAAAGCAAATGTGCCAAAAGGGCATGTAAAAGTGGTTTT
>OOIL02000315.1:2040-30474 GCA_900332095.2 Cuscuta campestris | reverse complement strand
ATCTCAAAAGGGTCTAAACTTTCAGTTAAAACAGTGTACAGAGCATCGTCATTTGATTTACTGAAAACTTCTTCAGTGATTTTATCAATTACATCCATAGCAAAGACTTGATTCTCTTCATGAGGGTGTTTCATTGCTTCAGAAAGACTAAATTTAATTATCTCACCATCAAACTCCATTGTTAAAGTACCCCCGTGAACATCAATTTTAGCCCGGGCTGTTTTCAAAAACGGTCTTCCCAACAAAATGGGAATGTCGGTTTTATCAACTCCCATATCTAGAATGTAAAAATCAGCAGGAAAAATGAAGTCATTTACTCTAACCAAGACATCCTCTAAGATCCCCTCGGGGTAGGTGTGACTCCTATCTGCTAATTGGATCACTACCCCTATTCTTTTTAGGTCTCCAATGTGGAGTTGTTCAAAAATGTCCTTGGGCATCACATTTATTGAAGAACCTAAGTCTAGCATTGCCTTGTCAAATTTTAAACTCCCTATCTGACATGGAACAGTAAAAACTCTAGGATCTTTACATTTTTGGGGTAATTTATTCTGAAAAACAGCACTAATATTCTCACTCATCAACACTTTTTCAGTCCCAGAAAGCTTATTTTTATGAGTGCAAAGTTCTTTAAGAAATTTAGCATATTTGGGAACTTGTCTGATTGCTTCTAAAAGAGGGAGGTTTATTTCCACTTTTTTAAAAGTTTCTAACATCTCTTGATCTAACTCCTTCGTCTTAGGTTGTTGACTTAGAAACTTACTCGGAAAAGGGGCTTTTTGATTTTTAAACTCATTGATTCTATTTTGAAAATCAATTTCTTTCTGTTTTTCAACCTGAGTGATTTCATTTTCAACAAAATCAGCATTATTATTTTCAAAAGAAACTTGATTTGGATGAAGTTCTTTCTCCCTTTCTTCCCTACTGACAAAACTGGGTTCCTGCAGTTTTTTCTTATTTCGAAGCTCAATTGCACTCAAATTCTCTTTAGGATTCAAAAATGGTTGAGAAGGAAACCTATTGTTAAGTTGGGCTTGCAAATTACTCACTGTAACTTCAGTGGCAGATTGCTTTTCTTGCATTTGCTTAAGAGTTTGATCAAAACCAGAGAATTTGTCATCCATTTTCTTAAGAATCCGTTCCAAAAGTTGAGTGTTTTTATCAAAAGAGGGCTGTTGTGATGGATTGTTAAAATTCTGAAAATTACCCCTAGGAGCCTGGTAGTTCTGCCCATTACCATACCTAAGGTTAGGGTGGTCTCTCCATCCCTCATTGTAAGAATTAGAAAAAGGATCGTATTTTCTTTGATTATTATTATAAAAAACAGCATTTACCTCGGGGTGTTGCAAGGTCGGACAAGCATCAGTAGGGTGTCCTTCCAAGCAACAAACCCCACAAGGTTTTCCCTTAACCCCTCCGACAGTTGTAAGTTGTGAAATGGCTTTGGTAAGTTCAGTAAGTTTGTTTTCAATAAAAGAATTACCAATTTCATTCACTTTCTTCACTAGTGTTTCCCTAGTACCAAACTGTTGGGTGTTCTGAGCAATCAAATTAAATAATTCCCTAGCTTGTTCAGGTGTTTTATTAACCAAGGCACCCCCACTGGCAGCATCCACGTTGCCCCTCTCAGTAGGAAGTAGCCCTTCATAAAAATATTGGATTAAAAGTTGTTCAGAAATCTGGTGTTGAGGACAGGAGGCACAAAGTTTGTTAAATCTTTCCCAATATTCAGAAAAATTCTCCCCAATCATTTGTTTAATCCCACATATTTCTTTCCTAATTGAACCTATCCTAGAAGCTGGAAAATATTTTTCTAAAAATGCTTTGTGCAGAGCATTCCAAGTAGTGAAAGAACCGGCTGGCATGTAGTACAACCAGTCCTTTGCCTTATCAGCTAAAGAAAACGGGAAAGCCCTCATCCTTATTTGGTCTTGAGCAACCCCCTCAGGCACCATAGCACCGCAAGTAATCAAAAATTCAGAGATGTGCCTAAAGGGATCCTCTCCAGGAAGACCATGGAACTTAGGCAAAAGATTTATAAACCCAGAATTCAGCTTTAAAGGTTTCTCTAGCTCAGCATATGTGATGGAAAGCGGTTGAACATTTAGGTTAGGGGCTGCCAATTCTCTTAAAGTTGTCATATTTGGTTCAGAATTTATTTCAAAAAGTTTTTCAAAGATGCTATCAGAACAAGAATCAAACAAATCAACAGCAAGCAAATTGGCAGGTCTATCCTCAGATTCAGCAACAAACTCGCTATTAAAAGAATTGGGTTCAGACACACTTACCTCAGAGTTGCTACCGTTTACCTCTATATCACCAATTACTCTTCCACTCCTCAAGCGCATGCAAATATCAGATAGTTGCAACTCAAAGAGAATACACAAGTATTAGAATTCTTATACTTCATTCAACTGTCAATAATTACTGAGCAAATAACAAACAAGCAAACACTATTGTCTCTTAAAAAAAATCAGCACCTTAAGTAATAGGTGAATTCAAATTTCTGCTCTCTTGTTTTTTTAAAGATAAAAAAGTGCATTAGTTGCTCAACGTACTTTACTTAAAAAAAATATCATTTTAATGAGACTCCCTAGTCTGAATAAAAATCTGCAGTAATGCATCTTTGAAAACAGTCTTTTTAAAGTGCTTTTGGGCAAGTTCTCATTAAAATAATTGCACGTTTCAAGGAAAAGAAGTCAGTACAGTTAGTTCCTACTTCTCTAATTGTTACTAGTTAGCAATATAAAAATATTTTGATCAAACTTGGACTGGAAACTCCTCTTAACACCTTTTCCTAAAAATATTTTAGGCTCCCAAGACCATATTTGTTCAAAATCTGCATTTAGTGGAGAAAAGGGTTGATTTTAAAAACTGTCAGTAAATCTATTTATTTTTTTTAGTAAAAGGTTGGCCAAGGGAAAAAAAAACGTAGGGACTCATAACAAACTGATTACAAACAAGACACAAATGCACCTAGGGATTGACTTAGACTTTTTTTAAAAAAAACTGACTTATTAAGCTATAATAACCAGCATAATAAAAAAGACTTTTTTTAGTGTTTTTTCTGTTTTTAAAGAATAAGCAAACCAATTCTCATATATATATATATATATATATATATATATATATATATATATATATATATATATATATATATATATATATATATATATATATATATATAAAAGATAATCTTTCCCTGGCAACGGCGCCAAAATTTGTTAGGCGTGTCGTAGCACCTACAAATTAATTTATTCTTTTCCTTTACTTAGTTCCTTCTTGTAAAAATAATATTTATTAAATCTATAGATAGGATAAGTAAGAGTCGATCCCACGAGGAAAGATATTTTTTAGGCTATGAAAATCGGTTTACTTTGTCAGTATTGTCACTTTTTATTGAGTGAAAACAACTATCTAAAATCTATAAACTAAATTAAAAGATGGGGGGGTTTGAAAATTGTTTTCTAAATAAAGTAAAAACTAACTAAAGTGACACACCACACCAGAACAAATCTCAAAACAAACCAAGGATAAAAACAGAACATAACTCCACCAAAAAACCCAAACGAAGAAGACAAGCACACATAACACAATAGTTTAGAGACTTAAACAATTATAGAAAACCAACAAAAATGTTTTATAATATAGAAAATAAATATCCAGGATCAAAACTTTGTTGAAAACTAGCATAATCATCAACCAACTATAAATTAAAACAAGAGTCTAGCTGAAAAAGAGGTCCACCAATGGTTCTTTCCTATTTTCCCATTCATAAAACCTCATGTTAGGACCAACCCTAACTCTAAACCCTACTACCCTTAGCAACCCAAAGACCAACCCTTAGATTACTACTAAGAATAGTGCATTAAGATTTGTGGAAAACATCACCGTAACAATCTTGCAGTAACACGAAGGTTATTTAACAAAATCAGTTTGAGAACCTTGATTAGCAAAAACCACTTAACGAGGCAGCCTAGATTAATCAAGTGACACTTGGTTTCTAGAAAAGTTCGGCTATTTAAAGCACTTTGGACTTTAAAAGAATATCATTTTAAATTGGATTAGGTCGCGATCCTAATTTGACCCAACTTAAGTAAAATCAATTGAAAAATAGTTCACAAACACCTTTGAATTAATTTAAAAGTAGCAAAAGCTTAAATTCTTTTAAGAATAATAAACTTGTTGGAAAAGTTCAAACACATAGACATGTTTAACTTTAAGCACAAAAGTTTCATTATTCCCTTAAAAAATTCTGATTTCAAATGTAGTTTTTTTCCAAGAACAGACCCCACACCATACGAAATACTTTAAATAAAGTTCCCTTAAAAAATTTGCTATGCTCACAGCCAAACCACTTTGAACCATTTTCGAAATGCACTGGAAGTGAAAACTTGAACTCAAACAGTGCAAAAGTGAAATCAACTTCATACTTGGACAAAATTAATCAACCCTTTGTATCAATTTAAAAAAACTTCGCAATAATTCAGAAGCAAAATTTTGACAGTACTCAAGACAATGGCAAACCAAACTAAAAGAAACAAAATCAAACCCAACGAAAACTATTTGGGAAAACATTCAACCAGAGAGGAAAAAAAAGAAAATTAAAGAAGAAGAAAGTTAAGGGGGTTTCGGATATAAGATCCGAACCCCCTAGGGTTCATACCCTTTGATTCTAGCTCTGATTTTTACTCTTGATCGGTGGTGGTGATGTTATTCGCAGCGTCTCCTTCAATTTATAGGCGCTGGCTTTGCCTCTTCCGTCTTGGATTAGGGTTCTTGACGCTGATTTCTTGCTGCGGATTCTCCGGCTCCAGCTATGCTTGAAGAAGCCAACCCAATGTAGGAGAGGGAGTCTTCGGCTCTTCTATCTCACACGTCTCTCTCTCTTTTTCTCCTTTTTTAAGCAGCTTCTCTCAACTTCTGAGGTGGACCTTTGGGCTTTGTCATCTTGGGCCTGGATTTCCTTTGAAACCATAAGTCGGGGTAGAGCCCAACTGGATTGCTTTCACATTTTCAGCCCACACTTCATGCACCAAAGATATATCTAATAACCTTTGTCAAGGAGAATTTGGGTCCACAACAATAATATTCAAAAATAAACTGAAAAGTGTGCATTATGAACATATTTTATAAATGATGGCTAGAATGCAAATATAATCATTTAAGTGTAAAAATGCACTTTTTAATGCCCGAAAATACTGATTTAGTAGAGAATAATTAGTGAATATTTTGGACTCAACAAATACTTAGTGAGTAAGAAAGATTCTAGGCAGAGGTTGTTAAGATGGGTGCTTTTACTGGAGGAGTTTACTTATGAAATAAAAGATAGGGCAGGAAGATTAAATCAAGTGGCTGACCACTTAAGTAGGATAAAACATGATAAAGAGAACTTAAATCCATTCACCGGGACCTTCCCTGATGAAAATCTGTTCTTTGCCTCATTTGTTCCTTGGTTTTCTGACTTGGTCAACTACATGGTAACCCACACGTTCCCACCCGGCATGCCTAGGCACTTAAGAGATCAAATTCAATCCCAAGCTAGGTTTTAGATTTGGGATGACCCATATTTGTGGAAGATGTGTTCTGACCAGATTATTAGGAGGTGCGTGGGGGATTGTGAAATTACTTCCATATTAAGTTTTTGCCATACATTAGAGAGTGGTGGTCATTTCGGCCCTAGAAGAACTGCTCATAAGGTGCTAGAAGCTGATTTTTATTGGCCTACTATTTATAAAGATGCTTATGAATTCCGCAAAAATTGTTCAAGATGTCAAAAAACTAGAAATCTGTCCAGTAGGTCTCAAATGCCTTTGAATAATATCTATGTCTGTGAATTGTTTGATGTTTGGGGTATGGATTTCATGGGGCCTTTTCCTTCTTCTTTTGGCTTTAATTACATATTGCTTTTTGTTGATTATCTTTCAAAATGGGTTGAAGTTGTTCCTACAAAGTTTGATAATGCTAAGACAGTAGCTAAACATGCCCAATCTCTGATCATAAATAGGTATGGAGTACCTAAATTTTTTATAAGTGATAGGGGAACACACTTTTGCAATAAAACCTTGGAGATACTGTTTTCAAAATACCATATTACCCAAAGGATTTCCACAGCTTATCACCCTCAAACTAATGGTCAAGCCGAAATATCTAATAGGGAAATTAAGCACATTTTGGAAAAAGTGGTTAAACCTGATAGGAAGGATTGGAGTTTAAGGTTAGATGAGGCTTTGTGGGCATATAGGACAGCTTATAAAACACCAATAGGCATGTCACCTTATAGGTTGGTTTTTGGAAAAGCCTGTCATTTACCAGTTGAAATTGAACATAGGTCTTATTGGGCTGTTAGGGAAGTTAACTTAGACTATGATGCAGCTGGAAAAGAGAGAAAACTGCAACTTTCAGAGTTAGAAGAAATAAGACTTGAAGCTTATGACAACTCTGTAATTTATAAGGGTAAAGCTAAGGCCTTCCACGATGCAAAACTCACTAGGAAACACTTTGACATAGGTGATAAAGTGCTGTTATATAACTCTAAATTGCATTTGTTTCCGGGCAAGTTAAGGTCTAGATGGCTTGGACCCTTTGAAGTGTTAGAAACCTCCCCTCATGGTGCTGTGGTAATTAGAGATTTCAATACTAATAAGATTTTTAAAGTTAATGGTCATAGATTGAAGGTGTATCACCAAGGTGAACAGGTTGCTAAGGTCGAGGACATCTTCCTCGAGGAGCCATGAAATGAGGCAGTAAAGTCTAGCCGGGACGACTAAACAGGGCAGCTTTCTGGGAGGCAACCCAGCACAAAAACAAAAAAACAGGCATTTTAGTTACATTTAAGTTTTCTTTTATATTCAGTTTTTTTTCTTTTATTTTCCTTGCACTCTTTGCATTTAGTTTAGGATCATTTTTAAGCTTTCATTCATTCAATTAGCATAACATGCCCTGAGGACAGTGCATAGCCTAAGTGTGGGGGTGTGCAGCTGTTTCTTAGCACTTGGATCCATGAAACCTTTAGTTTTTTTCTAACTAAAAAATCTGCACTTTAATTTGAAAAAAAAAGGCACTGATTTGTTTTTAAACAAGCTGCAGTTGATTTCATTCTAAATCATAAGGAAGGGTATAGTTTTATAAGAACATATTTGGCACCAGGAGTTATAAATCTGATTTTCAGACCTTAATACACTTCTGCATCTTTAACTTTCCTTATACCAGGCCTTGCACAGCTGCATTCTTGTTGTTTCTGAAGAAAAAAACTGCAGTTTCTTTTTTGAAGAAAAAAGACAGATTTGCAGCTTTTGAGAAAAAAAACAGATTTTTTTTTAAAGAAAGAAAAGAATTTTTGGACTCTTCATACCTGACCATTTTTAAAATAAAGTGTTTGCACCATTTAAGAGGAATAAAACTGGATCAGGAGAGGGAATCGTGTGAAGATTGAAATTTTTTTTTTGTACTTTCTGGAGCTGCCTGGTTTATGTTAATGTTTCTTATTGGCTCAAAATTTCAGGAGTTTTAATTAAATTTCTCAAAACAATAGTTTAAGTTCTTAACTTAGAAGAATTTGTTTAACCATCCAATTATATTAGTTGTTCAATCTTTAATTGTTTAATCAAGTAGAATGCTCCTTATTTAATAATTTTCCTCTCCTGATTAGTAATATAATCAACCTTTAGTCTAGGTAACATTCATGCACTATACTCTCAAAAGGATCTGCCTTCTATCTTCTATCCATCTTCTTATCTCTCCATGCTAAGTTTCTGAGTAAAATCTTAAGGATGATAATATCTAGCTAGAACTAGTAAAGTAGTTCTTTTAGAGGTTCTGTCTTTGAAGGGTTTTTGATTGATTTAGTTGAGGTCTGATACATCAATGATAGCCAAGGTTGAACATGGACTTGTCTCCGTGCTCGCTTGTTATGCATGCACTACCGTTGGGGGGGCCTAGTATTGCATCATTAAAAAACACAGGTGGATACGCAAGCTCGTGCATGTATAGCTTGGTAGCACATTTGCCAAAAAAAAAACAAAAAAAAAAAGAACTTCATCGAACAAATCTGATCTGGCTTGGGGACATTTAGCCGCATTGCCTGTGCAACGAAGCATGCCTTAATGTAGGATTTAGCCTAGTTGTGCACCATGTTTGGCCAAACAACGCTTGAGTAAGTAAGTGATGACTTCCTAAATTGATCACGAATTCCTTTTCTTTTTCTTTTACTAGCTACTCTACCTTACTCTAGCTGACTTTTTCATCCTTAAGGGACTTATTCAAAGACACTTCTTTTTCTTTTCTTTAAGACCTTGAAAGAATAGTTTCATTGAATGTCATTTAGAATTAATCCTTGATTATGCTACTGATTTGGGAAAGGAATGTTTTTAAACATGGAGCAATCTAAGTGATTTAACAAGTTTTGCTTGAATAAGTCTTCTAATTGAATGTTTAAATAAATTTCTCTTAAGTTAATGGTTGGGCTATTCTTGTTAGAAATTTAAGGAAGATTCGGTGTCAAGTTGAGTCAATATTAAGTTTTGACAGAGTCATACACCTCCAGCAAGTTCAGTTTTGAGAAGTAAAAGTATAAGAATCAGTCTGTTTTATCTACTTTGCACGAGGGCGTGCAAGAAGCTAAGTGCGGGGGCATTTGTTGAGTCCAAAATATTCACTAATTATTCTCTACCAAATCAGTATTTTCGGGCATTAAAAAGTGCATTTTTACACTTAAATGATCATATTTGCATTCTAGCCATCATTTATAAAATATGTTCATAATGCACACTTTTCAGTTTATTTTTGAATATTATTGTTGTGGACCCAAATTCTCCTTGACAAAGGTTATTAGATATATCTTTGGAGCATGAAGTGTGGGCTGAAAATGTGAAAGCAATCCAGTTGGGCTCTACCCCGACTTATGGTTTCAAAGGAAATCCAGGCCCAAGATGACAAAGCCCAAAGGTCCACCTCAGAAGTTGAGAGAAGATGCTTAAAAAAGGAGAAAAAGAGAGAGAGACGTGTGAGATAGAAGAGCCGAAGACTCCCTCTCCTACATTGGGTTGGCTTCTTCAAGCATAGCTGGAGCCGGAGAATCCGCAGCAAGAAATCAGCGTCAAGAACCCTAATCCAAGACGGAAGAGGGAAAGCCAGCGCCTATAAATTGAAGGAGACGCTGCGAATAACATCACCACCACCGATCAAGAGTAAAAATCAGAGCTAGAATCAAAGGGTATGAACCCTAAGGGGTTCGGATCTTATATCCGAAACCCCCTTAGCTTTCTTCTTCTTTAATTTTCTTTTTTTTTCCTCTCTGGTTGAATGTTTTCCCAAATAGTTTTCGTTGGGTTTGATTTTGTTTCTTTTAGTTTGGTTTGCCATTGTCTTGAGTACTGTCAAAATTTTGCTTCTGAATTATTGCGAAGTTTTTTTAAATTGATACAAAGGGTTGATTAATTTCGTCCAAGTATGAAGTTGATTTCACTTTTGCACTGTTTGAGTTCAAGTTTTCACTTCCAGTGCATTTCGAAAATGGTTCAAAGTGGTTTGGCAGTGAGCATAGCAAATTTTCTAAGGGAACTTTATTTAAAGTATTTCGTATGGTGTGGGGTCTGTTCTTGGAAAAAAACTACATTTGAAATCAGAATATTTTAAGGGAATAATGAAACTTTTGTGCTTAAAGTTAAACATGTCTATGTGTTTGAACTTTTCCAACAAGTTTATTATTCTTAAAAGAATTTAAGCTTTTGCTACTTTTAAACTAATTCAAAGGTGTTTGTGAACTATTTTTCAATTGATTTTACTTAAGTTGGGTCAAATTAGGATCGCGACCTAATCCAATTTAAAATGATATTCTTTTAAAGTCCAAAGTGCTTTAAATAGCCGAACTTTTCTAGAAACCAAGTGTCACTTGATAAACCTAGGCTGCCTCGTTAAGTGGTTTTTGCTAATCAAGGTTCTCAAACTGATTTTGTTAAATAACCTTCGTGTTACTGCAAGATTGTTACGGTGATGTTTTCCACAAATCTTAATGCACTATTCTTAGTAGTAATCTAAGGGTTGGTCTTTGGGTTGCTAAGGGTAGTAGGGTTTAGAGTTAGGGTTGGTCCTAACATGAGCTTTTATGAATGGGAAAATAGGAAAGAACCGTTGGTGGACCTCTTTTTCAGCCGGACCCTTGTTTTAATTTATAGTTGGTTGATGATTATGCCAGTTTTCAACAAAGTTTTGATCCTGGATATTTATTTTCTATATTATAAAACATTTTTGTTGGTTTTCTAAAATTGTTTAAGTCTCTAAATTATTGTGTTATGTGTGCTTGTCTTCTTCGTTTGGGTTTTTTGGTGGAGTTATGTTCTGTTTTTATCCTTGGTTTGTTTTGAGATTTGTTCTGGTGTGGTGTGTCACTTTAGTTAGTTTTTACTTTATTTAGAAAACAATTTTCAAACCCCCCCATCTTTTAATTTAGTTTATAGATTTTAGATAGTTGTTTTCACTCAATAAAAAGTGACAATACTGACAAAGTAAACCGATTTTCATAGCCTAAAAAATATCTTTCCTCGTGGGATCGACTCTTACTTATCCTATCTATAGATTTAATAAATATTATTTTTACAAGAAGGAACTAAGTAAAGGAAAAGAATAAATTAATTTGTAGGTGCTACGACACGCCTAACACTAATACTATGGATTAATTTTGAAATACATAAACCAATGTAAATATTATTTAAAAAATTAGAATCCAAAATAACATGACCCTTTAATTTAACTATAGTTTTGAAACAAAAAAAAGAAATAAAAAAACCCAAAAAAATTAACTAGATAAATTTGGTTAGAGATTAAAAATTAGAGATCTATTAAGACTCGCGCTTGAAGTTGTTAAATCTTCTTGAGACAGAATGGCAGGTAAGTCTGTTTACATTCCTTTCTCTTGCCCATGCATGGAAACCAAAGTTAGTAAAATCTTCTTGTTTTTACTTTGCAGATAAAATGTGGTGATTTGTTTGAAAACAGTGTGGTAGATGAGTTCAATCAATGAGTGTGCAGTGTCACGAAAGAAATGTGTACCACGTAAATCAGACCTAGGCGAATTTCCTGCTCCCAATCCAGTAAAGTGTTCTTGCCAAAAACTTCAGGATGAAAGATTTTGAGGGGAAATGGTTTATAACCAGTGGATTAAACCCCACTTTTGACGCATTTGATTGCCAAGTGCATGAGTTCCATGTTGAAGGTGACAAACTTGTTGGTAAATTATCATGGAGGATTCGGACACCTGCAGATGGAAGGTTTTTCACCCGGTCAGCTGTACAGAGAATAAGGCAGATGACTGTTACGACGCATGGGATTGATACGGCGGCGCTGTACTGTACACAAGGAGTGACATTTTCTCAAAACCAGTTCAGGGTAAAAAGGAAAAGGGAGAAAAATGAAAGAAAATCTATCCGAGTCGTTATGTTTGTTATAAAATTTCTCCATAAATTTTTCCTTATATCAAACACTTCAAAATCCATTTTTTTTATAGATTTAAAGACAGTAAAATTGCCTCAAACAACCTTGGAGCAGAGCAAGCAGCATAATAGATCATAAATTGCAGAAATGAAGAATCATTTGGTTCTCCAAATGTTGGCCATGAACATTTTTTTTCCTTTTGAACAATTTTATTGAACTCCATGAGGGTTAAACCATAAGGTTATTTTTTCCACTTGCCAATGTCTAACACATTGAGTCAGTTTGATATCATCTTTTAGTCCATCCTTTGACTCATCATCTTTGTAAATGTAACTATAAATCTATATCTCACTTGTAAAACAAGAAAGCAGAAAACAAAATTCAGGTGATAAATTGGAATATGGAAAACAGAAAATAGATGAAGGAATAAGAAAAACAAGCCAGCAGAAAAATAAAATCACTTGTGATAAATTGGTTATGACCTGGATCACCTGCAACTCAATGAAGAACATGACTACATGAACAGAGTAAGCAGCAAAGTCATCCAGTTGCTAGTAACATAATCGGCACCATTCAAGTTCATAGTCGAATTAAACTCGATTCATGTATAATTAATCTCAGCAACCTAAAGCTAAAAATGAAACAGCCATTAGTCACAGTTAACCCTACAATTAACGACAGGACTGCCAGAAAACACTCATGATCTGGACTTTTGGTCATTCTCTTTGATATTTAGAAGCATATGCAGCAGAGTGGACTCTGGCCCTTCTCGTAAGATTGACTTCAGTAAAATTTCGCAAGTTGCATCATCAGGCAAGAATCCAAATTTTAACATCTCATCCAAATGTAATACAGCATCACAATGCTCATTCTTTTTCAGTAACCCACGGATCAGTACATTGTATGCCACGCTATCTGGCATCACACCTTTTTTCTCCATTTTCATGAGCATGCCTTTTGCATCTTCTAGCAAGCCTTCTTGGCAAAGCCCACTTATCATACTTCTGTAAGTTATAACATTTGGTTGCAGACCTTTAGTGGGAAGGGCATTGAACAGTTCTATTGCACTGCATGATTTTCCATCTTTGAATAGTCCATTTATGACAGTACTATAGCTAATGATATCGGGGATAGGACTCTTAGCTTCCATCATCCTCAGTAAAGAAAGCGCTTGAGGAACACGATCGTTCTTGCAGAAGCCATCCAAAATAATATTGTAGGTGACAAGATCAGGATATTCTTGATTTTCTACCATCTTGTTAAAAAGCTTCTCGGCATCAGCGCATCTCCCAGCTTGAAATAAGCACTCCAACAGTCCAACATACTGTTGTAGGTAACAAGTGTTGGCTTTAGGCCAATGCTAGGGATTTCTTCAAACAATTGCATGGCCTTATCTGAACACCCACTCTTGCAGTATCCATTTATCAGAATATTGTAAGTGCAAATATCAGGGCCACATGCCCTATGTATCATGGTATTTAAGAGCTTTGATGCACTGTCCATCTTTCCTTGTAAGCAGTATCCATCCATCAAAGCATTGTACGTAACTACGTTGGGATCTACACCTTGTTGAATCATTGTCTCTATGATTTTTTCAGCATAGTTGGTATATCCTTCCTTGCAAAACCCACTAACCAATATGCTATATGTAAGGACATTAAGAGGAATTCTAGAGTCCACCATTCTTTTCAATAACTCCTTGACCTCTTCCCAACGACTCAATGTACATAGTCCATGAATTAGGGAACTGTAGGTGACAACATTAGGAGGAATGCCCTTTTCCCTCATCTTGGTTAGCAGGGAAAGGGCATCGTCCATCATTTTATCCTTACACAATGAATCAATGATGGTGGTATATGCATGTACATCTGGCTTGCAATGTCCTTTCTCCTCAAACAAATGAAGCAACTTAATAGCCTTGCCAGTGTGTCCTGCCTTGCAGAGGCCATCAATTTGTATTAGTAATGTGACTTCATCTATCTCGCAAAGTTTC
Source organism: Cuscuta campestris (assembly GCA_900332095.2). Taxonomy (NCBI): domain Eukaryota; kingdom Viridiplantae; phylum Streptophyta; class Magnoliopsida; order Solanales; family Convolvulaceae; genus Cuscuta; species Cuscuta campestris. The sequence continues at coordinate 17,051 of OOIL02000315.1, read as the reverse complement.
CCATTCAGTAACTTCTGAAACAACCAACTAGCATCGTGAACCATACCTTGGAGGAACATCCCTTTCATTAAGGTGTTGAAGAAAACCACATTGGGAACCAAACCCAGCTTCAAGTGGCTCCCTAAGATAGCAAAACCCAAGTCCACTCTATGCAGACGAGCCAGAGAATTGGCAGCAATGCTCAGGGTGTAATTATTTATAACAACTCCAGATGAGAAGATATCCTTAAACAGAGAGACGGAATCACTGTAGTGGCCCATCTTCACAATGGCATTCAAGAGATGGTTGAATTGGACGGTTGGAGGAAGGGGATGAATCCGGACCATGTGACGGTACAATAGAATTGCATCATTAAGCTTATTGATACTCTTAAACCTTGATTTACTATGATGCAAGCATGAATCGTGAATATTAAGCCTAACAGCAACACCATTATGAAAAGAAGAGAAATGGGAGGGGAATCTGGGAAGGAAAAAAGAAAGGGTTTTACCATGGGATAGTCCTCCACATGCCGATTTTAAGATGTGCCTGGAAACGCAAGCACTAATCTTCATAGTTTTGCATAGCTCATCCAAAACCCTAACTTCTAAATTAGATTTCTTCAAGCCATCTTCAAGCCTAACTTCGAAATTTGCGAATGGAAGCTCCCAAAAGAGATGGGAAAAAATATAGCGAAGGCTAGAAATGAGAAAAGCATGAGGAAGTGTCTTCCTGTCATGAGAAAAACATCTGTAATCAACAAAGAGATGCCTTTCAATTTTCAAAATAAGAGCATGAAATGGAATGCCACACCACAAATATTTTAGCCAATTAAAATCAATCCAGTCATCGTGTGGCAAATGTGTGGAATTACATGCATTACAATGGTAAGTCACTCTTTTTATTATTTTTTATACCTTTTTAATGTATTTTAATTAATAAAAATGATTTTAAGTATTTATTTGATCATAAAAATACTTCTATAACATTTATTTAAAAATATTGTTTTTCCTTATTATTCAAAAAGATTAAAAAAAATTTATTTTTCCTTATTAAAAAAATTTAAAAATATGTTATCTAATTTATTTAAATGCCTTGCAAAAAATAAAAGCATTTTTGTATAAAAAAACATCAATCCATCCGTACCCTTTTCTTCTTATTCCAGTGATTGCTACATCACATTTCTTCAAAAAAAGGAAAAAAGATTCTACTTGCCTCGCACATGCCTCGCTCACCAGGGTGGAATGCCCATTCTTGATTCTTCTCATTGCTAATAGAGGAAGTATCTCATGTGGCAGAGCGAGTCAGAGGAAGACCTCGCCGCTGCATATGCTCTAAATAGCTAGTAAATTTCTAATGCTCAATCACTTTCTAAATTAGTGTGTAAGATTAATTAATTATCGAGATTGTATTCATTAGTTGAATTTCCAATTAACTAATAATGGTCCCTCGACTAATGACCGTTAGAAGGCGTTAAAATGATTTTAGATCTTATACTACTTTCCAAAATAATACTTTTTAACTAAGTATTTTCTCAAATTAGTCTGTTTCCAAAAACAAATACATTCATTATGAAAAATATTTGAATTTTATAGGATAAAAATATAAAATAAAAATTATAAATATAGTAATTTTTAATACTTGAAAGCAAACATTTAAAATTATTTAAAAGAATATAATGTAAATAAAATATTTAATAAACATTAAAAAAATCACATGAAATAAGAGTAAAACATAGAAAAAGGGTTCTTTATTTTGTACTTTCTCTTTGTTTTACTCCTATTTAGAGTGATTTCTTTAATATTTACTCCCTCCGTCTCCCAGTTTTTATCCACTTTTGACTTTTGGAACTGTTCATCCAAGCACTTTGACTCATCAAATTCTCTCAATGTGTAAACCTAAATGTAGTCATGTGTGATCTTGTTTGATTTGTCTTAACATATATATTATTAATATATAATTTCTTTAATTTTTTAATATACAAATTATAGGATAAAATGGATTAAAGAAGTGCATTGAATGGTGTGTAAAAATGAAAGTGGAAAAAACTAGAGGACAGAGGGAGTATTAAATATTTTATTTGCATGATATTTTTTAAACAATTGTAAATAATATAAAACATTTCTTTCAAATTTATAAAATTGTATTTAAATTTTTTAGTATATATTCTCATCCTAAAAAAATTATAATATTTTTCCATATTTAATCTATTTTTATTTTGAAAATAGACCAATTTTGGAAATACACCAAGTTAGAAAGTATTTTTTTGAAAAATTAGTATAAGGTTTGATGTTATTTTAATGTCGTTTTTATGGTGTGAGAGACTTAAATGAACATTATTCTTAATTAGCAAGAATCATCTCAATGATTAGTTAATTTTGGAGGCTAATTTAAGGAAACACATAGTTATTTAATACTGTACTATTTTGAGAACTTACTTATAATAAAATGATTTTTGTAGTTTATACACGAGTTTTTTATTTGTGTAGCAGATACAATTTGGCATTTTATGGCTCCGTTTCATTCGAGTTGATAAATAGAAATGAATGTTAGAAAAAAAGAGAAGAATTTAAAGAAATTAAGAGTTAGAACTGGGAAGAAATTGGAAAGAATTTGAAAAAAACTAGAAGTAGATTTAAAAACTAAAAAGAGATATAAAAAACCGAAAGTTGGAAAACACTAGAACGAGTTATAAAAACTAAAAGAAATTGGAAAAAACTAGAAGAAGTTGGAAAAAATTGTAAAGAGTTAAAAAAATGAAGTCTTGAAATAATTATTATATTTAATGAATTACATATTTTATTTAAAAAATTTATACCATTATTTTTAAATTTTCTCTCTTTTTATTTTTCTCTATGTGAGTATATTATTGTCCCAAATCATAGTAATTTTGAATGACTCATACTCACTCTTAATATATTTAACAAAAATAAGAGGTGAATGAAGCAATACCTTTTATAAATCTTAATTAAAAGAATGAACATAAATAATCTAACGGTGCCTCGACCAAATAAAAATAGTTGTACATCGCGTTTTATATATCAAAATAATAACAAAAATGATTTGGGACTAACGATCAGCAACTTATTAGCTTTACAAGTGTGTCCAGCATTGCACCAGAAGCCATAAATTAGTATCAATAATTTGATCTCAGCTCATACAGTTTCTTATTCAATAACTTCTGAAAGAACCATATAGCATCTTGAGTCCTATTTTGAAGAAACAACCATTTTATTATGGTGGTGCAAAAACAAAAGCACATCAGGTAGGAAGCTCCCTAAGATGGCAAAACCCAAATCTACTTGGTGTAAATGGGTGTGAGATGGAAGAGTGTGAAAGAAAAGGAATTTACCGGGCGATAATCCACTGTTTGCCCCGTTCAAAATGCTCCCACACACTTTTAACCACATCCTCTTTCAGTAGCCATAAGTAAAAGATTGCATAGACATAGAGACACATGATTGATGATGTAATGCATAAAAAGGGGTTGTTCATACTATTGGCTAACATTTGTGGTGTAACTAGAATCTGCAAAAGGGTGTACTTCCTTTTCAGCTGTTGAGGGCAGAAAAAAGGGGTTTAGTTCTTTTTTTCCAGGTTTTAGAGTCTGCCATTCAAAATAGAGGATGAATCAGACTGGAATTTGGTACAGAAAAAGATTCAAGATCTGAAACTTTCATCATTCTCTATGATATTCAGAAGCGTATGCAGCAGAGTGCAATCTGGTTCTTGTAGTACGATTGATTTGAGTAACATTTCACAAGTTGAACTGTCAGGTGAGAATCCAAGTCCCGACATCTCCTCCAAAAGTAATACAGCATCGCAATGCTCTTTCTTTTGCAGAAATCCACGAATCAGTTCATTGTATACCCAACCATCCGGAGGAACACCATTTTTCTCCATTTCCTTGATCATATCTTTTGCATCTTCTACCAAACCTTCTTGGCAGAGTCCTCTGATCATAGTTTTGTAAGTTATTGTGCCCGGCTGCAGGCCTTTAGAGGGAAGGGCATTGAGTAGCTCTATTGCACTGCATGATTTCCCATCACTGAACAGTCCATTTATGACAGTGTTATAGGCAATGATATCGGGGATAGGACCATTAGCTTCCATCATCCTCAGTAAAGAAAGCGCTTGAGGAACATGATGGTTCTTGCAGAAGCCATCCAAAATAATAGTGTAAGTGACAAGATTTGGGTATACTTGATTCTCTACCATCCGGTTAAAGAGTTTCTCGGCATCAGCACATCTCCCTGCTTGAAATAAACCCTCCAACATGCTGCTGTAGGTCACAACATTAGGAGAAATACCCTTTTCCATCATCTTGTCTAGCAAACCAAGGGCATCATCCACCATCTTATCCTTGCACAAAGAATCAATAACTGTGTTATATGCGTATACATTCGGCTTGCAGTTTCCCTTCTCCTGAAATAAACAAAGCAAGTTGATAGCCTCGCCAGTGTGTCCCGCCTTGCAGAGGCCGTCAATGAGTACCAGCAATGTGACTTCACTTAGATCGCACAGTTTCTCATTCAACAACTTGTGGAACAGCCAAATGCCATCTTGAACCCTAGCTTGGCGGAACAACCCTTTGAGCAAGGTGGTGAACAAAATGACATCGGGCACGAGGCCGAGCTTGAAGTGGGTCCCTAAGACAGCGAAAACCAGATCCACCTGATGCAAACGGGTGAGGGAGTTGGCAACAATGCTCAGTGTGTACTGATTTATGGCAACTCCAGATGCCAAGATCTCCTTGTATACAGAGATGGCGTCACTGTAGCAGCCCATCTTCACAATGGCATTCAAGAGATGATTGAATTGGAAGATATGGGGAAAGGGTTTCATCCGGACCATGTGACGGTACAGTAGAATTGCATCGTCGAGCTTCTTGACACTGGTAAAGTTTGAGTCTTTGTGATGCAAGTATGAATCGTGAATATTGGGCATAACAGAGACATCATTGTGAAAAAGAGCAGAGAAAGGGAATTTGGGGAGGAATGGAAGGATGTTACCCGGCCAATTCAAAAAGCTCCCACCCACTATTAATCGCATCCTCCTTCCTCGCCAATTTCCTGTATTTCTTCTTCTTCTTCTTCTTTAGAGAGGGAGAGACTCTATTGGACCTGGAGTGAAAATTTGGTCGGGTTGTGTTTTTGAACGGGGAGATAAATGTAAAAAAGAAATAATTCCACCATCCACAAATAAACTTGTTATTCACTATTTATAGGGTCAAATTTTATTAATTTTGTTGACTTATTTTTCGTCACTCATTTGATAAAATAATATAGTCATGTCATCTTTAGTTTTGTATATCTTTTGATATAATTTTTTAATATGTAATTTTTATTTTTAAATTTTACACCGTTTTTCATATAAAATGATTTAAAAATAACTTCAGTCAAGCATCATAACGCGCAACGGAAAGTTTATTTGTGGACAGAGGGAGTACAGTAAAATTATCACAAAAAAATACATCGTACTTTTAGGCATTTTCCCAAAATAATTTTATCTTTTACGCTATGTTTCGTTCAAGAGTGAAAGGAAAAAATGAATATCAAAACGTTTTTCCTGTTTTGATTAGAGAGGAAAATGAGAAGAAAATGAGAAGACAAAATGTACTAAGAAGTTAGAAAACCAAATATTTCTTATTTTGGTTAGAAAACTGATGGAAAATCATTTTCTTTTCTTTTCCTTCCAAAATCCTTGAACCAAACATAGGGTTAAAGTAATGCGTAAATTTAATTCAACCTTATTTGGGGTCACCGTTAGGGAGGTAACAATGACCTAGCAATTTTTTAAAAAATGTTTATTTTGTGAATAAAAATGAAATGTGAGATTATTTAAGGTAATTTTATTTTTAATTTAAAAAAAATTAAAAATTGAAATTATGTTTTAAAAAATATAAGAAAATATTCTTGTCTAAGCTTTGTGTGTATTTTAAAAATGTAACGACTCACGACTTTGTAGTGTCGTTTTACGAAAAATATAGTTATGTATTAAAAGGAAAAATAATTTGTAGTGTCGTTTTAGAAAAAATTAATATGGGGCATAGCATATAACTATCATGGATGAATTAGACTATCATGGATGAATTAGACTATCATGGAGTAAAAGATTCACATGTCGGCCCATGATGAGTATGAGAAGGTTCATAGTTCACAGGTAGATTTTAAGTTTATGGAGGCACAACTCGTTTAGAAAACAAGTAATGAATTGCCGAAAAATTTAGTTCCATTTTAGGAATAAAAAATATTTTCTTGGTAATTTATTCAAAAAAATTCACAAAACATTTATAAAGTTGTGAAATTAGCACTATAATTTTTAACATTATAAGAAATAATTAGAATGAGCAATGTGGAAAATTTTTGTTATTAAAGTTTGTTCTCCGAAATGACACTTAATAAATTCATGGCAATTTATTACAATATTTTTTTCATGAAACGACACTACAAATTGTCTTCTCTATAATACATTGCTATTTTTTCCCAAAGATACACTACAAAGTTACAAACCGTTTATATGTTAAAACTCAAACACAAATCTCCAATAAGAGCGTACTGTCAACACATCGATATGCCACTTTACCCGAAGACGGAAAGAAGGCAACATCGACAAAAGCATCTGAAAGTGTCACGGTTGACACCCCCAACAAGTCGTCAAGTTTTTAATTGAATACGGAGTATAACATAATCAGTACCATTTAAGTTCACAGTGGAATTAAACTTGATTGAAGTAAAATTCATTCCAACAACCTAAAGCTCAAGATGAAATAACCATTCAAGAATGGTGATAAAGTACAATTAAACCTAGTTACAGTTAACTCTACATTCAAGACCTGGACTTTTGGTAATTCTCTTTGAATCTAGCCCTTCTCGTAAGATTGACTTCACCAGCACAGTCAAGTTCACTGTGGAATCAAACTTTATTCAAGTCACAGCGACCTGAAACTCAAAATGAAACAACCGTTCAAGACTGGTGATAAAGTACTCTAAGAAGTATTCACAGCAAGCCTACATTCAACCGAGGACTGTCAGAAACCGACAAAATGATCCATATTGTTCTCGAACTATATCTATGAAACAATGTGTTGATGTCTTTTGTACGGACACATCACAAAGGCAACATGCCTCATGTAAAAGATAAGGAAAATAGTTGAGCATTTGACAAAAGATGAATCATATGTTTTAAGAACTGATCTCTGTGACTCTTAATTATATACTCCTGGAAAATTGTCATGATCTGGACTTTTGGCCATTTTCTCTGATATCTAGAAGCGTATGCAGCAGAGTTGAATCTGGTCCTTCTTGTAAGATTGACTTGAGTATAATTTTGAAAGTTTGATTGTCAGGTGAGAACCCGAGTCTTGATTTCTCCTCGAAAAGTGATATAGCATCAGAGTGCTCATTCTTTTTCATTAACCCAAATATCAGTTCATTGTATACCACACTATCTGAAACAACACCATTTTTCTCCATTTTTCTGAGCATATCTTTTGCATCTTCTAGCAAGCCTTCTTGGCAAAGTCCACTTATCATACTTGTGTAAGTTAACTTATTTGGTTGCAGACCAATTGAGGGAAGGGCATCAAATAGTTCTATTGCACTCCATGACTTTCCATCTTTGAACAGTGCATCTATGACAGTGGTGTAGCTAACTATATCGGGCATAGGACCTTTAGCTTCCATCATCCTTAGTAAAGATAGAGCTTGAGGTAGATGATGGTTCTTGCAGAAGCCATCCAAAATAATATTGTAGGTGAAAAGATCTGGATATTCACCATTTTCTATCATCTTGTTAAAAAGCTTTTCAGCATCATCACATCTCCCTGCTTGAAATAAACTCTTCAAGATACTGCTGTAGGTAACAACATTTGGCGTTAGCCCAATGCTAGGAAGTTTTTCAAACAATTCCATGGCCTGATCTACACACCCACTCTTGCAATATCCATTTATTAGAATATTGTAAGTGTGAATATTAGGGTCGCATCCCCTACGAATCATGGTGTTTAAGAGTTCCAATGCACTGTTCATCTTTCCTTGTAAGCGGTATCCATCCATCAAAGCAGTGTACGTGAATACGTCGGGATCTACACCTTGTTGAACCATTTTCTCTATGATTTCGGCAGCACCGCTGACCCATCCTTCCTTGCAAAACCCACCCACCAATATGCTGTATGTATGGCCATCGAGAGGAATTCTATTGTCCGCCATTCTTTTCAATAACTCCTTGACCTCTCCCCATCGACTAAATGTACATAGTCCATGAATTAAGGAATTGTAGGTCACAACATTTGGTTGAATGCCATTTTCCATCATCTTTGCTAACAGGACAAGGGCATCATCCACCATTTTATCCTTGCACAAGGAATTAATGACGGTGCTATATGCAAACACATTTGGCTTGCAATTTCCCATCTCGTTAAACAAATTAAGAAACTTAATAGCCTCGCCAGTGTGTCGTGCCTTGCAGAGGCCATTAATGAGTACAAACAATGTGACTTCACTCAGCTCGCACAGCTTCTCATTCAATAACTTGTGAAACAACCAAATAGCATCGTGAGCCCTACCTTGACGGAACAACCCTTTGAGTAAGGTGGTGAACAAAATGACATTGGGTACTAGGCCGAGCTTCAAGTGAGTGCCTAAGATAGCAAAACCCAAATCTACTTGGTGCAAATGGATGAGCGAGTTGGCAGCAATAGTCAGCGTGTACTGATCTACCTGAATGCCAGAAGCACAAATATCTTGAAATACAGAGAAGGCATCACTGTAGCGGCCCATCTTCACAATGGCATTCAAGAGATGGTTGAATTGGACTATTGGGGGAGGGGGATGAATCCGGACCATGTGACGGCACAATAGAATTGCATCGTCAAGCTTCTTGATGCCGGAAAACCTTGATTTACTATGTTCTTCGTATGAATCGTGAATATTGGGCCTAACAGCAACATCATCATGAAAAGCAGAGAAATGGGAGGGGAATCTGGGGAGGAATGAAAGGATGTTACCAGGGGATGATCCTCCACATGCCGATTTGAAGATGTGCCTATGAACACAAGCACTAATCTTCATCGTTTCTTCTAAAACCCTAACATCGATATTAGAACTGTCCGGCTCGGAATTCTTAGATTTTTGAACTTATGCTTTGTATCTCACATTATTAATTGTAGAGGGTTTCAAGTACCTCGAAAGAGCTTGACTAATTTGATTAGCTCAATAAGGAGTATTCATTTATGAATAACTGAAAATTTATACTCCCTCCGTCCCGGAGTATTCGTCCAGTTTTGACTTTTGGAACTGTTCATCTAAGCACTTTGACTCATCAAATTTTCTCAATGTGTAAGCCTAAATATAGTCATGTGTGATCTTGTTTGATTTGTCTTAACATATAGATTATTAATATATAATTTCTATAATTTTTTAATATACCAATTACAAGATAAAATGGATTAAAGAAGTGTATTGGATGGTGTATAAAAATGAAAGTGGACAAATACTTTGGGACAGAGGTAGTATTTTCAAAATTGAATTGATCGAAAATAAGTACTCCGTATTCAATTCAAATAAATACTCAATTACTAAAAATGAATATTCATTCAATGAACAAGAAATACCGTATATTCGGATGTATGGTACTCTTAAATGTTTAGATTCAAATATTTATTTACAATATTTGTTTACAAAAATTTATACATTTAAAAACGAAAATGTTACGGGTACTTTTCTTTAGTATACAAAATTATTTTTATTACTCGCTCCGTCCCAAATTATAATGTCTGTTCACTATTCACAGGGTCAAACTTCATTTATTTTCTTTCTCTATTTTCGTTAGCAATTTGATAAAATAAAATAGTATTGCCACTACTAGTTTTATAGATCTTTTGATATAGTATTTTGATATATAATTTTTATTTTTTTAACTCTATATCATTTGTTATATAAAATGATTTGAAAATAATTTCAATCAAACATCGTAAATTGAAACTGGCGTTAAAAAATGGGACGGAGGGAGTACATTTCACTTGATATTAAAGATAGGGGTTTACGTATTTTAAATTTGTTATGTTATACGGAGTAGTTTTTATATAAAAAAATTAAATTAAAAATCTCAAATGATTTTGAACTATCTAGATTTGGAAACGAATACTCCATCCGTCCTAAATTATAATGCCTGTTCACTATTCACAGGGTCAAACTTCATTCACTTTCTTTCTTTATTTTCGTTAGCATATTGATAAAATAAAATATTATTGTCACTACTAGTTTTGTAGATCTTTTAATGTAGTATTTTGATATGTAATTTTTATTTTTTAATTCTATACCATTTATCATATAAAATGATTTGAAAATAACTTCAGTCAAACATCGTAAACCGAAACAGGCGTTATAAAATGGGACGGAGGGAGTAAGACAAAATATGAAAACCTCGTATCCTAAATTGTTCTAGAAAATTACTAACAGGTGATGCGAGTTTTATCGAAATAACTCACGGGTCCCTCTATTTTCAAGAAGACAACGGACGTCCATACATTCTGTTGTAATAACTTGGAGGAGATATTTCATCCAATATTTCATCCATAAATGTTAATAAATGTATTTTTCTCTATTTTTTTTCTTAATATTTTATGGTAATACTACCTCCGTCCCAGAGTATTTGTCCATTTTCATTTTTATACACCATCCAATACACTTCTTTAACCCATTTTATCTTGTAATTTGTATATTAAAAAATTATAGAAATTATATATTAATAATCTATATGTTAAGACAAATCAAACAAGATCACACATGACTATATTTAGGCTTAGACATTGAGAGAATTTGATGAGTCAAAGTGCTTAGATGAACAGTTCCAAAAGTCAAAACTGGACGAATACACCGGGACGGAGGGAGTAACTCTTAGGTCGCTCATTTTTTATTTTTTGTTACTCTTTTTTAAAGTGTTTTTTTAGAATTTCTTCTATAAAATCATATAAAAATTCAAAACTTTTTGTATGATATAAAAATAAATGAAATAAAAATTTTCTAAAAAAGGAAAAACTGAGTAATGACAAAATAGGGAAAAAATGGTAATGGCAAATTGGAAAAAGTACATTTATTTACGCTTATGGATGAAGTATTGGATGAAATGTTCACTCCTAGTCATTACAATAAAATGTAAGGAGCTCTGTTGTCTTCTTGATAATAGAGAGACCTAAGAATAATTTCGACAAAACTCGCGTTACCCATAACTCCATAAGTAATTTTCTGAAATTGTTCCAACTTGTTTCTATGAAAGGGATTGGGGTAATTAAAACCATAAAATTACTCCGGACTACCGTTGATTTTCTGGTAATGACTCTCAGGTCACACATTATCTGAAATATACTCCAAGATACCCGTAATTTTTTTTGGTAAGAAGTCTCGGATCCCACATTATTTGAAATATACTACGGTGGTCCTTAAATTTAGTGGTAATGTACTCTTTGGATATATTCTGTCTATTTGACCTTGAGGATTACAAGTTTTGGTATTTTGACAAATATTAATTTTTAGCTTCATAATCATTATTTTACTAAATTTAAATAAAACCCCCCAGTTTATCAAAGTTAAAGAACTTTTAATCCTAATGCCTAAATGAACTTTCAATCCTAATACCCAATGACTCCCAGGTCCCACATTATCTGAAATGTATTCTCGGGTACCCTCAATTTTTTGGGTAAAAACTTCTAGATCCCACATTATTTGAAATATACTACGGTGGTCCTTAAAATTAGTAGTAATGTACTCTTAAAGTATATTCTGTCTATTTGACCTTGAGGATTAAAAGTCTTGGTATTTTGACAAATATCAAATTTTAGCTTCATAATCATTATTTTATTAAATTTAAATAAAATCATTCAGGTTTTCAAAGTTAAAGAACTTTCAATCGTAATGCCTAAATGGACGGAATGTATACTCGAAGAATAATATCAAAAATGGTCCTTTACAATAAAATGTTTTCACAAATTGGTCCTCAATAAGCAATAAGTACCAATGTAACGCAATCCGCCCCTTTGTAATTGAGGTTTATTTTGAGAATAATTGTCTGTCAAAAGTGTCTATTAAATAGCTTTTAAATAGAAGGTATTTTGATATTTTTTATCATCTAAATTATGAATAAGTTTTCAAAATGATCCTTTCAAATTAAATGGGTCACCTGCTAAGGGAACGGATCTTCCTTGAGTAAGCTCATGGACTCTATTTCAGGAAAATATTGCTAGAAATTGTCAGTTTGAAAAATACATCTTTATATATAATTTGAGAGTTGGCTTCTAGAATTGTGACATGCTGCATGCTTATTGGAAAATTTTTTGAGATGTCAGCACGCCATGTCATCAAGTAGTACTTAAAGAATTAGTTAACAAAAATATTGTTGTAAAATATTTAAATTAGATAATATATTTTGAAATTGAAAAAAAGAACTCATATCCAAAAACAATAATCAAAACAAATAATTTTTTTAAACAATGGATGGATTGGTAGGATTGAAGGAAATTACTTGTGAATGTTTGTTTTTACATTGAATTAATACTCATTGGAGAGATTTTTAAATTTTGAAAAAAGAGATAGATATATAAAAGGAAAGAAATTTTTATAGGCATGTTTATTTAATAGAGAATTAATTTTATTCTGTATATGTTAAATAAGAATTATGTTCCATTAAAAATTAGCAGTTTTTAAATTATTATTTTTCATTCCTAACTTTGTAAAAAAAATTATAGATTCATGCTACAAAATTACTATTTTCCATTAATAACTTTCTTAAATGACAAAGACTTTGTATTGAATATTTATGAAGAAATCACCATAAATAGGACTAAAACATAGAAATAAATACCAAAATAGGAGTTTCATATTTTTTTCCCTAAATAGGAGTTTGTATTGTGTTAATGTAACACTGTACACGTGCATTTTACGAAATGTACATGGTCGTGTTGGTAATGTCTTCTGCATGGATCAACTTGCAAGCAGTCTTTAGATCTAAAAAGAAAGACAATCACATCTTCGATTCACAAAGTAAGTAAAATATCGTAAAAAGTAATGGCATTTCACTTTCCCGGACAAGGCTCTTGCAAAATCATATCTCGCTTAGTCGCTTGCACATGAGGGGCGTGTTCGAGTGTAAAACATATCATGATCATACAACCACAAACTCAAACTCATGGTTGTAAGCCCATGATATATTTTATACTCTAACATGTTTGTAATACCCCGCGTTAATATGGAAATGAAAAGAGCTCAAAAAGATTGATTAATGAACACGAACCTTAGAAATGAACACAAACCTTTCTTTGATTCATTAAATATCTTTCATTTTTCAATAATTTTTATAGTTTTTTTATTAACGCAAACCTTAAAAATGTTTTAAACATCGAAAAAGTAAAAATAAGGCAAAAAGATTAAAATATGAGTAAAACATTGAAAATATATCAAAATAGGAGTTTCATAATTTTAATTTCACAATATGAGTTAAAATACATTTAAATTACTAATCATGATCATGTACATTATATAAAATGCAAATACAGAGTGCCACATTACCATAGTGCGAACTCCTGTTTCATAAATAAAAACATGAATATTCTATTTTGATACTTTCTCTATGTTTCAGTTGTATTCTTTAAAAATAATATTCCACGTTATGTTGATTTCCGGCCGTTAATGCGGAGATACGGTGTATTATACTTTTTTTCGACTCAAAATATTTGTCACATGATGACGAAGTAAAATAGAAATAAGATTTATACATTTAAAAAAATAAAATTTATATATTTAAAAACTACGTCAAAAACTTTTCAAAACAAATAGTGACAAAAAAATTTGTCATTACAAACATCATGTATAGGGAAAGTCATTATCCCTCAGACACAATTATTATTTGTACAAATATGTAAAGCGTTTGATATCAAATTTTAATGTTAAAGTGTCAAACACACTGAAATACACTTATCAATTCTCTTTTGACGAAAAATATATTAGTATATACAATAAATTATAATATAAATTTATATGCTACATAACATTTGTATTGAGTACTATTGCATTATTACATTTTCATTCAATACTCTCCTCATCCCAATATAAGCTTCGGGGTTTAGCTTCATGGAGGGAAAGAAAAGTGAAAATTCAAAAATGTATTTAGAGTAGAGAAAAAACTCTTGAGCCACAAATTTTATTCTTTAATAGGAAAAAGAAAATTTTGACAAGAAAAAGAAAAGTGTGGAATTCAGTTTAGATTATTTTTTTATATATTTAAGAGATACTGTATTTTTTTTATCAAACACTCGAATGGGGTTGACCTAGGGGGGTCAAGTGGGATCAATTGACCCTGTTAGAAAAATAGATAGTACTGGTGGAGTTCCCATGACATTGGAACCTTATGTTATGGGATGCTTCGGAGTTGCTCCGGTACCGCATTCATGAAATTGATGATTCTTAACCTCCTTAACCTCCCTGATAAATAGACCTGGCAATCGGGTCAATCGGTTCGGGTCCGGGTCGAGTCTTTTCGGTTCGGGTCTCTTTCGGATATATGTTATAATCGGTTCGGGTCGGTTCGGGTCGGGTCGGTTCGGTTCCGGGTTTATTTCGGTTTGCCTGGTTTTCGGTTTCGGTTCGGTTTCGGTTCGGGTTTATATCGGTTCGGGTCTGTATCGGTTCGGGTTTGTATCGGTTCGGGTTTGTATTGGTTCGGGTTTGTATCGGTTCGGGTTTGTATCGGTTCGGGTTTGTATCGGTTCGGGTTTGTATCGGTTCGGGTTTGTATCGATTTGGGTTTGTATCAGTTCGGCTTTGTATTGATTTGAGTTTATATCGGTTTAAATTTATATTAGTTCAAATATAATGTAAACACATACTAATAAATGAATAATATCACATAACAAATCTAGTTAATTTATGACATACTTCGTAGTTATTTTACTCCGTATTATTGAAGACGGACGTACATAAAAAATAAACACTTATATAATTGACTAATTGTTTCTAAAGTTTTCCCTCTTAAAGTTTTCG
>OOIL02000305.1:953478-1005984 GCA_900332095.2 Cuscuta campestris | reverse complement strand
AAGTGGAAATTTGACTAGCTTGGAAATCATTAGCTCTAAAATTCTGGAAGAAAAGAGTCATTGACAATAATAATCGAGTCCTTTCATGGGGTTGTTGTTGTTGGTGTTTGATTTGTTGAACATTTTAATTTTGATAATTTTATAACATGATAAATTATTGTTGGAAATTTTCACTTTAGGGTTAAGTTTAAGGTGGAAACTAAATGGAATTTTCTAGACGGATAGGCAAAGTGCCATATGACTGAGGGTTGTATGTGATTTTTTTCCTTCTATTGGAAGAGATTCTTTTGATGAACATGCATTGGAAAGGATGAGTTCCTGAAAAGGATTACATTACATAGTTGATTGAGGTGCTAAATATCTTTTAGGAAAATGCCTAAACTAAATGGGGTTTCTTTTTAATACTAAGTGAGGTTGGTGGTTGTGTGATCACTTGGAAGTATGTGTAATTTACTGGTCTTGTTTTAGACGTTCTATTCCGTTTTCGTGCCAACCTAAGCCACAATTAAACATCTCACTTCCAATCCACATCAGTAAAGCATGCAGAAATCCCAAAATCCAAATCATGCACCAAAAATGTAAAAACTAGTGCAACATATTACCAAAATGAAGATATTATACACATCCCAAACATTCTCCATGACATGCAAACACTTTAATCATTTACAAACAGACCCTTAATCAAAATCGACAATCAATTCCATCTAATTCAATACTTGTTGTTTTCGGCGATGCTATCGGCGTCGAATTTGTATCGGGTAATACATTTTCCGTCATGCCTACCTTCTCTCTGTTCACAGCGTCGTAGCCTCTTCTATATGAACTCCAAATCCACGAGCCTCTATAATCCGAAGATGCAATTCATCTTTGCATTTTCTACTCAAAAGTAGTAGTAGATATGCATCTTTTAATGTCGGTTATACCCCTTAGTAGCTCGCTCTCTTGTTAGTCAGTTTAGTCGTTGTGTCCACGCCTTAGAGGGGGGGGGGTGAATAAGGCGTTAGAAAACTTTTCGGAGTTTAATAAAAATGGTGTTGCCAAATGCGGAAGCAATATATAAAACGCAAAAATAAAAGCGTAAATAAAATGCACACCGAATTTATACTGGTTCGGGAACTCCCTACTCCAGTACCTTAAGGCTCATCCTTAAGGATTTCCAAATCCACTAAGTTCTGGCCTCTTGAACTCCGTCAAAGCACCGCACTAGTTTGGCAAATAACCCTTGCCAATAGGATTCACTCCGAGATTTCACCACGGCTATCTCGAACCGTTTACTATGAAAATTTAACGGCTATCTTCTACCGTTTCCCCAAGGATTTCAAAGGCTATCCTTGAACCTTTACCAAAGGATTTATACGGATATCCTTAACCGTTACAACGTGAGAATTTAACGGCTATTCTCGACCGTGAGAAGGTGTGTTTGAAAAACACAAACAAGAGTTCTACACAACGACTTGAATATAAAAATGAAGAACAAAACTTAGCCGGCGTAGAAGGAAAGTATACTCTCTCAAAAATACAATTCAAACTTATCAATATAAGAGTATATAACTAGAAACACAAGCTCAAAGTGTGTGTATAAAAATCAAGAATTTTAAGGCTCTTAAAATAGCCAAAATATTGAAAATAATTAATAGAAGGATGAACACACTTAGAATAAAAAGAGAGGATGTTTAGAGCTTTGTTTCTTGTTGAAATATGAAGTATTAGGCCTATATTTATAGTGGAAGATGTTAATTAGCCGTTAGGAGGTGATTAGAGTTGAATTAATTCAAAAATCAGCAATCAGGAATAGTGTTCCAACGGTAACGGTACCCTGTCACGGTAGCTAGTTCCCGTACGGTAGCTAGGTACCTTCTCAAACCAAAACTCTCTGGCGGTACCTATACACGGTACCTATACACGGTAGGAGGGTCCCGTTTATACGGTAAAGGGTCCCGTCCATACGGTAGGGCGGTCCCATCTCAGATTAACTTATGGTACCCCTTACGGTACCCCTCATGGTACCTAGGTACCTTATGACCATTTTGACAATTTTTTTATTTTTGTCGAAATCATTTCCAATTTTGTTTAAAACTTTTTGGATGTTTGAAAACGATTATAAAAAGGTTTTAAACATATTTTGTTAGTGTTTTTGAGCTTGTGAATATAGGTATATAAAATCATATCCTTACATCTGTTTGTACCTAAATTCTATATATGCTAGTTTAGTGTTTGACTTCATTCTTGAGAACCGAATCTTAATGGATTCTTGTTGTACCTGAAACACTTAAACAAACGTCAAGCTCTTATATTGTTTGTTAACATCAAAACATGAGGCTTAGCAAACCAAGGCTAACAATCTCCCCCTTTTTGATGTTGACAAATAATATACTTCAAAGTGAGTTAGGAGGGAGTAAAATAATGATGCAAGCAAGGTCCCCCTAAGAATAAGTATATTGAAAATACTTACTTTGAACTCTTCTTGTGTTTATAAAAGTTTGATTTTGATGTAAATAATTACACAAGAATGCACTCAAGTTAAGTTGCAAATGCACCACTTTGAAGTATACATCTTCTCCCCCTTTTGTCAAAATAAAAAAGGACATTTTGAAAATTTTAACAATGTATAACTTCTTGAAATCCTCCCCCTATCAAAATGAATTAAAAATGATAGTTTGGGAATCATTGGGCATAAGGTGCATTTACAACAAAACTCCCCCAAAAAATTCCCCCTAGAATGATGCAAGTTTTAAAACTTTATTTTTCATGGATTTTTGAGGATTATTTTCAAAAATGCATGGATTTTAAGAAATTTTAATCATGCAAACCAAGGCTAAAATCTCTTTGCTATTTCTATGCACTCTAAAAGAAGTTTACCATGTGAAGTTTAGCTATTAGCATTGGCAGAGCCATGAGTCACTAAGTGGGGGAGGCACAAACTCTTATAGACTTGAAAAGTTTTTTTTTTTTTTTCCGAAATACCAACGGAAAATTCTTTTGTTGTCTTAACAACAAATGTATCAATCACAAGCAAGAACTCTTAAATATTTTCTACATCCCAAAAAAGTCTCTTAATTATTATTGGTCGATCATTTGAAAAAAAATAATAAAACATTTTTACCAGTTGTTTTACATAATGTTATGTAATTTTTTGATATATAATTTTTATTTTTAGTTCTATACCAATATTTATTTATATTGAGTAGAAAATAGTTTGAGTCAACTGAACAGGGACATAGAAAATGCATCATAAATAAAAAAATTAACAATATCCATAAATCAAAAATTAAATATTACAATACATAACAATTTGTTGCAAATTTAACAAGTGGTAAAAGTAAAACAATTAACAAAAAATCACTTTAATAAACACTTTGTATTGAATAATAAAAACACAAAAGGAAAATATAAAAAACATAAAACCTGTGCTGTGGAACTACCGACGGGCAATGGCGTTTGGGCTGGGGAATGTGGCTGGCATAGGAGTCGGCGGTATCAAATTGAGAAGAGGTGTGAACAACCGAGTATGAGAGTAGGGCGGATGATTGAATATTTGAATTGGACGAAAGAAGCGAGCACGCGATCGACATTAATCTAATTCAATTAAGTCCTCATTTATTTATTAAAAATAACATTTTAAAAATATTTTATCTAATAAGTGTCATAGAATTATTTTTATATCAATTTCTGATATCACTTCAATTGAATTTGAGACCGAAATTTATAAATTTTGAAGAAAAAAAAAGAGTTAAGACAACGTCATTATAAATTTGGGGTACCCTAGTCCTACTAGCATAATTTTTTTTTCTTTCTTTTCTTCTCCCCACTTCTCCCTCCCGATCGCGTTTCCTCGTCTCATAAGTAAAATTAGAATCTGTGGGGGAAGAGTTTTGTTAGTGGTGGGGGCTCATAATGTCGATATCATACGGCGGCGGAAGCGGCGTGGGCAGCAGCAGCTTGCAAGGTGAATTTGGTTCTTCTCTGCCGTGTAAAAGTATTCTTTCATTAATCTGCGTGCAGTGGATTTGATTTCGCTGATTTTTTTTTAAAAAAATTAGATTGTTAGCGTTGAAAGACTCTATCTTTTAGGCGATGCAACATTAGTTTATTTGATTGCTTTAGAGATGCTGAAGTTGATTTCCATTGATTTTGAGAAATTTATTAATTGCGTAATTGTAAAAATTTAGTCTTTGATTGCTCGTTGAGAAGAAAGACACCTGCTTTTCATTCTAAGAGACACCATTTTTTGTAATCTACCTAATTTTTTCATCTGAGTTATGACAGAAGGAACTATAAGGATTAAGGAGGAGGAAGCAAAAGAGAGACTTATTGTTCTAACACGTAAAGGATAGGATATCCCTTTGTCTGTCATGTTTGTTTTTTTGGTCGACAGTCTTGTCTCGTTTTGTAGTAGAAGCAATAGATCATCTGTAAATGCTCCTCCTTTCACATCCATATATAATAAGAGTCACATTGTTGGGGTTATTAGGCGATATGATGTTTGGTTAGAAAGTACATCTCATTTGCATAATTTAACCTCTCAATTCATCTTGTAACAGGATCATGGTCTCAACCTCAGGTCCTTTTGCCATTACTAGCCGTGACTGGAATTGGACTCGGAATTGGAATTATTCTCTCATCTCGTAGAACAAGAAGAGTGAGTATTATCAAGTTACACATGTGATTTTAGTTGTCATGTTTCACCATTGCGAGTCTTATGTTTTTCTTAAGCTCTGTTGCACTTTGTCTGAAAGGCTATTGCTTGTAATTTCACTAGGTCCCTAACGAGTACGGGGAGGACTTGATTGGTGAATTGCCAGAAGAACTCCTGTGTTTGATACTCTCCCAATTACCTACAAAAGATGCTGTTAGGACTAGCATTCTGTCTAAAAGATGGAGAAACCTCCATGTTTTTCTCCCCAAATTGTCGTTCAACTGTCCATGCACATTTATGGATACCACGAGTCCTTCAAACCTGCTTGATCGGTACAAGCGTGGAATCTTGACATTTATAGATCGTTTCATACGGCTACGACAACACGCTTGCTGCCGTGACCGGGACAAGCGTGGAATCTTGACATTTATAGATCGTTTCCTACAGTTACGGCACGGGTGCAATATTAAATCCTTCCAGCTATCATGTTGTTTAGGGGAAGAATTCAGCAGTCATATTGAGCGGTTGATGAATTATGTTGCTAGGTTAAACGTTGAGGAACTTGTGCTCCGGCTTTCTTGTGATATACCTGGAAGCACAAGAGGTCTGATTACATTTCCTTTGCATTTGTTTACGTGCACTCTGGAACCAAATTCCCAAGGAACATTTAAGTCCCTTTCGCTGCTTAGGCTAGACGCAGTCTCATTAGTTAAAGGTGAACTGCAAAGCATCTTCGCAGCCTGCCCAAAGCTTGAGTCTTTAGTGTTGAAATATTGTAGCCTTCCATCTAAGTTATATATTGGCAGACCAGGACATGAGTTGAAATCTCTGTCAATCGCAAGTTGTGTCGGAGTAAAGAAGATAGAAGTGCGTGCTGGAAATTTGACTAGCTTGGAAATCATTAGCTCTAAAATTCTGGAAGAAAAGAGTCATCTACATGTTCCGAAGCTGAAACATTTTTTTCATGGGTTAAAATACTCTGGTTATCTCTCTCATATTATACCTGAAGTTGCCAAGAGCACGCCTAAACTTGAGTCCTTATATATTGAATCACGGGTCAGGCAGGTATGTGTATATACATATTGTGTTTCTTTTGATATGTCCTTTTTTCTTGCTTTCATATTGTTTTCCCCCCAGCCCCCCAACCCCCCCTCCCCAATATGCTACATACTGATGATTTGCTAATAGTTGCTTATTACACTTACTTTGGCAGATGTATTATGCCCCGTTAGGATGGCGTATGCTCCACAATCTTAGGGAAGTATATGTACTCATAGACTTTAGAGGGCTATATAGTGCTCAACAAATTGCTGATGTAATTGATTGCTCGCCACTTCTACGCAAATTCCATTTGGTGGTAAGTTAACTTAATCTATTACTGAGTAGTAGTATTTAGTTTATTCTTTGCAACAGACATAATTGAGTTATTATTTGTGCGTCCTTGTAGACAAAAGGTAGAGTAGACTATCGAGTACCAAGGTTTCACTTGAAACCAAGATATGATCACATCCATCTGAAAGAAGTGGAGATTGGGGGATTTCATGGACACAAGAGCGAGATTGAGTTGATTAGATTTCTCCTTAGATTTGCCGTGCGTCTTGAGCATATGACTATCAGCAAGGAATATGAATATTATCTCGGAGGAGGGAAATGGGAGAAGAGCAGAAAACAAGTAATGAATGAGAAGCAACGTCAAGTAGTGCATCTTTTGTTGAAGGGAACAACAATTGCTTCTCCAAATGCTCAAGTTATTTTGCATTAGCAACAATGCGTGGTGCTACCAAGGGGCCGGGGTTCATTCTCCTTGGAATTGCTGAGCGCCTGGAGCTTTTCATTAATCTATGTTGATTTTATTTCACTGATTTTAAAAACATTAGATTATTGGCGATGTAAAAATTAAATCTTTTAGGCGATGCAACATTATTTTTGATTTCTTATAGAGATGCTTGATTTGCATTATAGATAAATGTTTATATACGGAGTATATACAAAGGGTCCCAAGATAGTAAACAAATGTACAATAGCCCACATGGATATGTGATTGTTTGTCTCGCCACTTGATCTCGTTTTTGTTTCCCCATCCAATGTCGGTGTTTTGTCTTTTTTTTCTTCTTTCTCCTGAGCCGATTTTCCAGCTACAAAATGGAATGGTCGGCGGATTGCCTCCGTTTTTTTTTGTTTTTTTATTTATTTCTTCTTTTTATTCAAATCTCTTCTATTTATTTTGGTCCCAAACTTCCATTTTATTTTCCGTCCTTGCAATTATTCTCAATGCGTCCAAATGACCTCAAAATACATGCAACACATATAAAACCAAGCATATGACACAACTGCAAAAATAAAATGGAAAAATAAATTAACATGTAAATATTAAACTAAATTGGGACTCAAAACTAATTTAAAATATGCCTAAAAAGTGTATAAAATATGTGCATATCAATGCTCAAGTTGATATGCATTGTTTTTAAGATATTTATTAATTACTTAATTGTAAAAAAAGTCTTTGATATGTTGTTTGCCCAGAAGAACGATACCTGCATTTTTCTCTTTTGCATAGAAATTCATTCTTCCCATTCTATATACTGTTAGGACAAAGAAAGATCGACTATGTGAGGTGATGTGAATACATTCCTAGTGAAATCTAATTCATTCACACAAAAATCGTTTTTATCTTCCTAATTTTCTTAAAGAAGAAATATATTACTCCGTAGGTAGCTGCTCCAGAGAGGCCATTTTTCTCCTCTTCCTCTTCGTCTCCACCTGTTCTCTCTCCCCCCCTCTGCGGATTGCGTTTGCTCTTCTTATCCGACTAATAATTTGGTAAAATTAGAATTTGTAGAGGATGAATTTTGAAGCAGAAAGAATTCGTTGTGGGCTCATCATGTTGATATCATACGGCAGCAACACAAGCTTGCAAGGTGAAGTTAATTAGTCCTTCTCTGTTGGGCCAACGTGTTCTTCATTAATGTGTACTGATTTTATTTCACTAAATCTTAAAAAGAAGATTGTTGGTGTTGTAAAAATTTAATCTTTTTGGCAATGCAACATTAATTTTGATAGCTTATAGAGATGCTGAAGTTGATTTCCATTTCTTTTTAAGAAATTAATAAGTTATTTAATTGTAAAAAAATTAGTCTTTGATATATTTTCCCAGGAGAAAGACATATGCTTTTTCTTTCTTTGATAGAAATTCACTCTACATTCTTTATTTTTTGGACACGAAAGATCGACTCTGCAAGGTGATGTGAATACATTCCTACCGAAAGCTACTTCAATCACAAAGAAACCATTTTTTATCTTCCTAATTTTCTCAAAGAAGAAATATGTTACTACTCTATAAGTTACTCCTCTAGAGACACACTTTTTCTTCTTCTTCTTCTTCTTCTTCTTCTTCTTCTTCTTCTTCTTCTTCTCCGTCTTCATCTCTTCTCTCTCCCTCAGCGCCTTGCGTTTGCTCATCTCATCTCCTAATAGTATGGTAAAATTAGAATTTGTAGAGAAAGAGTTTTGAAGCAGAAAGAATTAATGGTTAGCTCATAATGTTGAGATCATATGGGGGGGGGGGGCAACAGAAGCTTGCAAAGTGAAGTTAATTGGCTCTCTGCAGGATCAAAGAAGCTTGCAATGTGAAGTTAATTGGCTCTCTGCAGGATCAAAGTGTTCTTCATTAATCTATACTGATTTTATTTCACTAATTTTTAAAAAGAAGATTATTGGTGTTATAAATGTTTAATCTTTTTGGCAGTGCAACATTAATTTTTATTATTAGATTGCTTATAGAGATGCCGAAGTTGATTTCCATTGATTTTAAAAAACTATTTCTACCTTAATCCATATTTTTAGGACACGATTACGTAAGGTGATGTGAATACACCCACTGAGAGCTGCGACTTCATTCACAAAGAAACTGCTTTTTTTTTCTAGCTAGTTTTATCATCTAAGTTATCAAAGAAGGAACTATAAGGACGAGGAGGCAAAAGAAAGACTTGTTATTCTAATAAGGAGACTTTTCGCGTTTAGTAGTAAAAAGAACAAATCATTTGCAAAATTTCCTCATCTCACGTCCATATATGATAACACTCTAAATTATAAGATAATATGAGACACAGTATTTGGTTGATGGGAGATGTTTGGTTGGATATTATTTCTCTCCTAATTTCGAGACGAAGTCATGTGTTTAATACTCTCCAAATTACATACAAAAGATGCTGTTAAGAATTGTGTTTTGTCCGAAAGATGGAGAAACTTCTATGTACTAATTAATACAGATAACCTCATTGCATGAGTGCGAACTAGCAAAATCATAAAAATCAAACGTCATAAGAAATAAACTTTGAAAGAAGATGGATAATGTCGTTCACGACGATGGCTGTATCGCGAATTTCACCGCCAACATCTCGAATCGTCTTCATCAATTCTCTATATGCGGCCTTCCGGTCATCTCCCTCCCGGTGGCATAGCAAAGCTATGCCACCAATAGCAAAAAACACAGCAATCTGGAGTTTGTATCTTTCAACAAACTCCTTAAGATACTTGAGCAAATCTGCACACACAATTTTACATGGTATTATGTGTGTGTGTGTGTCTATATATATACATATACATATACACATATACACATACATATATATATATATATATATATATATATATATATATATATATATATATATATATATATATATATGCATATGTGTATATGTGTGTGTGTGTGTGTGTGTGTGTGTGTGTGTATATATATATATATATATATATATATATATATATATATATATATATATATATATTTATATATATCCACAGTAAGGACCTACTTGGAATCTAAGCCCAACCAGAAGGAAATGAAAGGACTAGTATATATAAATAAAATTATGTATATAAATGAGTATTACCTGCACCTAGAGGGGGTCGGCCCTCTGCATCACCACCGTCTCTGGCATCCTCCTGCGGTAAAATTAAAGTAAAAATTAATAACATCAATTCGTGATTTTTATATCCACATATTGAAACTACAGGGGATTATTTTTTAGGGCATTGAAACTACAGGTTAAAAACACATGTATGGTCAAATCAACTACTACTACTACCACCACCACCACTAGTCTACTACTATTGCTATTACTACAACAACACATATAGGGTCAAATCAGAATGTTACCTCGAAGTCCTCCGGCATCTTTCTTTTACCTATATATGCATATGACGGTCATACGTTAACTATGGAGTAAGACCCGGTGCTAGAACAGTATGAAAATTCTATTAAGAAAACTACCTGAAATGAATAAAAGAAAGATTAAGACTGATATGCTCGCAAAGGTTTTCCCCGCCTCCGTCTCCGCATCTGTCTCCGCATCCACCTCTGAAAAAGCACCATACAAACATATACTTTGTATAAGAAAATGACAACCATAGGTTTTTTGTACTAACACTCAAAATTGAAGCAAAGGTTACATTTACAGTGATACTTGAAAACACCTTTGCTAGTGCTGTCTTTGAGCAACCCAGAAAGTCATTCAAGGACAACGAGAAATAGCAAAGTCCCCCGCCCCCCGTCCCTTCTCCTATTTCGAGTACTCTCAGTCCCCCCCCCCCTTTAAGTTTAATGAGTATTTTATAATTGTTATGCATTCCCAAAACCCAAGTACAAAAGTTCCTAGAATAACATCAAATGTTTGACTCTTGTAAGAACACAGTAATTCCAGAAACGGTGGCACTCTGTTAGCAATGTAACCTTCTCAAAGATCTATGACAGTAGGTCTTAGAACTATCACAATGTCTTGCTTTCATTTTTAGTGAAAGTGAAACTGATTTACCCTGCATAATTAATAAAACTCACACAGGGACCCTAGTGGAAGTTAGAATTCCAAACCATTGCACTGAAATAATTTAAAACGATTGTATTGAAAAAAAAGTCCAACTTAGATACAATTTGTGAAAATTTATAACGTAGTGATTATTAATAAAATTTTTAAAACTTGTGGTGTCCTTGCTTGCTCTGTTAGCAATGGTGGCGCTCTTCGATAATTGTTGGGGAAGAGCACAACCCGTGGGCGAATGCCACCAAGTCCTGGAGTCACCAATATCACTAAATGACCACCCTATTGTCTCATAAGTGTCAATATATGAGTAAATAAATGGGACTGTGCTTTTTAGATGGTGTAAGGGCAAGTGGGTAACAAAGTCAGGACTCAGAAAATCATACCATGCAATCCACGCAGCGCATACAATCACTCTTTCACCTTAACTAATGGTGCATCATCCTGTTTCTAAACTAAAATAAAAAAAAGTGGAAAATAAAATATTGTAGTATGCCCACGAAGAACATTATTTATTGTTTTCTTTATATGGTTATATTTATTTTGGGCATGGATCATCATAGTTTTCAAAATTTGTCAAACCAAAATAAATTCAGAGCGGTGTTGGCATCTATAAGGTTAGATACCACATTATTCATTACAAAATATCTTTCACTTTGGTACAAGAAAAACTTTCGCTACAAAAGAAGTGCATGAAAGTTACAAAACTCTACACAAGATGAAACAGCAACAGAGTAAAGTGAAGTTCTAAAACCTTATTAAGAAAATATAGGCTGAACCTATTTCAATAGTATGAATGATGGCTTGAATAGTATACAAAATGCTATGGAAAGGAATCAAGTCTGATTCAAGCACAGTTCAAGGCCATCACCGAACAACTACAGTTACCCAACCACAGCAAATCGATACTCGGATCTGGCGGATTGATTCCAGTCAACACACTCAGCTCCACCCATATGTCCGCGGAATCACATAATACAACTACTCACAACAGTAAGTCTATCTTCTCACCCTTCTCTAAGGTGGAATTTCCTAGATTTGATGGAACCAATCCTAGGGCTTGGATTCGTCGCACCAGTTGGTATTTTCAGATAATGTCCACTATCCCAGAGGAACACAAGGCTCCATTAGCGGCTGTGCATATGGATGGTGAAGCTGTTAACTGGTACCATGGACTTGTTGGAGAAGAAGGGTCGATTTCATGGGAGAAATTGATTGAACAGGTCTTGGTTAGATTTGATGAGATGGATCCAGAATTGATTGTGGCAGAGTTTCATGATTGTAAACAGATTACCACAGTTGCAGAATATATTAAGAAATTTGAAGAACTAAAGTCTGCTGCATCAATATTTCTCAAGTTGGAAGAATCATATGTGTTGAAATGCTTTGTAACTAAGCTAAGAGAAGACATTAGAGGTTCTGTTCTCAATACCAAACCTACGTCACTTCAAGAGGCTTATGCAGTGGCAAAGAAGCATGAGGCTATGATTGAAGCTATCACAAAGAGGGCTAAGGTCGGCTTTAAGGGAGGAGGACTTACAGCTTTGCCAATGAAGGGGAACATAAACACTTCACCAACCGCCAAGGGTATTAACCTGACTGGCCTCTCCAAGAAACCTACTAGTAATACTACAACTACCAGGAAGCTTCTCACAGCCGAGGAATGAGAGCCCGTAGGGAGAAGAATCTATGTTACAATTGTGATGAAATGTTTACTCCAGGTCACAGGTGCAAGTCTCGACAGATCTTCCTCATGATGACAGAGGAAGAAGAGAACAACCTTTGTGAACATGATACCCTATTAGGGAAGGAAATAGAAGCTGAGGAAGAAAATTTCAACATATCATTGAATGCTTTAGCAGGACAAAACAGCCTTAATACATTGAGGGCCAAGGAGAAGGCTTACAATCAAGAGATCTACTTCATGATTGACAGTGGAAGTAGTCCTTGCTTTACCAATGAGCAGGCTTGCAAAAGGTTGGGGTGTGCTGTCCAGGATGCTAGGCCAATGGTGGTGAGTTTAGCTCATGGAGGGACCCTAATCAGTAAATCAATATGCCCGGATTTTACGTGGGAAGTTCAAGGAAACAGATTCTAGTTTCCATTTAGAGTGATTGCATTACAAGGATGCGAAATGGTAGTAGGAGGAGATTGGCTAAGAGGTTATACACCCATTTTATTTGATTACTCTAATCTGCAAATAACATTGGACTTCCATGGGAAGAAAAAATGATTATCAAAGCTGATGCGGAAAGAGGAGAGTTGAAGATTATGACCGTGCAATCAATGCAGAAGTTCCTTAGAAAGGGAGCCCGGATGATAGGTCAGCTCTTCGCTTTAGGTGTGTTCTATACTCAGGTTATAGTAGAGGACTCCCTTCAATCCACGGTGAATGAATATTCAGATATATTCCCAGAACCCTCTGAATTACCACCCAGGAGGTTAATTGAATAACAAATAGAATTGAAGCTAGATTCAGAACCAAAAAGGCAGGCTCCTTACAGATACCCACATTCCCAAAAAAGTGAGATTGAAAAAATTGTTAGAGAACTACTTGCTTCAGGAGTTATAAGGCCCATTACTAGTTCATTTGCATCTCCTGTATTGTTGGTAAAGAAAAAAGATGGAGGATGGAGGATGTGTGTGGATTATAGGTATGTCAATTCACTTACTCTCAAACATGCATATCCAATACCAGTAATTGATGAATTGTTGGATGAATTGCCTGGGGCCAAAATCTTCTCAAAAATTGATCTAAGATCTGGGTATTTTCAGATAAGAGTTAGGGATTCTGATATTCACAAAACCAGCTTTGTTACCCATCAAGGACATTATGAGTTCCTAGTAATGCCATTTGGGTTGTGCAACGCTCCTGCTACATTTCAAAGTCTTATGAATCATATTTTCCCTCCATATCTAAGGAAGTTTATCCTGATCTTCTTCGATGATATCTTAGTGTATAGTAAGACTTGGAATGATCACATTAACCATTTGACCTTAGTGATGTAGTTACTAAGGAAACATCAATTGTATGCTAAATCAAGTAAATGTAGCTTTGGAAAACAAAAGGTAGAATATCTTGGCCACATTATTTTAGCTCAAGGGGTAGCCACTGATCCAACAAAAATAGAGAGTATGGTGAACTGGCCAACACCTGGATCAGTGAAGGCATTGAGGGGATTTCTTGGCTTTACAGGATATTACAGAAAGTTCATTCAAGGGTATGGTTTAATAAGTAAACCATTGACAGATTTATTGAAGAAAGATTGCTTTAAGTGGACGGAATCTGCAACACACGCATTCAATGCTCTGAAGCAAGCCATGACTACAGCTCCAGTCTTGGCACTACCGGACTTCTCTATCCCATTTATTGTTGAAACAGATGCATTTTATAATGGGCTTGGGGCAGTTCTCACTCAAAAGGGGAGACCTATTGCATTCTTTAGTGGGTCATTGGGACCTAAAAACATGGGAAGGTCGATTTATGAAAAGGAATTCATGGCAGCAGTGACTAAGTGGGGGCATTACCTTCAAGGTAACCATTTTGTCATCAAAACTGATCAGCACAGCGTCAAATATATTTTAGAGCAGAAGGTCACCTCAGTGTTGCAGCAGAACTGGGTGAGTAAACTGCTTGGAATGGACTATGAAGTGCAATATAAAAGGGGGGTGGAAAATAAGGTGGCAGATGCTCTCTCTAGAAGAGAATCCGAAATTAATATGATGTATGCAGTTCAGCCACTTTGGGTACGAGAAATTACAGATTCGTATGATGGAGATCTTGTAGCTACAGACATTCTGACAGCAAAAGCTGCAGATTCCAGAGAATTTCCTGCGTATTCTTTCACACTGGGAATACTTAAACTTAAAGACAAAATCTACATTGGTTCGTCATTGACAGGCTGACAAATAAAGGACATTTTATAACCGAATACTCCATAAGAAAAATTAAAATAGTGCTAGTTGAAAACTGATGAATACGAATACCAACTAAGAATACGAAAGCACCTTTGCTGGTGCTATCTTTGAGCAATCCAGAAAATCATTCAAGGACAACGAGAAATAGCAAAGGGGGGCAGCCACCCTCCCCCCCTTTCCCACCTTAATTTCTACCCCTATTTCAAGTACTCTTGGTCTTTCTCATGAGCATGAATAAATATTGCTTTAAAAAAATAAATAGGAATGAGTGAGTGGAGCATCATATGTATATTTTGGGAGATATGAAGGACAAGAATGATTACTACAATTTTCTCATCTAAAATTCTTCCCTTCCTCATCCCCTTTCTCTATTCTTTTGCTTTTTCCTTTTTGGTGAGATCTCTGATTATTACAGTCTTCCCATTTATGTATAATGAGTATTTTATATTTGTTATGCATTCCCAAAACACAGGCACAAAAGAACCTAGAAAAAGCAGACCTTTTTCTACGAGTAAACTAAATATCCACTAATAACATCTACACGAGGCAGAGAAAAATTTCAGCAGATTACATATGAAAAATGTGTATATGTTGTAAATTTAAGAACAAACTTACCCTTTGAACAAATGAGCAAACTCCAAGTTTATTAACGAATTCTGTATCTGGTACGAAACAAGCTCACTGTTTTCCCTAAAGCCAACGATTCTTCCCATCCCTTCAACCAGTTCTATACGATGTAGCCTACACCAAGATTCCACAACTCCGTACTCTTTCATCATCCACAGCTTGAGATCATCAACACACTGAGGATTAACACCAAACCCAAGTGCGGACGTAAAAGGCCAAGCTGGAGTCATCAATTTCACTAAATAAATGAAAAATAGTGGAAAAGAAATTATACCGGAGACATATCCACATCGGCGGCGACGGAAGGGACGACCGGCGGCGCGGGGGACTGCACGGCACGACGGACGGACGGGACGGGACGGGACGGGACGGCGGAGACCGAAAGACGATCGGCTGGACCTTACCTGAAGGCTCGCAACTCGCAAGAATCAATTTGTTACAACCCGCCCGAGTCAATCAAGCGTAATCGTCTCTTCTTGAAATAGAGGTCTAGCCTCAACGGGATCGGTTTTGAGTTCCATTTTTTCTGTTAGGATATCTTCCGGGATAATTTCTGTTCAAATCTGATTCAGTTCTATACATTTTTTGGTTTGGCTTCGAGTCGGTTCAGATACGATTCGATTATAAATCGATTTGGATAGATTTTTGTTCGGATACAATTTGAATTGGATATATTTTGATTTCAGATCTAGTTCGATTCGGATGTATTTTGGTTTCAGATCAAATATATTTTGGACACATATTATTTTCTAATTAAAATTTAATTATTGATGTTTCTTTTTATATTTTATCACATTTATCAATCTATCATCAATTCAATACCTCATATTATTTTATATTTTTTTAATTATATTATTTCTAACCTAAATAATCTTCCCTTTTTGACTTTTTAGTCATATTTTACAAATTTATACTACATATTACGGAGTATAAAAAATATATATTTTAATTATGATATAAATTTAATATAATTAAATTGATTTTAAAATTTAGGTTTGATATATCAAATTTTTCTCACATCTACTAATGTATTTATGTTTATGAATGAAAAGATAAATTCAAATAGTGTTATGTTCCATTTGAATACAATTTGGTAAAGATTGAGTGAAATTTTGTGAAATTAAGTGAATTTTATTCAATTGTGTGCAAAATTTATACTCCGTATATTATTTGAGTATATTTCATTGAAATTAGATAAAATTAAATTTAATAATTAGAACTAAAACCAATAAATTCGTTGGTATAATTAATTTTACACCTAAATGTAATGGTGTAGATCAAATTTTAAAACGATAACCCTAAATACTGCCGCTAGAGAGTGTTTTAAAAATGCTAACACTTACATATAATGCTATTGACTAATATTGAGTGAATTGGTTTGAAACCAATGAAATTAACTCTCAAACCAATAAAATTTATTGTAATTGGATGAAATTAGAATAATATTTAGTTATGCTGTACAATTCATCATATAATCCTTTCTTTCAAAAAGAATATCATACTTCACCATTTAAGAATTAAGAATAACATTTAGTTATTTGTTTGTGCTTTATCATTTATATTATATGTATAACTTATCTTCAATTTCTAAATATAATAGATTTAAAGCATGAATTTTTGTATTTTTTCAAGATGATAATCCATTTTACGATGGCATGATCAAGTAATGTAATTAGTTAAAATGGTTAAATAAAAGTTAAAATTTAAAAATATAATATGCTTATTGAAAGGCAAACATAGTTTTGAATTTATTGGTTTTAGTTCTTATCGGGTTTGGATATTATCGATTTTGAATCTAATCGATTTCGGGTATTATTGGTTTTGGATATACTCAGTTCCGGGGTTTAATCAGTTCGGATATTTTTGGCATCAGATCTAATCGGTTTCGGATTTAAATCAGATGTGAATTATTTAGTTCGGTTTTGGTTCAATTCGGATCATTTCGAGTTTTCGGTCATAGATCAGATCTTCATTTTTCGAATCATTTCGGTTTTGGTTTTGGATATTTCGGTTCGGTAGTCGGTTCCGGTTCTGTTTTGCCAAGGTCTAAGCGTGAGGGATAGCTAATTAGTGGGTTAGGTCAGGTTCAAGTCTGGTATTTGGGTCTGATCCATACGCATGTCCATACTAGTAAGAGTGGTCGAGATGCTTGTATTTTTAAAATATACTTCCTGTGTATTTTTATTTTGAAAAAATAATTGCTAGGTGCCTCATATTTTTCAAATATACTTCGAGATACCATCTATTTTGAAAAATTAACTATCGAATACCTCACATTTTTAAAATATATACTCCGAGCTACCTCCAAATATATATTGGATAATTTACCTGAATAGGACTAAAACATAATTACTTTTCTTATACAGGACCATATGCTCTTATTTCCCAATGTAGGACTATTGGTCATTATCTATTAGTCATTATTCAACTAAATGTAGAGCATCACTCGGACATTATTCTTCTCACTAGACATTATTAAGTCATATTTATGGAATAAAAAAGTTTAAATCCTACATTGAAAAAATGACTTATGTTTTAGTCCTATTCACTGCAAATTTCACATACACATTTTCTTACCCATTAGGGACATTGCGCCTCGCTCTCCGTCAAAGCCAGTTACGCTATTAAATTTAAAAAATAGGGGTTTAGAATTCCAAAAATAACCTTGATTTTTATACTTTAAGGATACAATCTATCTAGTTTAATCAAAGCTTTCGAATGAAAGCGAAATGTCCCTTTTCTTCGATAATATTTTTTATGTTTTTATTTTTATTATGGGTTTTTATTCTATTATAGTATTATTTTTAGCTTTCATTCTAAATATAAATATTTCTTATTTACTTCTATATTTTTATTTTTATTTATTATTTAGTTATCTAATTAGTATACATTTTTTTGTTATTATAAATGATTTATTCTATTTTCTCATTATTTATTTTGTTTTTTGGAATTAGTTTTTACTTTTACTACTATTTATTTTAATTTTATTTTTTATTTTATTTTATATTACTTTTTATTTACAAGGTGAAAAATTTGAAAGACGAAGAAGAAAGTGGCAGGTGGGAGGGAGATTTCGTCTAATTTGAAGGGATTCATTTGGGGGAAAGGGATGGAATTGAAACTAAAATTTTGGATTCCCTCTCCTCTATGTTTTTAGAGCAGACAATAATTAAAACTCAAATAAAAGTACAATTTACACATAATAACATTTGAACCAATTTTTTTTAAAAAAAATTTATAATTTAGTGAAGGAATATATAAAAATATTACTCCGATGTAGTATTTTTATAATATTTTAGTATATATGTTTGGTACGGGATTTTCAGTATGGGACGTTAACTCGTACCATTCCCGAATACCGTACCAACCATTCGGTTCGGTACGGTTCGGTTTCTTCTCGGTACTTTTTTGGTTCGGTATTTTTCAGTTTGGTATTCTCGGTTTTTTCGGGAAATTTCGGGGGTACTTGCTCACCCCTATTTTGAATGATTGTAAAAAAAATTCAAAAAATCTTTTTTAAGGATGATAAAATTTGAAGTCAAAGCCAAAAATTTAAATTGGAGAAAAGTCAAACTCGGAAGAAAGAATTAGGACGGAGGGAGTAAAAAATTAAAATTACATATCAAAAAACTACATGAAAAATTCTTCGAAATAAGAGGTGTCAAGAATATTTTATTTTATCAAATAACCAATGAAAATGTAAAAATAAACAAAGTTCGCACGACTGCTAAAAAAAAGTAAATGTGGCAAATATTTTGGAACGGATGGAGTAACTACGGAGTACTTCGTTAATACGTCTTTGTATTGTAATTTTGTTGCTTGAATTTTTGAAATTTTGATATGATCTAATTGGTCCTGATCTAATTTGTTCTGATTTTTGAAATTCCAACATTTTTGATACGTGCTCCAACTTTCCTTCTCTCTCTCCCGTGCAATTAAATGATTTGCGTTTGAATAAAAAACCAACATTGTACGACGTATATCACTATATAAGTATATATCTTCTCCACTATTTTTCCACATTTAATTTCTTTCAATCAAAATTGGTTAATTTAGATTTCAAATTTAAAAAAATGATATTAAATATTGATAAATAAATAATTTTATTATTCCAAATATTTTTAAAATATTATTTTATCTTATTAATAGATAATCTATATTTATTTAATTATAGATCAAATATTGAAAATCAATAAACAAAAAAATTAAAATTGTAAAAAATATTCCGAGACGGAGGTAGTAGTTTTTAAAGTACCCACCACTTTTTTTTAGCACTTTCCAAATATCAATGGAGGGACATTATATTTTTACCCAAGTTGAATTGACAAACATTTTTCGAAAACATACATTGTCAATGAACCTACAGTAATCAATTTGACTTGTTTTAGTTTCCGATATATATGCATCTAGTGTACAAGTCGACCCAAATTATCTTCAAGTAGTTTTTAAGTATATAATTTTTTAAAAATTATTTAAAACTAATTTCAGTCAAATATCGTAACGCGTAATGATAAGATAATTTTTGGACATAGGAAGTAATAACCAAATAAAGCTTGACTTTTTGTTTGTTTGTTTTGTACTTGTTGTCCAACCAAATATCCTCTAAAAATTGTCATTTAGACCAAGAGAAATAGCTAGGGGTGGTTGGTGGAACCGATGGAGTAGGAAATAAATACCCCTTCGATAAGCCATGGACCAGAGGAAGAAGAAATTGTTTGGTTGCATAATTTGCATTTATTGGTTGCTTGGAGTGGACTCCTCACATGGTTTTTTAGACTTTTGAATCATTTTTCTTGTTTGGATTCCTCTATGGAAATAAATGCATTTTCCGTTCATAGTAACGAGTCTTTGGATCTATATGTAGGTATGATAACAAATGGGAGGTTGCAATACCATAGACTTTTATTCCGACTCCAAATTGGTAGTTATGAGATGTTTTTTGTATACCACCTTTTGTTGTAGATTTGTGTGTTTATTGGGGTCACTTTCGTTGACACTGACTCCAATTGGCACTACAGTGTCACTATATTTTTAAACCACCTACGTTGTTTGATTTATAAAATTGATAACTGATTATTTTTATCTTTGGTAAACCCTACCTTGCCTTGACTTTAACCTACATCCAACGCTTCGATTTCATCTCACAAATTTAGTTATCTCCGTGTTCAAAAAAATTGATTCAAAATCAACTAAATTTGAGAATTAAAATCAAAGGGATTGGGTCGATCGGTACTAGGTGTACAAATAGTGTTTGCGTTTGTCTGGTGTACAAATGATGTAGACCATTTTCATGTACTCCTAGCATGATCCCATGAAAAAATGTGCAATTTAGTTTAGAAGATATGTAATTGTACACTGGTCATATGTCTCAATTCGCTTGGATTGTTTATGATTAAAATCAATCGTAAGATTGAAAGTTAACAATACATGAATAGCTCTCAATACGTCTATGAGTGGGGGGATCGCAATCAAACTACTTCGTAATTTAGTTCATGAATAAAAAAAATTAAATACATGAACTATTCGTTCTAAAAAATGTTAAACATCAAATTAAAAGATAAGACAAAAAGAGTATTAAAAAGAGAAATTTACTTAAACAGGACTAAAATATAATGACTTTCATAATATAAAAATATATATTTTTCTATTTCCTTATGTAGGACCTTTGATCATTATCAAATAGTCATTATTCAAGTAAATATCTATCATTATTGGACATTATTTCTCCTACTAGGTCATTATTAAGTCATAAATAGAAAATAAAAAAATTTAAGTGCTATATTAAGAAAATTATTACTCCGTATATTTTAGCCCTATTTAGTACAAATTTCACTATTTGAAAAAGTAAAACAAGTACGGAGTAACAAAGAGCATTTATGTGTTGTTAAAGCAAAAAAAGATTGGACGACCATGGTGTGTGTGAAGCTACACACTACTCATCCATTTTCTAGTACACCACAACAGTCAAACATTTGACTAGTCATACATAATAGGGAGTATATATAATAAATTAAAATACAAAAATTATATCAAATTATTTGGTATCAAATACGGAGTAGTATTTTAAATCTACTATCAAAAGATTATTTTACTGTTGGTCAAATTTTAAGTTCAAAAAGTAAACCGGACAGCTAAATGGAAATGGAGGGAGTGTGCATTTATCCAAATGTTTCAAATTATGAACTGAGATCCCCTAGTTATCTTTATATTATTTTAGTGTAAATATTTCTTATTTGAATTGTTTCACAATTTACTTTGGTTTTTCTTTTAAATGAGAATATTACTCCATGTGTGATTCTTTTCATTTTCATTTTTCAACCCATATCATAACTACACAAATTTTATTTTATTAAAAGAGTTATCAAGTCAAAAAAAAAATCATATACTCCGTAAAAGAGGCGTATAGAAACTAGAAAATGACTACAATTTGTAAATGGATTTCGTGAGATTTGTGGTGATTCGATCAAACACCAATAAGTAACGTCTCTATTTAGAAAATATTATTCATGTGAGTTGTGTTAATTTGGAAATTAATATTGCTCATATCCTACAATTCTGTTATATTAGATCTATTAATTACCCAGTACTAAACCATGTGAGTGTCAATATAATCTCATCCTTTTTAGTATATATGTTGATCAATAATAATTAAAAAAATTAAATATAATTTCATATATATATATTCTTTTATTAGCAATTTCTTTACAACTCCATTATTGATAAGTGAAATTGGTGAAAACAACATTTTCATTTTTTTGAAAGCAAAGTCGTTAATTACTGTACACTTCATAATTTACTTTTATAAAAGTTTTAAAAAACAAGATCCATAAAGGAATCTTTAATGAGAAAGATACCATTGTGTACATTTACAACTATATATACTCTTATCTAGATTATAAGAAAGTATGTAAGAAATAGGGGTAGTTACTTGGATGTAAACCATTTGGTTTGGTTAATGAAGCTGTGATTTATGTGCAAAAAAAAAAGTTTTAAAAAAGAGTGTTAAAAAGTAAGTCATTTGATTAAACTTCTCCGTTTCAAATAATCAATGAAAGGATACGAATAAATAACAACTATCGAAATGTTGCATTCGAAGTTGCCTAGCTGAAATTGAGGGAGGGTATAATTATCTTCTTATATTAAATAAATTTTATATAAAATCTAATAGAATAAAAATTGACAAAATGTATAATTATAATATTATACACACTTCGTCCTAAAATCATCTTTCCGTTTGTATTTACAAAATTTGACTGAAATTATTTTTAATTTAATTTATTTAATTCTAGGTGTAAAATTGAAAAATAAAATTTATATATTTAAAAACTATTTAAAAAATTCTATAAAACAAGAGGTGACAAGGCTATATTATTTTTTCAAATAACTAACAAAAATATGTAAGGAATGTTATTTAAATTTGACCGTATGAATAATAACTAGGAAGATAGTTTTATTACGGATTAAATATTATACATTCATTCCCTCTCAAATTATTTGTCTAAGTTTGATTTTTATGCCATCTCCATGCGCTAATGCTTGCCGATTTCCAAACCAAATAGCCTTATAAACCAAGCTACCCTCCATTTTCACTCAACCTTTACATACATTATTTACAAGTTAAATTTTATATATATTTTGTTTTCTTTATTTCATTGCTTATTTGATAAGACTTCAACCTTTCACTGAATTTTAGTCCAAAATGTGGAATGAACCAGTAATTATATCTTTTGTCTACGATGGAAATTCTATGGCTGGTAATAAAGAACTCTAGGAACAACTTGTTACCACATGCCTCAAAACAAACTATAGGTAGGAGGTGGTGATTTTAATGTTATTGCCTCTAAAGATCAACATAAGGGATGCACTATCTCTACTGCCAAGGGGAACTAGGGAATGCATTGAAGCCCGCGAAGTGATAACTCCATCTTCTAAAGGGAGTCTCTTCACTTTGACCGGGGTTAGATCTAATGGAAGTTGTGGAGGCGGCTGGATGGGGTCATATTAAATGTCCTAAACCTTTTAAGTTATTAATGCTTGGTCCATTCATCATCTATTTGAATCCACAATAAGGACCTCTAGGGAATCTAAGCCTAACCACAATGAAATAAAGGGACTAGTATATATAAATAAAATTATGTATATGAATAATTGTATTACCTGCACTTGCCTCTTCATCTAGCTACTCCGTTTCCCAATAATTTCAATAAAATTTAAATAGTACCCCTATTGTCTGTTTCATAGGATTTGTGGGTGCCTGGGTGTATTTTTCTTCTAAATTTTAAGTACCCCTAAAATTCTTAAAGATGATGAAGATGATAGCATCATAGTAACGATAATCCATATTACACAACCTTAGTTAATATCCAAATGTTGTGCATCTTCAAGCGGTAAATGAGACATCAATTCGTAATTTCTATATCCACATATTGAAACTTCAGGGGATTATTTTTTAGGACATTGACTACATGCTAAAAACCGGACCAAAACCGGTTAGGAGCGGAACCAGAATTAGGATTTTCTTAAGACCGAAGACCGGATCTGTTGGTCCGGTCCGGTCCGGTCCAGTTTTACCCTAATCTGGACCGGATTTGTTAATTAAAAAATCACATAAACTAAAATTTGTTATGTAAAATGAACAAATACAATAAGCACTTAAGTTAAATTTGGAGGCAAAATCTAAGAGATGATCTTTACACACTCACACAGTAGCACATCATTGTTGCTAAAACTATGATTTTTTCCTTTCTAATAGGCCAGCCAGTGGATAGCTCCATTAACAAGCACACCACAATGCACATAATCAACAAAAATAGACTTCCAGGCCCTTTCCCTAACTGAATAAACCCTAGCCTCAGGCATATTAAACCACTGACAATAACAAACTCACATTTTGTCACGTTTTTTAGTTCTAAAAATCTAAGAGAGTAATATATTAACTCAAATATAAGAAAAATTCATGAATCCATGAAGTAAATGAAGCAATATACATCATGAATCATGAATCTAAGATCCTATGTAAACAAATCTGAAATCTTCAAATTAAAGTTAAAATTAAAAGTAAAAATTGAATTTATACCTCTTCCCCCTGTTTTTCCATTTCTGTAACAGGTGAGCAGCAACCCTCAGGCCTCAGGGGAGCCGCGACTGAGGAGTCTAGACAGCAGCGGGGTCGGAGACCAGTGACTTAGGACAGCAGCGGCGAGCGGGCTTGACCTCAAGAGAGCAGCGGGGAGCGGCGCAGGAGAGCAGCGGCGAGCGGAGATCGAGGATCGGATTGACCGAGAAGGCGAGAAGTAAAATCGATTGAACCTGCTGTAGCCTCTCTGTGCGGACAACTTAATTACTCAGTATGATTTATTACTCTTAAACTACAACCTACATTTGTCCAGGATACAAATACCGGAGTAACATTAATCAAAACTCCGGTTAAAAAATTTGTTCAAAGCTAATTATGTTGTTTTTTTTTTCATTTTGTCAAATTACTAATAAAGTGGAGATCTATATACTCCATAAAAACAAAGAAGCATTTATATAAAGAAACTATTTTTTTATACAGTGATTCGTTTTTACGGAAAGCAATACTTGTAGTGTCTCTATTTTATGTCTTTTTTGTTGGAATTTTACTCCTTTTTTATAAACAATGAAAATAATATTTTTTTTCATTGAGTAAAATAAACAATTATTTTACTCTCGTTATATCAAAATAGTAATAAGTTTTAATTTTAAACTTGGAATAAATGGTAATAACTATTTTAAATAAATGGAAATTTTAAACTTAAAAAATGGTAATAAGTTTTAAATAAATGTGGAAACTTTTTTAATGCTCATATGAAAACAGTAATTTTTTAATAAAAATAGAAACATATTCCCCTTTAACATATAATAATTAATTAGTAGAATCCAAAACTACCATAGCAGCACTTCCCATTAACTGGCGTAGCATTTAAATATAAACAGAAACATATTCACCTTTTTGAATTACTGTTTTTAGTACATGTTAATGTATTTAAATAAAAAATAAAAACATTTTTAATGCTCATACAAAAACATAACTTTTTTAATAAAGATAGAAACAGATTTCCACTTATCATTTACCATTAATTGGCATAACATTTAAATAAAAATCGTTACATATTTCCATTTTCATCTTACTGTTTTGTTGTTATTAAAAAACATATTGATAAGTCACATCGATATATTTTATTTTGATCATTCGTATTTTATAATATAATTAAAATTAGGTTTAAATATGTTTTTATACCCTATAAAATAGACAACTTTTGTTTTTAGTGTCTGTAAAATATTTTTTGTTAAAATCATCCCTACATAATATTTTATTTTGAAAATAGTCCCTAAACGTAATTACTAATTAGCACTTATAATTAGTTGAGACAGTATATTTACTCAATACTCAATATCTTAGTCTTGAATTTCTAATTACGTCCAAAGCAATCTCAAATTCCAAATTGTGTACTTGGTCATATTACATAAGTCCAGTTCTCAAATTCCTTATGAATATAATATAATAAAAATTTGAGAATTGAAAATGCATTTTGATAAAGGACACAATTATTGACATCAAAATTGTGTGTGGAGTAATTGGGAATCTAAAACTAAAGTATGAAATAAATGTGTTATGTTAACAAATTAAAAGTCTTAATCACGTATAATGATCATTATCAAAAATATAAAATTTTGTAAGGATGATTTGAACAAAAAAAATTTCAGGTACCAAAAAAAATCACCTATTTTTAAGGGACTAAAAATATATTGTACCCTTAAAAATATCATAATAAATTAAATCTTAAATCATCTAAGAACTATTAACCATAACTTGTCTAGTAATTATATCAAACTATAAAATTAATATAATTAAATTACCAATTAATATCTAGTATATTTTACCTGTTTTAACAATTTGAAGTCTAATCATCTTACGGCAGGAAAAGAAAACTTCAAAACCTGGAACCCTAAATCTTACGGCAGCGTGGCTACTTACTCCCAGCGGTATGCTCTCTCTCCCGATACGGCGAATTGCTGATTGTAATTGGACGGCGATCGTCGACCTCCAACTTGAGAAGTTAGACAGCGCACGTCTGATCGAAGACGGTGAAGCCGATTGCGAAAAACTCCATACGCTCTCTATCAACAT
Source organism: Cuscuta campestris (assembly GCA_900332095.2). NCBI lineage: Eukaryota > Viridiplantae > Streptophyta > Magnoliopsida > Solanales > Convolvulaceae > Cuscuta > Cuscuta campestris. The sequence goes on along the minus strand of OOIL02000305.1, from coordinate 979,835 downwards.
GTGTACACAGAAAGTTTTCTATCTTATCTGAATGTGCGGTCCAAATTTCACGAGTATTGTAGCATATAAAACGGGCAGGAACACTGTAGAAAAAACACATTCTACCATTGTATATACCATTGTATATACTAAGATAAGATAATAGATACTCCCTCCATCCCATAAAACTTTTCTTCTTTCTTTTTTTATTCGTCCCACAAAACACTTCTCATTTCTATTAAAATCACTTTTACCCATTACTTTTTCATACTCTAACTATCACATCATACCTTTTTACTAATAATTTATCCATCAAATCATACTTTTACTCATTACATCAAATGACATTTTTGGAAATTCAATACCAAAATACACTCCCTTTCATAGGAGGGAGGGAGTATCTAACAAAAATTAATACGGAGTATTATTTTAATTATAGTTACGGATATTTTCCATTCCATCCAATTTCTACAGACTCCTTTCTGATGGATATCCGATCTCGTTTCGGAACATTATGGGACAAGGATCCTTACAATCCTAGGAGTAGTTTATATGTTGAGTAAAATAAATTCTGGATCCGGTGCTAGAGCCCCTCTTTCTCTTCGTTCTTTCTTTTACGATATTCTCTCTCTCTCTCTCTCTCTCTGGGTTAGAATTTGTGGAGGAAGAGTTTTGAAGCAGAAAGAATTAGTGGTGGGGGCTCATAATGTCGATGTCACATGGCAGCAACATCCGCTTGCCAGGTGAAGTTAATTGGTTCTTCTCTGCCGGGTCAAAGTGTTCTTCATTAATCTATGCTGATTTGTTTTCAATGATTTTAAAAAATATGATTGTTGGCGTTGTAAAAATCTTATCCTTTTGGCGATGCAATATTATNTCTCTCTCTCTCTCTCTCTCTCTCTCTCTCTGGGTTAGAATTTGTGGAGGAAGAGTTTTGAAGCAGAAAGAATTAGTGGTGGGGGCTCATAATGTCGATGTCACATGGCAGCAACATCCGCTTGCCAGGTGAAGTTAATTGGTTCTTCTCTGCCGGGTCAAAGTGTTCTTCATTAATCTATGCTGATTTGTTTTCAATGATTTTAAAAAATATGATTGTTGGCGTTGTAAAAATCTTATCCTTTTGGCGATGCAATATTATTTTTTGATTGCCTATAGAGATGCTGAAGTTGATTTCCTTTGATTTTAAGAAATCCATTAATTACTCAATTGTGAAAGGAAAAAAAATAGTGTTTGATTGGTTGCCGAGAAGAAAGACCCATGCTTTTTCCTTTCTTTCATAGAAATTCATTCTACCCAAATCTATATTTTTAGGACAGGAAAGGTCGATTCTGTGAGGTGATGTGAATACAGTCCTACTGAAAGTTGTTTCAATCACAAAGAATCCAATTTTATTCATATGAGTTATTAAAGAAGGAACTCTAAGGGGGAGGCAGCAGGGAGTTCTGAATACGAGTTTGTCCAGTGTCCCGTGTTTGTTTTTTTTTTTTTTGGGTCGTGTTTAGTAGTAGAAGCAATATATCAGGTGTAAAGGTTCCTCCTTTCACATCCATATATAATAACACTCTGAACATTAAGAGACACATCGTTGGGGCTATTGGGCGATATGATGTTTGGTTAGAAAGTACTTCTCTTTTGCATAATATAACCTTTTGCTACATCTTGTAACAGGATCACGGTCTCAGCCTCGGGTCCTTTTGCCATTACTATCCGTGACTGGACTTCGAATTATTTGCTCATCTTCCGAAAGAAGAGTGAGTACTTAGTGCTATCATGTTTCGTGTGGTTTCAGCTGTAGTGTTGCGAGTCATATGTTTTTCTTTGGCTCTTCTATTTGCAATTTGTCTGAAAGGCTGTTGCTGGTAATTTCATCAGGTCCCTGACGAGTACGGGGAGGATTTTATTAGTGAATTGCCAGAAGAAGTCCTGTGTTTGATACTCTCCCAATTGCCTACGAAAGATGTTGTTAGGACTAGCATCTTGTCCAAAAGATGGAGAAACCTTCATGTTATTCTCCCCAAATTGTCGTTGAATTGTCCTTGCACATTTAAGAAGGACAGAATAAGCCAGCAAGGCACTGGCCGCCTTGATCGGTACAAGCGTGGAATCTTGACATTTATAGATCATTTCCTAGAGCTGCGACAATGCGCTTGCCGCTGTGGTCGGGAAAAACATGGAATCTTGACTTTTATAGATCGTTTCCTACGGCTACGGCTACGACAGGGCTGCAATATTAAATCATTCCAGTTATCATGTTGTTTAGGGGAAGAATTCAGCAGTCACATTGAGCGATGGATGAAATATGTTGCTAGGTTAAACTTGGAGGAACTTGTGCTCAGGCTTTCTTGTGATGACCCTTTTGTTGGAGATATACCAAGAGGTCTGGTTACATTTCCCTTGCATTTGTTTACTTGCAATCTGGGACGACAAGGAACATTTAAGTCCCTTTCGCTGCTTAGGTTGGACGCAGTGTCATTAGTTAATGGTGAAGTGTGCAGCATCTTCTCAGCCTGTCCAAAGCTTGAGTCTTTAATGTTGAAATATTGCAGACTTCCATCTAAGTTATATATTGGCGGACCGGAACATGAGTTGAAGTCTTTGACAATCACAAGTTGTGTCGGGGTAAAGAAGATAGAGCTTTGTGCTGGAAATTTGACTAGCTTGGAAATCATTTGCTCTCAAAAGCTGGAAGAAATTAGTCCTTCCCATGTTCCGAAGCTGAGACATTTTTTTGTTGGGTTAAAATATTCTGGTCATCTGTCTTATATGATTCGTCGGGTTGCCAAGGACATGCCTGAACTTGAATCCTTATATATTGAATCACTGGTCAGTGAGGTATGTGTGTGTGTATAGTGTGTTTCTTTTGCCATGTCCTTTTTCTTGCTTTCATATTGTTTTCCCCTCCCCCACTATGCTACTGATGATGATTTTCCAGATATATTTGACCCCGTCAGGAGGGCGTGCGTTCAACAATCTTAAGGAAGTATATGTACTCATGGACTTTAGATGGCTATATGGTGCTCAACAAATTGCTTGTGTTATTAGCTGCTCACCATTTCTACGCAAATTTCGTCTGGTGGTGAGTTGAGTTATTATTCTATTGCTATTTAGTTATTATTCAATGTGGAGGGTGATAGGATCTTTGATGGAGATTCACTTCTCTGATCTGATGCGCACTATGTATGCTGTGTATTGCTGCAGACAAAAGGTACTGTAGACATAGGAGTACCGAGGCTAGGATTGACCTCAACATATGATCATGTTCATCTGAAAGAAGTGGAGATTGGGGGATTTCATGGGCACGAGAGCGAGCTTGAATTGATTGTCTTTCTCCTTAGATTTGCGGTGTGTCTTGAGCGTATGACCATCACCAAGGATTATGAGTACTACCTTGGAGGAGGGAAATGGGAGAAGAGCGGAAACCAAGATACTATAATGGATGATGAGCAACGTGAAGTAGTGCGTGAACTCGTGAAGGGAACAACGTTTGCCTCTCCATTTGCTCAACTCATTTTGCATTAGCTTTCGTATGACATGATACTAGCATTTTGTTTGTTTGTTTGTTTAGTTTTGGACAAAATATGTCTATACATTCAACATTCTATTAACATAAGGCATACAATTNGCGGTGTGTCTTGAGCGTATGACCATCACCAAGGATTATGAGTACTACCTTGGAGGAGGGAAATGGGAGAAGAGCGGAAACCAAGATACTATAATGGATGATGAGCAACGTGAAGTAGTGCGTGAACTCGTGAAGGGAACAACGTTTGCCTCTCCATTTGCTCAACTCATTTTGCATTAGCTTTCGTATGACATGATACTAGCATTTTGTTTGTTTGTTTGTTTAGTTTTGGACAAAATATGTCTATACATTCAACATTCTATTAACATAAGGCATACAATTATTATTTGCAATAAATAAATATACTCTGTAATTGTTTGTGATGGTGTGACATTGTTTTGAAGAGAGGAATACCAATATTGTCATTAAGGAACATTGCCTATCCCAAATTTGGAATGTCATTGATTGGGAGAAGCATTGCACATCCCAAATGAATTTGGTTTCATCTTATTCAGGATTATTCCTAAAGTTTTAAAAAAAAGATAATTCTCAATAGCTCTATATATGTTTCGATATGACTATTACTCAAAGTCATGATCAAACATTATCATTTGTTGGATTTTTTTTCTCACATTTATATTTGCTCACGATCATTTTTATATTGCCTTATTTCACAAGTGAAACCAAAAGGTGAAATTGAAAGTATTAGTCTTATATGACAACAATAGTCCTTGTGACTCATTGGTTTTTGGAGAAGGTGAACTCCATTCATCCGATAGGCAAGGATGGAACAACAAAAGTATAGCCGATGCACTAGGTGATGATGAAGCGGACTTTGTATTATTGCATGGAGAATTTGTAAGGTAACATGTTTGGCAACTATGGTATATTCTTGCAAGTTGCAATACATTGTATTTTGAACATTCTTAAGAATCTTAACTACACTGCTCTAACTTTGATAAGGGATATTTAGCTGCTACTAATGGTGGCCCATTTGGTAAGGGATTTTTAGCTGAAATGCCTGAACTTTCTTAATTTCATGTAGGGAAAATTGTTTTGTAACATGCATTTCAGCCAAAATAAGTATTCCAAAAGCTACTTTATGCTTATTCATCTGATGATAGAGTTAAGTCAATTCTACTACCAAACAGAGACTTGAACTCTGTTCTTACAAGCTGTCTTTGTAATGTGATGCTCTCTATTAAGGGACAAGGAACGGGGTGGGGAAGGAGGTAGCAATCAAAATCTTGGTGAAGAGGAGGAACATAACTTTGGATCCATCTCGGATGAGGAACACCGTGAAACTAAAAAGTTTGACAAGTACGTCTTTAAGTAGTGGTGCTCTCTTAATATTTCCCCATTTATTATTGTCTTGGGCATGGCCTCTATTTATGTTTTTTTCTTATGTAGAGAGGATCACTCTGTTGAAAAAGCGGTTGAAAGGGTGCAAAAAAGAAGAAAACTATCAGTCCTTGGCAATGAGCTGAAAGAAAAAGTGAAGAAACTTTATGAGATGTAAGTGTTTACCCATTTGCAGTATATGTTGTCAAAAACATTCATCATTCATTTCTTATCAGCAATGTAGCATACTAATATGTCAGCTACATTATCCATGTGAAATGTTGTTGATTGCATCAGGTGCGTGTCATAGTACACCACCTTGTAATGTGGACCAATGCTACGAACTCACTACAATGGTCATTTTGGAACTTGGAAAATGCTACCAAAAGAAAATCTGGATCAAATTATAAGGGAAATTTTGAGTGAAAGAAAGTGAGGGAAAATAAAACATTGGTTCAAACAGAATATAGTTCTTTATATTTGGTCAAGCACATTTATTCGTTTTTCTCTATTTTATTATAAAGACAGAAATCTAAACATCTGTGAAATTTTTAAAAATTATTAATGAAGCACAAGAAAATAAATTGCATTAGCACTATTCCCATTTCCCCAGTTTTGTCTGTGATCCAAACATGCACCCATATTGTCTTCATAGCCATTTACTAGTCGAGTAATGCTAGAGGTACACCATTTATGGCGTACCCCATTTGTACACCATTTTTTCTCATCATACATTTTTTTTATATATTTATTAATTATTTTATATCAACACTTAATTGTGTGGTGGTGAGGCTTTGGGGTATATTTGGGGTACACATTTTGGTGTACCCCTAGCATTTTTGTTACTAGTTAACGTTTTCCCCCCAGGTGAATCTGGCATGCACAGATATAAAGATCAACAACATTGTGATCGTCTTATTCGTCTCATTGCTGAAGCCCTTGATCCAGATGGGAAGGTTTCACCACCTCAAGTATCCAAAGCACTTAAACATCTTGGATTAGAGATTCCAGGAAAGAAGAGAACACCAAGTACTACCCGTGTTGGAGATGTAGCAAGTGGGTCAGATGGGATCACGCCTCCACAATTGGAGGAATCTTCAGTACGGACTATGTAAGTTTCTTCAACAAGTTTGTTTGCATTACCTCTATGTTTTGTGTATTTGATTGAGTTTCTTGCTTCTTTCTTTGGTCACTAAAATTTTTCAGACGCACGAGAAAGAGGGTGCAAGCATTCATTGAAGAGCAGGAGCAGAAAATCAAAGCTTTATTTGAGCAGTAAGTTTTATAGTCAATGGATACTTGTCTATTTCATTTTATTGGATGTTCATGTAGTTTTGGTTTGATGCCAAAGGTTCAAAGCTCAAAAGAGGTGCAGCCAGATGATAGCCAATGCATTGGGTCCCGAGGGAACTTTCACAGCAGCAAAGGTTACACGCAAACTCAAACAGATCGGCTTGCTTGTTCCCAAAAAGAAGTCTAACTCTAACTTACATTTGAGGAATGAAACTTCTAGTGACAACTCTGATGATGAAACTTTGATGTCAATGAAGATGAGGTATCACATGTGCAGTTTTGTATTGTGCAGTTAAAGCCAAATTTATGAAGTGAACTCAATTCATCTCTTAACTTATAGGAGCAAGAAACAGGTGACGAGAAGTTCTCATGAAGGAAAACAAGATGAATCTGATGATGAAATTCTAAGTAAAGCTGTAAAGTATGCTCCTTTTCCATTAGCTTCTCTATAGTCTTCTTGGACAGGAGGTGTCCCTTATTTGTTTATTTTAGAGTTAAATATGACTTTTTTTTTTGTCTCTGCAGACATAGTGTTTTTGTTTAGATCCCCATAAAATCATGTGTTATTTATTCCTCTCTATCAACACTTCCATTTTAAAAATAAATATTGATGTGGCTCACAAGGAGTCCGTACATCAACTTTTTGCAACTCATTGGTTATTTATATTATCAAGAGAGTTGCCGAGTCAGTGAACCTCGCCATTCCAATCTCATTTACTCCACTCTGGCAACTTCTACAAAATAGTTTTGCAACCCATACCGGTTTTTTTTTTAAAGGGAGGTTCAAGGAAAGGGACTCAGAATAGCGACGTAAATTCTATTTACAGAGATGAATAACAACTCTGACACACCTTAATGATATACTCACTCTGTCTCGCTCTCTTTGTCTACTTACATTTTGGCACACCATCCAATGCACTTCTTTAATCCATTTTATCTTGTAATTTGTATATTAAAAATTATAGAAATTATATATTAATAATATATATGTTAAGACAAACCAAACAAGATCACATCTGACTATATTTATGATTAAACACTGAGAGAATTTGATGAGTCAAAGTGCTTACATGAACAGTTCCAAAAGTCAAAAGTGGACAAAGAGAGTAGGACGGAGGTAATAGTTTGTAGGACCCCTAGTTGTGTCTTTACCTTGAATGTATTCCATACATTCCATAGAGTCGCATTGGATTGACAACTTGTGAAGATAGAGCTCACAAAACCCCTTATCCAATTCCCCTCATGCCCTTTTATTACTCCTCCACAACGTGTACAATTAGCAACTACCTTAGAATTTGTTTTCGGTACCCGGTTATTTGTCGTTCAAGAGTCCCATAAGGGTGTTTCATTGGTCTGTTTTGAGATACGAGAGATTCGAGTTGGTTGATCCTCGCTCGCCCCCCCTGCCATGGCGGTCTGATACGGTATCGTATCAAATAGAGAAGAGAGGTTGAGAAATTGGGCTTTGAGAGAAAGAGAGATGGGGAAGAAAAGAGAGATGAGGGAGAAGGGAGGAGCTGCACGGCTAGAGAGGAGAGGCGAGAGTTTAATTTTAGTTCCCCCTGCCGCTACGGCGTTTGAGTCTTTTAATGAGAAAAGATTGTTAACAATGACATAATTTTATCTAATACTCCGCAGAATTTTAGGCATGATGCATGAACTTTGTAAAACTTTGGGAGAATGTTGAAAACAATGAAGTGTTAAGAAGACCGCTCAATTAAATGATCACCTAAATATGTAAGATAACTAATTTTGGTTAAAAAGAATTCATTTTTGTCTGTGTTTGAGGTAATATATTATAAATTTGGATATATGATGTAATTGTATGTTTGTCATATATTAATGAATAATTCTTTTAAGTCGCCATTGGAAGATTCTAAAAAGAGTTAGAGAATGTTGGAAGTTAGCATTTTTACCATCCAAAATAATGGAGTATGATTAATGGTTTAAATGGTTTTGTGCTGTCATATACTCCCTATGTTTTTTTTTAAAAAAAAAACATTAACGTGCAAAACCTTATTTAAAAAAAATGATTTTATTTGCAAATCGATAGAGAATTAAAAAGTAAAATTTACATATTTAAAAACAACATCAAAAGTTTTACAAAACAAGTGGCAAGAACATTTTATTTAATCAAATGACTAATAAAAAAAATACACTCAAACAAAAATTATCGAGATGACTGAAATTGTAAATAAGAATGATTTTCAAAGGCGGAGGAAGTATATATAGACATATTAATACGGTTAGCTAATGACTAATAAGTTTGAGAAAATACGAAGAAAAGAAGAGAAAATAACTTTCTCTAGTTTTCTTAAGTAAGAAGAAATTTGTTTTCCTTTCTTTTAACTAGTTTATTTCTTCTTGTCATTTCTTTTTCCCTCCTACTTTTCTTTTCTTTTTCCTCTGCAACGAAGCAAGAAAAATTATTTTCTACGAGTATTTCAAATTCTTCATTTTTGATTCCTAACAAAGAAGAAAGATTGGACTTCAAAATTAAAGATAAGAATGCATGGTAAGTACTCCGAGCTTTATAACATCTAATAATAATAATAATAATAATAATAATAATAATAAAAATAATAATCCCAAAACAAATGGTATTGCATAAGAAGATTCATTTCCCACGAATATGTGAATTTTTCCGATAAATTGAATATTTCTTTTAATTCCTTCAGGAAGGAAGAAGCCTCCCTCCGCTCTGGAAAGCAGCACTTCTCAGGTACGTACGGCACACTGAGCACAAAGCCCAAAACAAATTCGCACCTCGGCCTCAAGTGCACCTTAATTATTAATGCCAGAGCCCTTCTGGCATTCACTGATAAAGCACATGAGATGAGCCTCAATTGCTTGCCTCAGTTGAGGGCGGCACTTGTCACGCACTGCTATTGCAGCATCATCATCATCATCATCATCCACAACGCCGAACAGCCGCGCGCAGACTCTTAACCCTTCTAAAGTTGTGTGGGTACAGTTTGATCAACCATACAGGACACTGTACTCGCCTCAACTTCTTCCAATGTCTAAAAGCAGCTTGGATAAACGCATATTCCATACCCACTGAACAGGTAGGTTATTCCTTACCCGTCATTCTATAGAACCAAAATACAATAAAGCAAAAAAACATTTACCTTTTAGCAAAATAAGCATACTGATGAGAGCGAAGCAAGTTGTCACCAAGATATGTATAATCGTTCAACCTCAGGGGAATCCATGATCTTGAGATTGATCACACCAGGGGTTGACATTGAGTCTAATACTGCTGACAACCACGTCTTAATTTGCTCACCAAACACGCAACATATGGCCTATTATGCCAGGGAACTCGTTTTTTACTATATCCAACAACACATCATAGTTTTAAGTCATCCCAGCTCCGCACTGTTGTGGACCTAGTTTCTGTCCTAGATGCAGCTCTAGAAATTCTTACCGACATCTTAATCCTGACACAACACCGACTAACAAAGAGACAATCTGAGAATGTTTGGAAATTTCCTCTTAGGTTGTTTCAAAACCAACCATAAAAGGGAAGATTTCTCCGTGACAAGTTACATAGACTCTCTCCCCTATCAGTTTCTGATTTCTGCCACGCAAGTACACAACCCGAACTAGGGACGATTGCATCCTCGCATTGCAAAGCCATCAGATGCATATCATTATAACTCTCTCACACACACACACAGAGAGACCACAAAAAGGGTTCTTTCACTGTTTGTTTCGCTATAAAATCATGACACGTAAACATGAGCGCTCCATTCTAGTTCAAAGACAAAGCAACCCAAAACTAGCATCAACCAAACAAATGACACACCATCCATACATACACAAAGCACAGACCCAGTGAAATACCACAAACACAATGGACAACAGCTAAAAAGTAACTTCCTAAAGCATATACATTATACAACACCTACCTAACGTTAGAGCATCAAATGGATAAAACAGAATCCTTGATTGAGCAGAGCAAAGCCTTAAAATGAATGTAAAGGGACAAGTGCATGCTCTCATTACAGTAACATAAAGGATTCCTTCACAGTGCCTCGCAGGTTGTGGCTGATTTGAAAATGACTCATGTGGGGCATGGCAATTAAAATCAAAATTCCAAGAAATCTTTCATCCGTGCACACACAGCTATATGCATATAGTTCATAAAAGGGAGTAAAATCTTAGATTACCAAGAAAGTCTAGCACTTTTCACGAACATCATTGATGACCTTAATACCATCTGTCAATATTTTGGCACTGTCCTTCAAGCTATCAACCCAAGAGCGGATGGCATCAGAATGAGTTGCACTATTTTTGCTGAGAATTGTGAGGAGCCCCAGGCCCAATAACGCCCCCCATATTTTGTGGCTGATTATGCAATCAACCCAACCAACCTTCTTGATTTTTTTTTTTGGAGTTCGTGGGCACACCACAAGGTATTCATTCACAAAAAATAGATCAGCGCACAAGATTTCTCTGCCAATGGCTTCCTCTAGCTGTCGGAATGATAATGGAACCCTAACAGCGACGTCCAGACCCGGAATGGCAGCATCTCCGGCCGCAGCAGGCACTCTGGCATAAGCCATGGCAACCTCCCCCTTGTCATCGTAGGCGCAATAAAAGAGCATGTCCTTCAGACGCTGCATCACAGAAGGTTTCTTGGAATCGATCGGAATCGGGAGAAGACGACGGCAGGTTTCTTGGAATCGATCGGAATCGGGAGAAGACAACGGCAGGTCTAAACGTCTAATAATCAGGTCTAAATAAGACGGGTCAATCGGTTCGGTAGTTCCCGGGCGGGTCGTTTCGGTTCAGGTCCTTTAGGATATACGGACTACTCCGTATTTTATAATCGATTCGGGTTCAATTCGAGTCAGTTCGGGTTTATTTCGGTTTGATTGATTTTTGGTTCGGGCTTGGTTCCGGTTTGAGCTTGTGTCGGTTTAAGTTTGTATCAATTCGGTTTATATCAGTTCGGGTTTGTATCGTTTTAGGTTTATATTATTTCATGTATATTTTAAATATATACTAATAAATCAATAGTATCGCTTAATAAATTTAGTCAATTTATGATATACTTCGTAGTTATTTTATCATTTAACACCGACGTACATAAAAAATAATACTTACATAATTGACTAATTATTCCATTCTAAAATTTTCCCTCCTAAATTTTTCAGCGCGACCTTTTAAGTTAACATTCTACTCCGCACTTCGTACTTCCTCTATTTCTATTTAACTATCCATTTCACTGTGTACCAAATATTTGAATAATTATATATAAAAATATATAATAATTTAAAATAGACAGAGTAAACGTTATTACCAATTGTTGGTATTGAAAAAAATACTTTAAATGTATTATTTTTAATATTTTTTGCTAATATATTTGAAAAGACGATGTTGGTCAAACTTTAAGTTCGAAAACGAAAAAATATAAAAAATACTTTAACTTATGTTATAAAATACGAACTAAAAGATTTGTACATGAAAGTAGGTTCTTGGTTTGTACCTATAATTTAAATATATATTTTTAGAAACACATCAACATATGTAAAAATATATCGGTAATTCTTTTTCTCCAAATTCATTTGATAAATGAAATATTAATAAATTTGATCAATTTCGGGTCTATTCGATTTCGGGTCTAATCGGTTCGAGTTTAATCGTTCGGGTAAGTCGGGTTCGGATCTGAATCGAGTCTGAATACATTCAATTCGGTTTCAATTCGGATCAGATCATTCTGGGTGTTCAGATCTATTTCGACTCTTCAATTTTCGGGTCAATTCGAGTTCAGTTTCAGGTTATTCGGTTCGAATATCGGGTCCGGGTCAGTTTTTCCAGGTCTGGCCGGGTCTCAACTCTAATATTGGACCCTAATGGATCTCCCTCCCGAAACTTTGGTTTGTGATTTTCATTACGTCTAAAAATTAATATCAATTTTACAATTAAAATTTAATAAACAGAGTATCACACACGTGCGTTGTACGGGTCATATTTAAGTTACTAAATTATATTAACATCATTTTTGAATGTTACAAATTAGTATATAATGGAATATAGACATTTCGTTTTTTTAAAGTTACAATAGTTAAATGATTTACAATATTTTAAAGACTACTTTATAATTGACATTACTCGTATAAATTTGTGAAAATACTCTCTTCATTGCATATTAGAATCTTCAAGTAATTATGATTTATTACTCTTAAAACTACAACATACATTTGTCCATGATACAAATAACACTAATCAAAACTTTGGTTAAAAAATTTGTTCAGAGGTAATTGTGTTTTTTTTCGTTTTGTCAAATTACTAATAAAGTGGAGATCTATATACTCCATAAAAACAAAGAAGCATTTATAAAAAGAAACTAATTTCTTTACAGTGATTCGTTTTTACGGAAAACAATACTTGTAGTGTCTCTATTTTATGTCTTTTTTGTTGGAATTTTACTCCTTTTTTATGAACAATGAAAATAATATTTTTTTCATTGAGTAAAATAAACAATTATCTTACTCTCGTTATATCAAAACAGTAATAAGTTTTAATTTTAAACTTGGAATAAATGGTAATAACTATTTTAAATAAATAGACATTTTAAACTTAAAAAATGGCAATAAGTTTTGAATAAATATGGAAACTTTTTTAATGCTCATACGAAAACAGTAATTTTTTAATAAAAATAGAAACATATTCCCCTTTACCATATAATTATTAATTAGTAGAATCCAAAACTACCATATCCCATTAACTTGCGTAGCATTTAAATATAAACAGAAACATATTCACCTTTTTGAATAACTGTTTTTAGTGTTATTAAAAGTAAAACATGTTAATGTATTTAAATAAAATAAAAAAAAATTAATGCTCATACAAAAACATAATTTTTCTAATAAAGATAGAAACATATTCCCAATACTTATCATTTACCATTAATTGGCATAACATTTAAATAAAAATCGTTACATATTTCCATTTTCATCTTACTGTTTTGTTGTTATTAAAAAACATATTGATAAGTCACATCGATATAGTTTATTTTGATTATTCGTATTTTATAATATAATTAAAATTAGGTTTAAATATTTTTTTATACCCTATAAAATAGACAACTTTTGTTTTTAGTGTGTGTAAAATATCTTTTGTTAAAATCATCCCTATATAATATTTTATTTTAAAATAGTCCCTAAACGTAATTACTAATTAGCACTTATAATTAGTTGAGACAGTATATTTACTCAATACTAAATATCTTAGTCTTGAATATCTAATTACATCCAAAGCAATCTCAAATTCTAAATTGTGTACTTAGTCATATTACATAGAGTAATGCTAGAGTCGCAAACAAACAGTTCACAAAATTCACAAACTTGCCTTTTTAACACTTTCCTTGAACTAAGATGCACTCAAATAATAAAAGATATTTTAATTTAAAATCCACAAAAAGCAAGTTTGTGAAATTTGTGAACTATTAATTTGTGACTCTAGCATTTTCGTATTACATAAGTCCAGTTCTCAAATTCCTTATGAATATAATATAATAAAAATTTGAGAATTGAAAATGCATTTTGATAAAGGATACAATTATTGGCATCAAAATTGTGTGTGAAGTAATAATTGGGAATATAAAGCTAAAGTATGAAATAAATGTGTTATGTTAACAAATTAAAAATCTTAATCATGTATCAAAAATAAAAAAATTTGTAAGGATGATTTGAACAAAAAATATTTTTCGGGTACCAAAAAAACTCATTTTCTGATGGATATCCGATCTCGTTTGGGAACATTAAGGGACAAGGATCCTTACCTTACAATCCTAGGACTCCTAGGAGTAGTTTATATGCTGAGTAAAATAAATTCTGGATCCGGTGCTAGAGCCCCTCTTTCTCTTCGTTCGTTCTTTTACGATATTATCTCTCTCTCTCTCTCTCTCTCTCTCTCTCTCTGGGTTAGAATTTGTGGAGGAAGAGTTTTGAAGCAGAAAGAATTAGTGGTGGGGGCTCATAATGTCGATGTCACATGGCAGCAACATCCGCTTGCCAGGTGAAGTTAATTGGTTCTTCTCTGCCGGGTCAAAGTGTTCTTCATTAATCTATGCTGATTTGTTTTCAATGATTTTAAAAAATATGATTGTTGGCGTTGTAAAAATCTTATCCTTTTGGCGATGCAATATTATTTTTTGATTGCCTATAGAGATGCTGAAGTTGATTTCCTTTGATTTTAAGAAATCCATTAATTACTCAATTGTGAAAGGAAAAAAAATAGTGTTTGATTGGTTGCCGAGAAGAAAGACCCATGCTTTTTCCTTTCTTTCATAGAAATTCATTCTACCCAAATCTATATTTTTAGGACAGGAAAGGTCGATTCTGTGAGGTGATGTGAATACAGTCCTACTGAAAGTTGTTTCAATCACAAAGAATCCAATTTTATTCATATGAGTTATTAAAGAAGGAACTCTAAGGGGGAGGCAGCAGGGAGTTCTGAATACGAGTTTGTCCAGTGTCCCGTGTTTGTTTTTTTTTTTTTTGGGTCGTGTTTAGTAGTAGAAGCAATATATCAGGTGTAAAGGTTCCTCCTTTCACATCCATATATAATAACACTCTGAACATTAAGAGACACATCGTTGGGGCTATTGGGCGATATGATGTTTGGTTAGAAAGTACTTCTCTTTTGCATAATATAACCTTTTGCTACATCTTGTAACAGGATCACGGTCTCAGCCTCGGGTCCTTTTGCCATTACTATCCGTGACTGGACTTCGAATTATTTGCTCATCTTCCGAAAGAAGAGTGAGTACTTAGTGCTATCATGTTTCGTGTGGTTTCAGCTGTAGTGTTGCGAGTCATATGTTTTTCTTTGGCTCTTCTATTTGCAATTTGTCTGAAAGGCTGTTGCTGGTAATTTCATCAGGTCCCTGACGAGTACGGGGAGGATTTTATTAGTGAATTGCCAGAAGAAGTCCTGTGTTTGATACTCTCCCAATTGCCTACGAAAGATGTTGTTAGGACTAGCATCTTGTCCAAAAGATGGAGAAACCTTCATGTTATTCTCCCCAAATTGTCGTTGAATTGTCCTTGCACATTTAAGAAGGACAGAATAAGCCAGCAAGGCACTGGCCGCCTTGATCGGTACNAAACTTGGAGGAACTTGTGCTCAGGCTTTCTTGTGATGACCCTTTTGTTGGAGATATACCAAGAGGTCTGGTTACATTTCCCTTGCATTTGTTTACTTGCAATCTGGGACGACAAGGAACATTTAAGTCCCTTTCGCTGCTTAGGTTGGACGCAGTGTCATTAGTTAATGGTGAAGTGTGCAGCATCTTCTCAGCCTGTCCAAAGCTTGAGTCTTTAATGTTGAAATATTGCAGACTTCCATCTAAGTTATATATTGGCGGACCGGAACATGAGTTGAAGTCTTTGACAATCACAAGTTGTGTCGGGGTAAAGAAGATAGAGCTTTGTGCTGGAAATTTGACTAGCTTGGAAATCATTTGCTCTCAAAAGCTGGAAGAAATTAGTCCTTCCCATGTTCCGAAGCTGAGACATTTTTTTGTTGGGTTAAAATATTCTGGTCATCTGTCTTATATGATTCGTCGGGTTGCCAAGGACATGCCTGAACTTGAATCCTTATATATTGAATCACTGGTCAGTGAGGTATGTGTGTGTGTATAGTGTGTTTCTTTTGCCATGTCCTTTTTCTTGCTTTCATATTGTTTTCCCCTCCCCCACTATGCTACTGATGATGATTTTCCAGATATATTTGACCCCGTCAGGAGGGCGTGCGTTCAACAATCTTAAGGAAGTATATGTACTCATGGACTTTAGATGGCTATATGGTGCTCAACAAATTGCTTGTGTTATTAGCTGCTCACCATTTCTACGCAAATTTCGTCTGGTGGTGAGTTGAGTTATTATTCTATTGCTATTTAGTTATTATTCAATGTGGAGGGTGATAGGATCTTTGATGGAGATTCACTTCTCTGATCTGATGCGCACTATGTATGCTGTGTATTGCTGCAGACAAAAGGTACTGTAGACATAGGAGTACCGAGGCTAGGATTGACCTCAACATATGATCATGTTCATCTGAAAGAAGTGGAGATTGGGGGATTTCATGGGCACGAGAGCGAGCTTGAATTGATTGTCTTTCTCCTTAGATTTGCGGTGTGTCTTGAGCGTATGACCATCACCAAGGATTATGAGTACTACCTTGGAGGAGGGAAATGGGAGAAGAGCGGAAACCAAGATACTATAATGGATGATGAGCAACGTGAAGTAGTGCGTGAACTCGTGAAGGGAACAACGTTTGCCTCTCCATTTGCTCAACTCATTTTGCATTAGCTTTCGTATGACATGATACTAGCATTTTGTTTGTTTGTTTGTTTAGTTTTGGACAAAATATGTCTATACATTCAACATTCTATTAACATAAGGCATACAATTGTTATTTGCAATAAATAAATATACTCTGTAATTGTTTGTGATGGTGTGACATTGTTTTGAAGAGAGGAATACCAATAATGTCATTAAGGAACATTGTTTTGAAGAGAGCATTGCATATCCCAAATGAATTTGGGGGAAAAATCATTTAATCCCGTACGTAGCATGGATTGAAATGCTAATACTCGATAAAACAAGAAGCTATATAATTATATTTATTTCCTTAAAATAACATGTTTGCTGCCACTCACCTCACATTCGCTCATCCAGGCAATGTTTATCCCTTACGATTAATGACAATTGTAGTCAATAATCTTCTTACTTTTTAGCCACGTAATTAAATGATGATCAAACAGAGATGTGAGTGAAATGTTTAATCTAACTGAGAAAAAAAAAGGAACACAAATCCCCATCCTCTGGTGTAATTTGTACTGTTTCACATGTAGAGTTGTAAATACATTGAAAGATTATGCCATGAAAGCTGTTTTGAACACTGTGGATCATTTGGGCTCTATGACATGTAAGGTGAATGATCTTTTAAATGAAAATGTTGGTGAGGTTTTCAAAACCGAACTCCGGCTATCTTCCATTGAGCAGGTAATAGTTTGTCCACTTCATTTTTTTAAGAGCAATGTTAGGGGTACACCAAAGGTGTACCCCATTTGTCCCCCCACCCCCTTCTCCACCACACATTTTTATTTTATTTTTATTTATTTATTTATTTTTAATTTTTTTGCCCCTTATATGTGGTGGAGGAGGAGGTAGGGGACAAATGGGGTACACCTTTAGTGTTTAATGTTTTGTTATCCTTTTTTTGTGGTAAAACTGTATTTTCTATGTGCAAAGATTTAGATCATGCCAACAGTATATTGATTGTGAGGGTCTTTTCGCAGCAATCTTTGCGGATAAACACTCCCAAGTACCATAGAAGATACATCTTGCCAAGTAATCAAACCTTGCTAAAGAGTAATTCTAGTGGATTTTATATGAGCCATACCAAAATGACCTTGTTGTGTTTGTGTTTTCTCAAGGATCAAAGAAAACCGAATCCAAGCAGCCCCACCGCTCCAAGCCCTAGAAGACTGGTAAATACTAGATCTCCTTATTTCTATATTGACTCTGCAATTACTCTCCATCTGTTAAGTGATGGCATTTCTTAGGCTCCACTTGAATCCATAACTACCATTACTTGTGCCCTTATACTGATTATATGCATTGGGATTGTTGGTCTAATGGAGTTTCATGGTTTGGTGAAACAGTATCCTTCAGAACCTATCAAATCAGCTTCAATGCGGCTTCATACCGACAAAGAAATACGCTGAGATTTGGATCATCACCACACAGGCAAAAAGCAAATGTCTTAGATCTTTGATTAGCCAACGCAAGTCAAGGAAAGATGAAACACTATTTATGTACATCAATGAATATTAACACACAATACAAGACAGACACTGAACATGGATTAGTTTTCACAACTTTGCCATGTTACAATGTATTTTTTTCTATTTAATATGCTATGTTTATAGGTGGGGTAAGGTCTGCATACACTCAACCTCCCCGACCCACTTTTGGAAGCTCACTGAGTTGTTTTTTACTATTCTGCCCTCCCATATTTGCACAAAAGTAATACCATCTGTTATTGATAAGTTGATTTAATGATATGAAGTAACATTTGAGGGCCCATTGTGCACTGTTGTGAATCTGTTAACTAGTAGAGATAAAAGGTGCAATGTGGATTGTCTTGAACAAAGTGTGATGAATGAATGATACACAGAAACTGCTAGATTGGAGAGGTAAGTAAATTACAATCAGCAAAGCAAATATTTAATACAATTAAAGTTCCATTGGAATTCATAAATTGCTAGACATGTAAAAAGTAGAGAGTGAAGTTCTAAATCTGCTTTAAAGATTTTGCCTTTCGCCATCCATTGCAAGACAAAATCAAAGCATGGACTTCAAGAGCGCTTGAAAAAGATACTCAAGTATACAAGATCACCATCAATGATAAAAACTGCCCAGTATAGTCGAATCAGGTCCAAAAATGTTGTGCATCTTCTATCATAATTTCTTAAACAGACCAAATTCTTCAACTGTCTTTGAAGCAAGAGTAAGAACATCTACAAAAGCACTGAATGATGCGCGAAGGAATCTAGCTTCAATAGCCTCAAAATGCCTGACAACATAATAAAGGATAGGACAATAAAACAATCCATATCCACACCAGCAGCCTAAAATTACCATCAAGAAAAGATGAGTCCTAATACCTTAACTAATTTAGTGTTTGGTTTTCACTCTCTTGTTTTTTGAAAACACTTCCAAATGAATCCCTAGTAGTAGCATTCAACATGAACGACGACTATAGTGTAGTTCAGCACGAACAAGAGCAAGATCAAATGGTTTTAACCAATGTTGAAAGATTAAATAAATACCAGAAAATTACTAAGAATGACGTCTTAGCATGAAATATACATTAAAGAGAGTTTTGTAAGTTGAGTAGACGTAAAAGAGCATCTCCAGAAAGTTAGGTAGTCATATGTTTATAATCTGGTATGGTAGAATATAGGTGGATTAAGAATTTACTCTAATATATTGAGTTTTACAATAGGGGGGTAAAAACAGGTACTCACACTAGGAGCTTTCCATCTGAAGCTGACATTACCCTTTTCACCTTATCAGGCTGCAACTGCAAGTGAAATTAAAATGAAATTCAAATGATTTTTCCTTTCATGATTTTAAATTATGAAACAAACTACAATTATTAGTTCATAGAACCTTACCTCCTTATCAACAGACAGAGCCATATAAATAATTTGGACATTTTCTTGAGATCCAAAATTCACCTCCAAGTCACTTTGCACAACACACCAAGTCATTAAACGAGAAATCACGAGAATCTCAAAAATAGAAAATTGCAAAAAAAAAGGAAACAACTTTCCCATTCATCCAAACAAATAACAAAACCAGATGTTTACAGTACAATTTAGATTAGGCTAGCATGTGAACATAGTTCAGAGATAGAGGTAGATTACCAGGTGAAGTCCCACTGCGATTGGGCATTCATTGCTGTTGTCATGTCTGAACCAGAAACGTGGATTTGGAGGGAAAAGGTCGGGTTTTNTTCACCTACGAAAAAGTAAGAAATAAAGAAAGATTAACATGGCATTTAACTTTCTTATTTGGCTGAAATCCATTTTGCCAAATGATTTAACTTTCATAAAATTCAACTCACCATATTCAGAGGGCTAACCTTTCAATAGATAAAAGATACATGGATAGACAGGTAGATTTTATTAGATAGGTAGATTCCATAGAGTGCAGGCCCAGACAAACCGTATAATAAAGAAAGGATAATGACACCGGCATAGCTGCAAATTCTAGAGGTTGCTTTGTCGAGATACGTGCACTTCTTCCTTGCTCTTTCAATCCAAAGCACTCTTAAATCTCTTGCAAGTAGCTTTGAATATAACAAACCTTCCAAACATCAAAAGTTTTTGTGAACTATAAAGACTCTTGGCTACACCATAGAAAGAACTTGCATAGCAATCACGAATTCAATTGAAATTGGAGAAAAGTAAAGGAAAAAAAAAAGAAATATTCAATCATACCCAACTATAAAAGCAAATGCTCAAACTCCAAATCCGAATACAATGCTGAAATCATTCTGCAAAAAGTAAAAATTGAACTATGCTCATTAGTAAAACTTGTGAACCATCATGACTCTCTTTATGGGACATGACTTTTTTTCTTTGAGAAATAGAAATGAGATACCGAATAATGATAGATTTTGATATAGTAACCTGATTCATCTCTCGACATGTAGTTATGGTGGTACTCGCAGTTCTTGTGTTTTAAGAAATCTTAAACCTATCAAAAATATCACTCGTGGAATCTCGGAAAATTTAGAATAAAAAGATACAAACAACACTAACGTGGGGTCTGAGCACACATGAGATTTGAAATCACATATACACACACATGAGATTTGAAAAAGCTAGGGGGATGAGCTAATAGTTTGCACCAATGTTGGGATATGAGCACTAAACATCTACAGTAAAAATGTACTGGGGTATTTGATTGCATAACATTACATTGCACTACGACATGGAAAACTTTACCTATGAAGAGAGAGAGAGAGAGAGAGAGAGAGAGGCACCCTTTTAAAATTTTTGAGGATTACATTAAGATAAATAGCTGATCTTGATGGGGCAAATATAGTAACCTGAAATAAGTACATGGTCAAGACAAAGTAAACCAAAGAGAAAAAAAAGAAAATTCATATATGAATATATATAGGCATTTTGTTAATAAGGATAATAAAATTGTAGCTGGTTAATTCCATATCAAATTTAAGAATCTTAATATACAAAGAATCAATTTTTTATCTTAACAGAAAAGATTACTTAGATGAACATTTGATCTCATCAGCCAAAGCAAGGGGGTAGAATTTAAACTTCATACCTCTTAGGATATCCTTTAATGTGAAGCCAAAAATTGTTGGCTTGATGAACATGGATGCTGCTACTGCTTCTCAGGAACCAAACAAAAGATGGGGGATTTCAGATTTAGGTAAAATATTTGGCAAGGTTTGTATATTGAGGGATAATTCCTAAACCTGACAGAATCTTCTTCTGAGATTACGCTTGACAGCTTCATTCAACTCATCTTAGACATTCTGATGCCATCATGACATACAACTCTCTGTCACAGTATTGTTGAAGTCTTATATGCCTCACATAAATATTTAAATTCAGAGTCTTATAAGTCAGTTTGATATAGACATTATAATTGAAAATCCAAATATGAGAAATAAGTATGTGAGGCTTATTATTTGTTGCTCTTAGTCCCCTCTTACTGTTATATTATTTGTAAGTCTAGTTTTTCTCATATATCTTCTTTAATCTTTTCTCATCAGATTCTACACAAAAATAGAAATATGGAGAAGTCATCCATGTTGCTCAAATTTCTCAATGTGATTACATGTCTTAGTTTGGCAGGAACCTTTTGGTTTACCTTTGATTCCTTATGGCCCTTTAATTTGTCCATCAACTTTTTCTCAAATTTTTGCCTCACCCTCAAGCCTGAAAGAACTTGAAAATAAAAAATTATATCAAAAATTTACCTTAATTCATTATCTGTGATTGGGATGATGTAGAGAAGATTAGCATGGCCCCTGCACAAGGATGACACACACAAATAAAAAAATGGTCCTATTTTTTTGCTGATTTTTCCTTCTACTGTGTTTTGGGTTTCAACCTATGGATTTTAGAAGATAGAAATAAATAGGCTTTTGGTTGATGAGGATAATAAAATTGTAGTTGTTCAATTCCATATCAAACTTAAAAAATCTTAATATACCAATAATAAATCTTTTGTATCTTAATAACTAACAATGATTAGATAGATTAATCAACCCATCAATCCAACGCTTGAGCTCCTCGGTCAAAGCTTAGGGGTAGAATTTAAAGTTAATAACTTTTATGATATCCTTTGATGTAAAGCCAAGAGCTATTGGCTTGATGAACGTGATTGTTGTTACTGTTTCTCAGGAATCAAACAAAAGATGGGAGATTTTAGGTTTATGCAAAATATATGGCAACATTAGTATATTGAGGGATAATTCTTAAACCTGGAAAAATCTTCCTCCAAAACATTATATTGGATATCTTCATCCACCTCATCCTTGACATTCTGATGTCATCGATCGTGACATATACTACTCTGTCACAACATTATTGAGATCTATTTAACAAACCCTAAACTTATTTTGAGATGAAGCTATAAAATTGATGAAATTAAAATGTACTCCGTAATTGATATGTAGATGAATAGGAGTATAGATAGAAAGAATATTGGTTTGAAACCTTAATTATGAAAAAAAGACATGGAAGAAATTGATGAAATTCAGATGTACGTACCCGCTAGGTCAAATGTCGACGAAGATGATGAACAGTAATCTGGCAACGACTCCCTCCACCTTCTTCGTTCTCAAGCGGCAGTGTTCCCACAGGCTCTCTGTCTTCTCTGTTTCATTGCCACATCTTCTAAGAATGCGTTCCCCTGGGGTGTGCTAGTGCAGGAGTGCATGATTTAGTGGGAAGTTGGGACCTGCGGTTTTCCATCTACACCGCATCTTAAGCGAGACGTCGACGTATTGGTCATACGATGATTGGGCGGGAATTTTTCCTGCTGCTGTTGTAGTAAATAAATAGGAGGAAGGAGGATTTCTTTTCTTCTCCACGCTTCTCCCTCTCTCCCGATCGATCGCGTTTCCGCATTCCTCTTGGAGGGGGCTCATAATGTCGATATCATACGGCGGCGGAGGCGGCGTGGGCAGCAGCAGCTTGCAAGGTGAATTTGGTTCTTCTCTGCCGTGTAAAAGTATTCTTTCATTAATCTGTGTGCAGTGGATTTGATCATAATGTCGAGTCCTACTTTATTTTATAATTGTACATGTAATATTAAATTTATAAGACTGGTACTCACCATTCGATATGCGGGGAAAGATTGGCCAAAACAGGCACCCATACCCTCCCTATTTTCAAAAATCTATATACTATATACAAAAGCAAAAAAATTAGGAAAAAAAATAAAAAAAAATTATTTAATGTTTTCCCACCCAAGATGTAGGCAAAATCAGGCCCTCGATTTGATATTAAGGGTTAATCAACGGCAATTGATCAGTGCATTAATCCGCTTAAAGCTTCTTTTTAATGCGTCTGGCCGACTTCTCAATTATCCTACATTAACAGCGCATTGGGAACATATATGAAGCCTTATTTCCAAAGCTGCGGCTGGATTAATTACTAACACGTGAGAAAATTCATCGCAAGTTCATATGCTTCAATCCCAATTTCATATGTTTCCCCATCGCAAGTTCTTCCATATTTAAAAAAAAAGGTAAATGCAACACCTTGGCTAAATTTTGTTTTCTGAAATAGTTTTGTAGAGTTCGCATTCTTCAATTCTTTGTGTGGAGGAGGTCCACTTTTCTTTCAAAATTACTTCTTGGATTTCAAATTCTTTAATGCTTTGTGTTTATTATTTTATTCAGAACCCATGAGAATTCTTTAGAAATGAGATATTAGGCCTTAGAAAAGCAGATTTGGAATTTGCAATAAGATTTCCCCTATTTTATGTATTTAGGGTATCCAAACTTAATTTGATTTTAGCAGGCCACAATGGACATTATGATACTATTCAAATGTCATTTTTATTTGGTTACTGAAGCCTTTTGACTTTTGAGTATGGGAACAGTTTGTCTACTAATAAGTTTGTTCATTGTATAGCATTAGGATATTTTGATAATTTTTGTTGGCAAATTTTCGAAATCGATTCCCTTTTGAACATTACAAAATATGTGTTGATTCACTCAGTTAAGGCTAAGTAATTTCATATTCTGAGAGGAATGATTTTGGATTATTATTAGAATAAGGTTCTATCTTCAAAGTTTGTGTTACATCCGTGGGCTTTATCAATTGAAAAAGGGCAATGCTAGGGGTACACCAACATGGGGTACACCAAGCCAACACAGACACACACAGACACAAAATGTCTGTGTAACACAGACACTTTGTGTCTGTGTGTTTCTGTATTGGCTTGGTGTACATTTGGGATATTCCATATTTGGTGTACCCTAGCTTAATTCATTGAAAAAACAAAGGCTATCTCTCTTTAATCATATTCGGCTATAACATTCCATTCGATTTTCTTTGACCTCTTGCTTTAATATATGTATTGATTGTGGGCTTATTCCATCATTAAACAAAGGATGATTATTCACATTTAATACTATTCTCTTAGTTGCAATGTGAAGCTTCATTTTTTTTTTGCAGTTGTGAAGTACTCCATAAATTTAGGTTTGATGTAATCAACTGTTCGTTAGACTACTCAATGACCTGTGTATTTTACTGTCCATCAATATTGATAGTTGATACACATTTAATTATTATCGAAAATATTAGTCGTTCATCGCATGTGCAAAGATTTTGGAAGCATTTGTTTCTTTTCAATGTTTCTTTTGCTTTTGAATTGAAGTATAGATTTGTTAAACATTAGCTTTGTTGTTTGGTACTCTTTTTAAGGATTGTTGTTTGGTACTTAGTGATAAGTTAAAAATTTTTTAGGGTTAATGTAACATTATTGATTGCACATTAATCCTAAGAGCATATTGTGTTTTGCTAAAATGTGCTTGGGCAATTTGGAAAAAAGCTCTGCAATAAAGAAATTTACAAAGTGGTGAAAAATATTGAATTTGAACCATCTAATAAAGATATACAAATAAAAATTTGATTTTATTAAATCAATTTGGTGTTTTCAATGATATGAATAATTTTAACATTTAAATGACTTCTTATAGATTCATTCTACATTTAACTTATATAGTCAATCATTTTACCTTTGACCTTGAACTAAGTAAAAATTATATGATATTTTAATTAGATAATTTTTAAAAATATAATAAAATACGGCTACTAAAATAATTTTTGTATCAATACCTAATGCAAATTTTATTTAATTAATTGTCAAAGTTTCTTAATTTTGATTGTAAAAAGTCAAAGACTAAACAAATATTAAGAAATGGAGATAGAACAATAAAAGAAGCAATCAAAATATCTATATCTCAAGTAGAAATTCAGTTTCTCAGATCTTCAGACTATAAACAAAAGTCAAAGTCAATCATTGGGTTACAAAAGTTTTTTTTTTAAAGATCGTTTTGAGTCGTTGACAATTTAGTTGATT
Organism: Cuscuta campestris; assembly: GCA_900332095.2. Taxonomy (NCBI): domain Eukaryota; kingdom Viridiplantae; phylum Streptophyta; class Magnoliopsida; order Solanales; family Convolvulaceae; genus Cuscuta; species Cuscuta campestris. Next base: position 954,494 of record OOIL02000305.1, on the reverse strand, counting down.
TGTGATAAGAATGAAGGAGCATGCTCCACTATAAATGTTACGGAGTATTTGTTTGTAAGTTTTTTTGTACGTGGTAATATGTAATCCTTTTATTAATAAAAAAGTTCTATAAAATACTCCTTTCTAATTAACTATTTTTTGAAATCATCATTTGAGTTTATAATTATAATATTATCTTAATTGTCAGAGTGTCTTTATAAAAAAAATCTGAATTATAAAGTACCATATACATTATTATTCGTTATTGAAAACTATCAAGAGAATATCTCAATTATAAAGTATCATATAAATAATTATTACTTATTGAGGACAAATTTTAAGAAAACATCTTATTTGAAAGGATTCTTTTGGGGATTACTCTTAATCTTATGTGAATATGTATTTTGATATATAACTCTTCATTCTCTCATTTATTTCATACTAAAATAGTGATAACCAAGTATTTGCCATTTTAGGAAGGCAAATTCTATGCTGGACCTAAGGTCCACCATGGACTTACATATTAGCAAAATAAATATTTTTCTATTACTTAAATAAGTAATTTTTAATTAAAAAATTTAAAAAAAAATATGAGAAGATCTACAAAAATAGTATGCATTCAAATTGCATCATTGAAGCACTCTTTTAGGAAAACGAACAAATTTCTTGTCGTGCAACGCACGGGTATGAATCTAGTTATTTCTAAAGTGCATGTGGTTTTAAACAAACGTCAAGCTCTTATATTGTTTCTTAACATCAAAACATGAGGCTTAGCAAACCAAGGCTAACAATCTCCCCCTTTTTGATGTTGACAAACAATACACTTCAAAGTGTTTCAAAGTGGAAATTTGACTAGCTTGGAAATCATTAGCTCTAAAATTCTGGAAGAAAAGAGTCATTGACAATAATAATCGAGTCCTTTCATGGGGTTGTTGTTGTTGGTGTTTGATTTGTTGAACATTTTAATTTTGATAATTTTATAACATGATAAATTATTGTTGGAAATTTTCACTTTAGGGTTAAGTTTAAGGTGGAAA
>OOIL02000305.1:818677-945377 GCA_900332095.2 Cuscuta campestris | reverse complement strand
TTTGCATTTATATTTCTATGATTTTTCTACATATCACATATATTTATATAAAAAATGTGAAGTATCTAAGAAAGTTCGGTTTATTCGGTTCGGTTCGGTTTTTCAAAGTGAAAACCAAAACGGAACCAAACACTAACGGTTCGGTTCGGTTTTTTTACATTCGGTTTCGGTTTCTTCGGTTCGGTTTTTTTTCTAGCTCGTTTCGATCGGTTTCGGTTCGGTTTGCGGTTTTCGGTTTTCCCAACCCAGTCCTAGAATGAAGGTTGCTGTAAAAAAACCCCGACCATGTGGCCCGTAAAACACGAAGGCATGCTCATTTTGCATGTAGTTAAATAGTTGGGCCGAGAGGATCATTTTGCACTTTACATTGTGATCTTGAACAATTACATGAGGATAGGAAATTGGATCTCTCCATTAGATTATTGTGTTTGTGTTAAATATATAATAGTTATAATGAGTGCACGCATTAGGCATTAAGATTCACCTTGCTAACAAAGATAAAACAAAGAATTAATACTTTCTCTTATTTATTAAAAAATCACTTTTACCCCTTACTTTTTCATACTCTACCTATCACATCATATCTTTTTACTAATAATTTATTCATCAAATCTTATTTTTATGCATCACATCAAGAGTATTTTTGCACAGACATTTTGTGTCTGTGTGTCTGTGTTGGCTTGGTGTATATTTGGGGTACCACATGTTGGTGTATCCCTAGCATTGCCTAATTAACATCGCAAAAAATGGAGATCTCCTTCAAATTGAAAAGGAAAATGCTAGGGGTACACCAAAAGTATACCACAAACATCCTCCACCCCCTCCATCACCACACAAAAAAGGCAAGAAAATTCAAAAAAAAAAAGTAAAAAATAAAAATAAAATAAAATGAATGATAGAGAGAGGGGTGGTGTACATTTGGCGTAGACCTTTGGTGTACCCCTAGCATATCCCATTCCAAAACCTCCACTCTTGAAGAAATGGTTCTAGATTCTCTCTACATATATAAATGCGAGAAGAAAATATTCAGAAAAAAAGGGAGTTGCCAATTGGCGGCCTTCAGCCTTCTAAGAGCACTGGTAATGGTCATGAAGCCCCGGGGCTTCAAACTTTCTCTCTCTGCCACGTCAGCTTTAACTTACACCCAAAATTTACTGGAAATGGTTTTGAAGTCCCGGGCTTCAAACTGGGGCTTCAAACCTTCATTTTTTGCATTTTTAAATATACATCTCCTAAATTTAAATTTATAAATTTAAATTAATTTATTATTTAATTAAATTGAAACGCGAATAATAAAAAAATACATTAATTAAATAAAAAAGCGTCAATAAAAGAAAAAAAGATACATTAATAAAAAAACTAAGGTAATTTATTATTCTCCTTGATCTCTCTCATTCTTTGCTCGTAGATAATTCGTCCAAACTCCGACAACGTCCCGGGGTCGGTTTGCATGACTTTCATCTCGGCCTCTTGCTCCTTTATCTTCAACTCCTTCTCCTTTAGCTTCAACCTCTCCTGTTCCTGGAGATTGAACGTCCGAAGTTGTTCAACCATTGCCAGGCCGATTTCGTCGCGGGGAGAAGCGGAAACAGAGGCGGACCCTCCCGAACCAGAGGCAATGGATTTTGCCTTCTTTCTTCCGATCGGCCGTGGAATGGGGTCTTCGTCGTCGGAATCCGCAACGTTGAAGGGAGGGATTTGATCGGTAGAACCGATAGTCTCGTCGACCTCAACCTCGGCGTCGACGGTGGATCTTTTCCGGAACAATTCGCCGTCGGAATTGTTGAGTTGTTTCCACTTTGGGGAACGACTCAAAATCCTCCAAAGATCGATGGGCACCTTGCCTTGGTTCCTGTCGTCTTGATACCGGGTCGTGGCAAGCCGGAGAACATCGGCGTCGTTCGTGCCGCTCCTCCGGGACCGGGAGCATTCCTCGTAAACTCTCATAAACTTTCGGACTTTTTTGTTGATGTGGCTCCATTTGGAAGTGAGTTGGTCCCGGGTTCGATAGGAGCCGTCCTTCTTCATCGCCGTGAAGAACTTCTCCTCGATATGATCCCACATCGCATCCTTCGTTTGCTCCGTACCATTAAAAAAGTATTACACAATTTTTTTTGACACCATTAAATATAATATATATAAATTAAAATATAAATATATTAGAAAAAATAAATTTTTTACCAATGATAGGATGCTCGGAGACGTCAACCCAAGCCGACACTAATATGCACTTCTCCTCCGGTTTCCACTTTTGGATTGACCGTGCCGCATCGGTCAACGTGCTTTTGGCTTTGTGGCTCCTCCGGCATGTACTTTTTTTTGATCCGGACGGTTCCGGTTGAGTCTCCGGAACCGAATCTCGGTCGACGTACCCCGATTGTTGCGTCTCGTATATCGGCGGTCGATCGCCCCACTCTTGGTAGAACCACATCGCGGCGTCACTCGGGGGGAAATTGTCGGGAACGAAGCCAGAGCCGGAAGGATTCATGTTGAAAATTGGGAGGAGGGGTTTGAATTTTGAAATTTAAAAATAAGAAAGAAGAAGAGATTGGAGAGAAGGTGTGAGAGATTGGTTGGGGAGGGTTGAATTTATAGGAAATTTTTTTTTTTTTTGAAATTGGGGTGCAACGGCTTTTTTAGCCGTTAGGAGGGAGCCGCACAATAGTCACGCCGCGTCATTCGTTTGACGCAGGACTCCTCACGCCCGTTTAACGCCGGCGGGGGCGGTGTTTCACCCCCCGGGGCGTTTAACGCCTCGTAACGCTGGTGGGCGTGAGGAGTATTACCACTGCTTTGAGCTGCGGTGACTTCCCTAATTGTTGACCAAGCGGAGCAAGGCTGCGATTCATATGCACTGTCGCCCTTACAAGTTTTAATCTTTCCCTTCTTTTCTTGAAGGAGAAATTAACCAAAATAATCCCAACTTTACTTGATCTTTCAAAAATATTCCTACCTTTCACTGTAATGCATAATAATTCCAACTTTACTGAAATTCACCAATTTTGGATCGCCGTTAAGTTTCTAACGGAGGGTTAACGGAAATGCCTGTTTTGGACAAAAAAATGAAAGTTGAGATTATTTTTGATGAATTTTCATATTTTTTTTTTCATTTTTTTAAATTTTTTATTTAAATTTTTTAAATTACTTTCTACCTCCATCATTATTTCTTTTTCCTTTTTTAAAGATTAGTCTTAGTTTAAAAAATAAAAATAATAGATATAAAAAATGAAAAAAAGAGAAATGTAACTAAAATGATACAAAAATAATAAAATAAATAAGGTAATCAATGGAAACTAACTTGAAATTGGTAAAAGTAAAATAAAAATATACGGGTGGGTTTTAATATTTTACGTATTATATAAAGTATTAACATATCACTACTTATTTTTTAGAAAAAATTATCTACAATAATTCCAATTTTACCGGACGGCTTGTTCTTTTAAAAAATAGGTAGTATATTAAGACTTCGTATAGTGTATAAAATGTTAAAACCCACCACTCCGTATATATTTATTTTATTTCTTACCAATTTCTGTTTAATTTCTATTGATTACATTATTTATTTGATTAATTTTGTATTGTTTTAGTTATTTTTCTCATTTTCATGATTTTTTATATCTATTTTTTTCTAAGGTAAGAATAATCTTTAAAAAAGAAAAAGAAATGGAGGTTGAAAGTAATTCAAAAAGTTTAAATAAAAATTTCAAAAAAAAAATTAAAAAACAAAAATTAATCAAAAATAATCCCAACTTTCATTTTGTTGTCTAAAACAGGCATTTCCGTTAACTCTCCGTTAGAAACTTAACGGCGACCCAAAATTGGCAAATTTCAATAAAGTTGGGATTATTATGCATCACAGTGAAAGGTGGGATTATTTTTGAAAGACCGGTAAAGTTGTGATTATTTTGGATAATTTTTCCTTTCTTGAACTATGAATAAATTTACACACTTTTTTTTAATTGCATATTATGTTAGTTGTTTTTATTCATTCAATTTGGGCACCTAGATTAGGAACTTTCAACTAAATCTAGAATAAGAGTCTTCATGTAACCAATCCTATGTGGGATCGACCTCGTATTTGGATTGCTATAGCCTACACTTGCAAGTAACAATTAAAATGAATATCACAAGAGATATTTAAGTTAACCCACTATTCTTCTAAATCACACACAATGTCAAGATTCAAAAGCTTGGACATCTCTAATTATACTACGTACACGATTCTTTTATGTTGCTGGCTTTATTGTCGTCACTGTTTATTTACTAGTTATCAGTTTTGAACTTGTGATTGTGTTTGAAGAATTGGTATTGCTTTTTAACTTTTGGTATTAGGGTTGGAAATTTGGAATATGAATTACTGCTTACACTCATGTTACTGTAAAACTGGACAGATATTTTGAAAGAAGAAACTTTTCGGTTAAGTGGTCAACCATGACAGCTGCATCTGTAAGTCTATTAAATTACACATATTCATGACCTGTATGTGTGCTAAAGCTAGTGTTTTAAATCATGGATACAAAGCCTAAGAGTTTGTGTTTCAAGAAGTTAATGCCGGGAGCCTTAAAGAACAACACTAAGGTTCCCATGACATTGGGTTCCAATGTCATGGGATGACCCGGGGGTGCTCCGGTGCCCCGTTCGTAAAATTGACGGTTCCTACCCCCCCTAACCCCCCCGGTAAACCCCCCACCCCGGCCCCGGCCCGAACACGCCCCCCTACCTCCGTCAATTGCACCCCACAAGTTGATTTTGACTTTGGAGTCAAATTTTGTCATGCGGATCAAGTGATTTGCAAAAGACCACGGTTCTATATAAATATGTGTGTTTATAATAATTTGAAACATTATTGTTCTTTTTATTATTATTATTATTAATTTAATGTTAGGCTTGTGCATAATACAAATGGGCAGCAGACAAAGGCTAATGCAAAATGAGTTGAGCATTAGGAGATGCAGGGGTTGTTCCCTTCACGAGTTCACGCACTACTTGACGTTGCTCCTCATCCATTACTACAGTGTCTTGTTCTCCGCTCTTCTTCTTCTCCCATTTCCCTCCTCCGAGGTAGTACTCATAATCCTTGCTGATGGTCATACGCTCAAGACACTCTGCAAATCTGAGGAGAAATTTAATCAGTTCAAGCTCGCTCGCGTGCCCATGAAATCCGCCAATCTCCACTTCCTTGAGATGAAAATGACCATATTTTGGGGTCAACCCAATACTTGGTACTCCATAGTCCACAGTGCCTTTTGTCTGCAGCAATACACAACAACATACATAGTAACAGATTAAGTAACTATAATATATACAGGACCCAATCACACCAATATGATGGCATCACACATTAGCAGACACAAACAATCAATGCGTTGGGTCTGTTACAAAGAATAAACTAAATGGCAAAAAGATAGAATAATAACTCAACTCACCACCAAACGAAACTTCCATACAAGTGGCGCGCAGCCAATTACACAAGCAATTTGTTGAGCACCGTATAGCCTTCTAAAGTCCATCAGTACATATAGTTCCTTGAGATTGTTGTACCCACGCCCTAGTGGCGGGGTATAATACATCTGGAAAAGCAGGTGTAATAAACAACCATTATAATTAGCAAACCATCCGTATGTAGAGCATAGCGGGGTAGGGTGGGGTGGGGTGGGGAGGGGAGACAATAGGAAAGCAAGAAAAAGGACATATATAGCAACACAATACACACACACACACACATACCTCACTAACAACTGATTCAATATATAAGGATTCAAGTTCAGGCATGTCCTTGGTAACTCGATGAATAAAACGAGACAAATGACCAGAATATTTTAACCCAACAAAAAAATGTTTCAGCTTTGGAACATGCGAAGGCCTAATTTCTTCCAGCTTTTGAGAGCAAATGATTTCAAAGCTAGTCAAGTTCCCAGCACACAGGTCTATCTTCTTTACCCCGATACAACTTGTGATTGTCAAAGACTTCAACTCATGTCCCGGTCCGCAAATATATAACTTAGAAGGAAGTATACAATATGTCAACTTTAAAGACTCTAGGTTTGGACAACCTGAAAAGATGCTTTGCAGTTCACCATTAACTAATGACACTGCATCCAACCAAAGCAGCGAAAGGGACTCAAATGTTCCTTGGGAATTTGTTGGTCCCAGATTGGAGGTAAACAAATGCAAAGGAAATGTAACCAGACTTCTTGGTATATCTCCAACAAATGCATCGTCACAAGAAAGACTGAGCACAAGTTCCTCAACGTTTAACCTAGCAATATAATTCATCCATCTCTCAATATGACTGCTGAATTCTTCCTTTAAGCAGCATGATAACTGGAATGATTTAATATTGCAGCCCCGTCGTAGCCGTAGGAAACGATCCATAAAAGTCAAGATTCCATGCTTGTCCCGATCGTGGCGGCAAACACACTGTCGTAGTTGTAGGAAACGGTCTATAAATGTCAAGATCCCACGCTTGTAGTGATCAAGGGGGCAAGTGCGTTGCTGGCTTATTGTATCCTTCTTAAATGTGCATGGACAAGTCAATGACAATCCGGGGAGAAAAAGATGCATGTGTCTCCACCTTTTAGACAAAACGCTAGTCCTAACAGCATCTCTCGTAGGTAATTCGGAGAGTATCAAACACAGGACTTCGTCTGGCAATCCACTAATCAAGTCCTCCCTGTACTCGTCGGGGACCTAATGGAATTACAAACAATAGCCCTTTCAGACAAAGTGCAAATAAAAGTGCCTCATAAAAAAAATGACTCGCAATGGTGAAACACGACAACTGAAACCACATGTAACATGATCCCAGTACTTACTCTTCTCTTGAGAGATGAGCGAATAATTCCAAGTCCAAGTCCAAGTCCGGCCACGGCTAGTAATGGAAAAATGACCCGGGGCTGAGACCATGATCCTGTTGCAAGATGTATTGAAAGGTTAAATTATGCAAAAGAGAAGTAATTTCTAACCAAACATCATATCGCCCAATAACCCCAACAATGTGTCTCTTAATATTCAGTGTAATATGATCTATTGCTTTTACTACTGAACGCGACAGGACTGTTGACTCGAGAAAATCCCCTAGATGAAAAAAAACAAATAAATTTGGTTTCTTTATGCATGAAACAGCTTTAGATTTCAATAGGACTGTACCCCAGAGAATCGACTTTCGGGTCCTATAAATGTTGATTGGGGTATATGGAATTCCATCACAGAAAGGAAAAAAATCAGCTGTCTTTCTTCTCAGCAAGCAATCCAAGACTAAAAGATCAAATTTTTACAACGCAAAAAAAAATGTAGATTGGGGTGTATGGGGAAAGAAAGGAAAAAATCAGCTGCCTTTCTTCTCAGCTATCAAATCAAAGTCTAATTTTTTTTTACAATTGATTAATTTCTTAAAATCAACCGAAATTAACTTCAGCATCTCTATAAGCAATCTTATGATAAAAAAAAATAATGTTGCATCGCCTACAAGATTAAATTTTTACCAGAAATCTTATAATAAAAAAATGTTGTTGCATAGCCTAAAAGATTGAATTTTTACAACGCAAGAAATCGAATTTTTAAAAATCAGTGAAATCAAATCAACAACATCGATTAACGAGGAAAACTTTGACCCAGTCCAGAAGAACCAATTAACTTCACCTTGCAAGCTGCTGCCGGATGATATGGACATTATGAGGCCACCACAGATTCTTTCTGCTTCAAAACTCCCCCTCTATGGCAAGGCGTAGGTTGATCGGCGGTGAGCAAAGCCGTGGAAGTCGGCGGCAACGAAAATATCACCCGCAACCTTCGCAGCTATGCCGGATCCGTTCGACGACGCTAAGAAAACCCCCGCGATCGATCTGTAAGTCTCTCTCTCTACAACTTTCCTTTGCCTTATTTGTGTTTAAATTGAAAAAACAACATTGTAACTATTTCGTTAATATCTGATTACTCCGTATTTGTTTACTCTTATATACGTATATACAAAGGGAAGAGTCTTTGTATTGTAATTTTGTTGCTTGACTTTGGCTCTGTTCCGTACGCCTAATCTGAATCTGATTAAAATTTTTAAAATTTTGTTCTAATTTGATTTGACTTGATTTTTTAAATTTTGACATTTTTGATACGTGCTCCAAATTTCCTTCTCTTTCTCTCCCGTGCAATTATATAATTTGCGTTTGAATAAAAAACCAACATTGTATATCACTATATTTTCTCCAGTACTTGTCCACATTTAATTTTTTTCAATCAAAACTGGAAAATTTTGATTTCAAATTTTTAAAAAAATGATATTAAATATTGATACATAAATAATTTTATTAAATTTATTATTTCAAATATTTTTAAAATATTATTTATCTAATTAATATATGATTTATATTTATTTAATTATGGAGACATAGCCGGTATGGGTTAGGGAAGGGCGTGGGCGTGGACAAAGCTCCGAGTAGGGATGGGCACGGATCGGGACGGTCCGGATTTAGGTTGTTCCATGTCTTGTCCCGTTATATATAAACGGTTCGGAACGGTTCGGATTACAATCTTATTCAGGTTTGTCCCATAAAATTCGGGATCGGAACAAACCGGGACGGATTCGGGTCGTCCCACTTTGTCCTAATCCCGAACATAAGAAGGTGGGTACTCAATCCAAAAGTCACAAAATGTCATAAAGAAAAGTCATTAACTCCCAAAGACATCCAAAAACTAGTTGTGTACACCAAGCAATTAGCCATTGTCCACTGGATTTTTACAGAATTGCGTATTACGGAGTAAAACTTTAAAAGTGAATTAGCTTAATAATGGGACGGAATTGGGCTCCGGAGTCTGGACTTTGGAGTTAAGACCAAATAAATTTAATAAATTTTGGGTTGAAACTTGAAGTTAACTTAATTAATTAAAGAATGAGTGTATAGAATTAGACTTATATATTACTCCCTCCGTTCCACAAAACCCTTCCGGTTTTGACTTTGGGTAAAAATAAGAAAAGCGTAATTTTGGTTGACTTTCCAATTTTACCCCTGATGTGATGGAAAAAAGTAAGATGTGATAGTTTGGTTATTAGTGAAAAAGTATGATGTGATAGGTAAGGTATGAAAAAGTAGGGGTAAAAGTGGTTTTTTAATAGAAAGTGGAAGTATTTTATGGAAAGCAAAAAAAACGAAAAAGGAAGAGTTTTGTGGAACGGATGGAGTAATAGAGTTAAAAAAAACGGAACAAAAGGGACGGATCGGTATAAATTTAAGTTGTCCCGCTCATGTCCCATTTGATAATGAGAAGGAACGGGTTCGGAATAAAAAAATGGTGTCCCAATTATTCGGTACAATTACAAAACGGATTCGGGATTTTTCGGAACGGTCCAACGAGAACGGATTTCATGCTCACCCCTAGCTCCGAGCAAGAAGCTAGGGCGTATTTTTGAACTTACTCAAAAATAACAAATGAAAAATGTACAAGTAGTCTCTTGATTTAACAATTTAGTGGTAAAGTTTTGATTCGTTATTTTTAATTTTATTTTTTGAGAACCCATGTTGTACAATTTTTTTCAAAACGATTAGAATCAATTCGTTTTATAAATGAATATAACTTATTTCTAAACTCATTTTCTATTCGATATAATATTAGTTCAGTCTGAAACAACGGTACTATTCTCTCCAACATATTTATGTTACTTATTATTTATTCTTATCAGAATCAGATCAGATTAGATCAAATCTAATTCATTCAATCTAGTGGATACCTAATCAAATTCATTTAGATTAGAAAAGTATTTAAAACATAAAAAATTTAAAAATAATAATAGTAATATCTGACGAGTAGAGAAATAATTGGTAGCTAGGATCACTTGAGAAATATTCTCTTCAATCTTTTTAACCATCCAAATTGATTTTATATAGACATTGAAAAATGAATGAATACTTATATGTTTACATATTTTACATTCATTTTTGATATGTTTACACTATTGGTGTTTTTGGTTGTGCGTAAAATAATATTTTTAGGAAGGTTTTGATTCCATTTTCATGTGTTTGGTGAATATTTGTGGAAGGAATTATTTTTCTTTAGATTATATGATTGAAGAATAATTTTTCTTGAAACTATTTTTCTTCTATTTTTACACACGAATGTACAAAAATGGGAGAAACATAATTTTCCATTCCGCTTTCATTTTCTATTCCGCTATGAGATTGTCTCTAGTTCCCTCCCCATTTCCTGTTTCAGGCGTGAGGACGGTGAACACCACCCCTGCCCCTTTCGAATGGAACATTTAAAAAATCTTTTTATTTCTCAAAATTATTTTCCATCAATCTTTATAGTAATATTCAAAAAAATCCATTAAAATCAAATTAGATCAAATTAATTAAGATTAGACTAGATGATTACTAGGAGCGAAGATGGGAACCAGATTTGTGCCTAGACATGGCCAAACAGAACCATGACCGATTACCCGAACCGAAATATCTGAAATCGAAATCAAAATGATCTGAAAAATGAATATCCGATCTATAAACGAAAACCCGAAATGATCCAAATCGAACCTAAATCGAACTAAATAATTCATATTCGATTTAAATCCGAAACTGATTAGATTCGAACCGATTGAATCCAAAATCGATTAGACCCAAAACCGATAATACTCAAGACCGGTAAAAGCTGAAATCGATTAGATCCGAAACCGATATTACCCAAACCCGATTAGAATTAAAACTAGACCTGGCAATCGGGTCAATCGGTTCGGGTCTGGGTCGGGTCTTTTCGGTGCGGGTCTCTTTCGGATATATGTTATAATCGGTTCGGGTCGGTTCGGGTCGGGTCAGTTCGGTTCCGGGTTTATTTCGGTTTGACTGGTTTTCGGTTTCGGTTCGGTTTCGATTCGGGTTTATATCGGTTCGGGTCTGAATCGGTTCGGGTTTGTATCGGTTCGGGTTTGTATCGATTCGGGTTTGTATCGGTTCGGGTCTGTATCGGTTCGGGTTTGTATCGGTTCGGGTGTGTATCGGTTCGGGTTTGTATCGGAGTACAAAAAAAAAGATTTGTACATGAAAGTAGTTACATGGTTTGCACTCATAATTTAAATATGTTTTTTAGAAACATATCAACATATGTAAAAATATATAGGTAATTCTTTTTTTCCAAATTCATTTGATAAATGAAATATTAATGAATTTGATCAATTTCGGGTCTAATCGGTTTCGGGACTAATCGGTTCCGGGTTTAACCGGGTTCGGGTTTAACCGGGTTCGGGTTTAATCGGGTTCGGGTTTAATCGGTTCGGGTTTAATCGGATTCGAGTCTGAATCGGGTCTGAATACATTCGGTTCGGGTTCGGTTCAGTTCGGATCATTTCGGGTGTTCGGTTCTATTTCGGTTCTTTAGTTTTCGGGTCAAATCGGGTTCGGTTCCGGGTTATTCGGTTCGGGTTATCGGGTCCGGGTCAGTTTTGCCAGGTCTAATTAAAACTGATAAATTTGGAACTGTGTTTGCCTTTCAATAAGCATATTATATTTTTAAATTTTTTACTTTTATTTTATCATTTGAAATAATTACATTACTTGCTTATTTACTCATAAAATCAATTATCATCTTGAAAAAAAGTACAAATTTTATGCCTTAAATTTATTATATTTAAAAACTGAAGATAAGTTATACAGATAAAATTTTGGATTAATAAAGTGAGCCAACTATTTTGTTATTAACAAAATCAAAGGGAATAAAATATTTAAAAAAACAAGGCGAAACATCAATTGAAAAAAATTAGATCTAAGAGTTGAAAGTAAATGGAAATTGAGAAATGAGTTGGATGGTGGCATAAGAAAATTGATATGATTAAGCAGAAAAAGTGAAAAGAAATGAGGAAAATTTTGAGCATAAGAAAATTGATAAAAAATTAAGTCTTTGATTAGTTATTATATGAAAAATACAATACTAATTTCAATCTTAAATTAAAAAATCTAATTAAAACAATCTTATTTTAGAGAAAACACTCTCTGCATCTTAGAAAAAATGCTACATAACGTAAAACAAATCAAAAATTTTAAATTTTTAAATTTTATTTTATTTAAAGATTGATATAGAAATATAAAAAAATGTCTACATATTTAATAAAAATACGTCAAAATTTTTACAAAATAAGACGTTACAAGAAAAATAGTTTATTTTATCAAATAATAAATGATAACGCACAAACAAATAAAATTTTCATAATTTTTAAATAGTGAAGTGTGATATTTTTTGGGACAAAAGAATTGTATAAAATAACTAGATTTTATTCTAATTTCTTCCAATTACAATATATTTTATTAGTTTGAGAGTTAATTTGATTAGTTTCAAATCACTTCACTTAATATTAGTCAATAACATTAGTATGTTAGTGTTAGCATTTTGAAAAGACTCTCTAGCGACAGCATTTTGTGTAATTATTTTTCAAATTTGATCTACACCATTAGATTTAGGTGTAAAATTAATTATATTCGACTCTATTAAATTTAATTTTATCAAATTTCAACCAAATACACTCAAATAGTTTATAAATTTTGCACTCAATTAAATAAAACTCACTTAATTTTACTCACTCAACTTTTACCAAATTATATTCAAATGGAACATAACACTATTTGAATTTATCTTTTATCTTTTCATTTATAAACATAAATATATTAGTAGATGTGAGAAAAATTTAATATATCAAAACTAAATTTTAAAATCAATTTAATTATATTAAATTTATATCATAACTAAATATATATATTTTCATAATTTGTAGTCCAAATTTGAAAAAAGGGAAGATTATTTAGGGTAGAGATAATATAATTAGAAAAAAATATAAAATAATATGAGGTATGGAATTCATGATAGATTGATAAATGTGATAGAACATAAAATGAAACATGAATAATTAAATTTTAATTAGAAAATAATATACTCCGTATATCCAAAATCGAAATATAATATTTTTGGTCCGAAATCGAAATATATTCAAACCGAACTAAATCCGAAATCGAAATATATTTATATATGATTCAAATTATATCTGAACAGAAATCTATTCGATCCAATTTATAACTGAACAATTTCTGAACCGAATCGAAACCAAACCGAACCGAAAATATGTATGGAACCGAATTAAATCTGAACCGAAATTAAACCGATCCGAACCGAACCAAATCAATTATAGTATACATCTGAAATCATTGTCATTATATATAATATTTGAGAATTAACCTCCTAGAATGTTGACATGTGGTGTGCTGATTGGGCAATCTTTTGTAAAACTCAACAAGACTTTATTTTGGGTCTTCTTTTCACGATCCATTTTAATTAAGGGACAGAGGGAGTATATAATTATAAGGTCGATATTTAGGTGTTTTAAATTAATGTGAGGAAAAAGAATCATTGGATCACTAATACGTTTTGTATTAATATCTTTTTGAATTTATACAAGGAGAAAAATTATAGATTTGTAGAAATAATACATCAAACCTAGATCATTTATATTTTACTTTTAAATAATGTGTCAGATAAAAATCAAGATCCACATTGTAGAATCAAAAAAAATTTCGTTCCAACCCGTGCGTGGCACGGGTAAAAATACTAGTATATCCAAATCCAAGAATCCAAACCAAAACCGAGTCAGTTGACCCGTTTCACACTTTTGTGCCCAACCCAACCAAAATATATTTTGGATTACTGGCATTTGCCCACCGTCGTATAAGCTCCTCTTCCCCACCCTCATCCCATCGATCGATTTCTCTCCTCTCTTCCTCTCTGGTCAACAATTATGGACATTGCTAAAGAATTGAAGTATACCTGTGTTGTTGACTATGGCAAACTCATACTAGTATTCGCCAAAACTGCCGGAGACGAGGATCTAGATGTGGGGCACATTTTCACGACGGGCCAGTCATGTCATTCCAAGAGTTGCAAGATTCGTTTGAAATCCAGATTTCGTCGGCGAATCTTTTTCTGGTCGACAACAAATACTTGGTGCTGAACCTTCCCATTCAACAAGCACCCATGAACAAGAAAATAGATGATTCAGTTTTCAAGAAAGTTCTGTGTGAAGCTGGGGAATCAATAGCTTGCAACAAGACACCGTTCGCCGCTCTATGTGGGGTTGGACTGCTAGCTGCGTTGTGCCACAAAGACATCATTCCCAAAGAAGGTCTCCAGGCATTGGCAACATCAATCCAAGGTAGTGCCAAAATTGTCTCCGATACTGTGAAAGCTTTGAAAGAGGTCGTCAAGATAGTGGGTGAGTCCTAAGAGGCTTGTAGTTTTCTTTGTGAAGGCCTGTAAATAACTAATAGGTTTCTTTCTGTTTACTGTTCATACATTTGCCTGTGAATGCTGTAAATGCTATGCGGGGGATGAATCTTTGACAATAAAAATCGAGTCCTTTCATGGGGTTGTTGGTGTTTGATTTGTTGAACATTTTAATTTTAATAATTTTATAACATGATAAATTATTGTTGGAAATTTTCACTTTAGGGTTAAGTTTAAGGTGGAAACTAAATGGAATTTTCTGGACGGATAGGCAAAGTGCCCTATGACTGAGGGTTCTGAGGGTTGTATGTGATTTTTTTCCTTCTATTGGGAGAGATTCTTTTGATGAACATGCATTGGAATGGATGAATTCCTGAAAAGGATTACATTACATAGTTGATTGAGGTGCTAAATATCTTTTAGGGAAATGCCTAAACTAAATGGGGTTTCTTTTTAATGCTAAGTGAGGTTGTTTGGGGGTTTCCTCTCATATTCTAACATGTTATGTATGTCTTTCTTAGTTTGGTTTCCAACTTTCAACTGAAGTAGTAATTCATAAGTTACCTAGATAAAATTAATATAACAATTTATAAGTTAGCTAAATCACAAACTAAGATATCAAAAAGAAACTATTTCTCTCTCATTGGAATTTTGCATTTTGCTTTGAGTTATTTTCAGTTGTCTTTGATTCCTTTTCAAATTTACATTAGATTATGTTTCTTATGTTTACAATATGGCTAAAGAAAAATACCAGGTTAGCCATATTTGCAGACAGAAGTCTGCACCAAAAAAAATTACATCCTTGTTAACACCACAAGCAAGATATGCACCATGTGCCAACCAAAAACACTACTCCATAAATAGCATAATAATATTTAGTACCCCGTAATAGTATGTATCAATAATATATTCTACCATTAGTACTTAGTAATTTTGTTTTTACAAAATTAGTCCATCCGCAAACTGATACTTTTTGTGGTATTATTTATGGTTGGAATTTTTGTCATTCTTGATTTTAAAAATCTCAAACTTATTAAATAGAGGGAGTTGATTTTTTTTTTTTGGACGCATAGAATGGCAGGTGTTTGGATAAAAGAGGATACAGTCATCAGTATATATTGTAAATATCTAGTTGCATAACATGATAATTTAATCAATTTAAAACGCATTCGAGCTTGTTGACAAGTAAAAAAAACACGACCAGATACTTAACATCCAAAGAATTGCAAATGTCAACCCAAAGTTTAGGAAGAGGGATGCATCAGAACGGCGACTTCTTCATAGTGCCTTGGCAAGGTAACTCCTGTAAATATATTTTACCCGCAGTAACTTTGGAAAAACATACTATGATATATACAGACTATCACAAAAATGATCTAAAAATAAGAAAGTTCATCAAGTTCATTTGAATGAAACAAATTGTTGTCCATCATATTTGGCAGACAGAAGTCTGCACCAAAGAAAAATTACATCCTTGTTGACACCACCAGCAAGATATGTGCCATGGGTGCCCAACTAAAAGCACCACTCCATAAATAGCATAATAATATTCGATAAAGAAAGAATTTTGCCACAAATGGTAATGTGGCATAATGCACAGAATTCTGCCAACCATCTGTTATGCAAGATCCTAATTACCTTGAATAACAAGAGAAAGGCAGTGGGAGTGGGATTTGCTGCCAGGAATTTAAACTACTTCTATAAATTAGACAATCAGCAGCCCCTATCTATATAATATTGATGGTATCCCAATATTGATTAACACTTTGGAAGAAGAAGAAAAAAAAAGAGAAAAGAAACAGTGCATGCCTATGGGAGGTTTAAGCAGCCCGTCCAAACGGGACCCATCATTTCAACAAATACAATGTATTATCCAACAAATTAGACCTCTTTACTGTCAATCTGTAATTGGTCGAAAGACTATAGGAATCAAAGATTTCAACCAAAAATGAAATGAAAATCCACTGGGAACCAAAACCATAAAAACCAGAGCTAAAAACGAAAGTGAAACCATAGAGCTTCACGTGAAGAGAATAAGAGACAACACAGTGTTAGCGAGTGAGATAGCAAACTTCCTAGACATAAAAACTTCAAGTCAGTAACTCACTAGTCACTAGAGCTAACCAAAAACAACAGACTATAGAGGAAGTAACCAACACCTCTCAATAAACAAAAATCAATAGGGGATATCATCACTCTTGTTGCCTATTTTAAACATAAGAAACATAATTTAATGTAAATTTGAAAAGGAATCAAAGACAACCGAAAATAACTCAAAGCAAAATGCAAAATTCCAATGAGAGAGAAATAGTTTCTTATTGATATCTTTGTTTGTGATTTAGCTAACTTATAAATTGTTATATTAATTTTATCTAGGTAACTTATGAATTACTACTTCAGTTGAAAGTTGGAAACCAAACTAAGAAAGACAAACATAACATGTTAGAATATGAGAGGAACCCCCCAAACAACCTCACTTAGCATTAAAAAGAAACCCCATTTAGTTTAGGCATTTTCCTAAAAGATATTTAGGACCTCAATCAACTATGTAATGTAATCCTTTTCAGGAACTCATCCATTCCAATGCATGTTCATCAAAAGAATCTCTCCCAATAGAAGGAAAAAAATCACATACAACCCTCAGAACCCTCAGTCATAGGGCACTTTGCCTATCCGTCCAGAAAATTCCATTTAGTTTCCACCTTAAACTTAACCCTAAAGTGAAAATTTCCAACAATAATTTATCATGTTATAAAATTATCAAAATTAAAATGTTCAACAAATCAAACGCCAACAACAACAACCCCATGAAAGGACTCGATTATTATTGTCAAAGATTCATCCCCCGCATAGCATTTACAGCAATTACAGGCAAATGTATGAACAGTAAACAGAAAGAAACCTATTAGTTATTTACAGGCTTTCACAAAGAAAACTACAAGCCTCTTAGGACTCACCCACGATCTTGACGACCTCTTTCAAAGCTTTCAGAGTATCGGAGACAATTTTAGCACTACCTTGGATTGATGTTGCCCATTCCTGGAGACCTTCTTTGGAAATGATGTCTTTGTGGCACAACGCAGCTAGCAGTCCAACCCCACATAGAGCGGCGAACGGTGTCTTGTTGCGAGCTATTGATTGCCCAGCTTCACACAGAACTTTCTTGAAAACTGAATCCTCTATTTTCTTGTTCATGGGTGCTTGATGAATGGGAGGGTTCAGAACCAAGTATTTGTTGTCGACCAGAAAAAGATTCGCCGACGAAATCTGGATTTCAAACGAATCCTACAACTCTTGGAATGACATGACTGGGCCCGTCGTGAAAATATGCCCCACATCCGGATCCTCGTCTCCGGCAGCAAGACTCATTTGGAATCAAGATTTCATCGGCTGATCTCTTTCTGCTCGACAACAAGTACGTGGTGCTGAACCCCCTATTCAACAAGGGCCAATGAACCAGAATACAGAGGATTCAGTCTTCAAGAAACTTCTTTGTGACGATGGGGAAGTCATTGCTTGTAACAAGAAACAGTGCATCACTCTCTTAGAGTTAGACTCCTTGCGGTGTTGTGCCACAAAGACCTAATTCCCAGAGGTCTCCACGAATGGGCACAATCCATCCAAGGAAGTGCCAAAGTTGACTGTGACAGCCTTGAAGGATGTTGTCAAGAGCGTGGGTGAATCGTAAGAGGGCTTGTAGTTTCGTTATCTTTAGTACTCCGTAATTCATTACAAGACTGTAAATACCTATAGTATTCTTTGTGTTTAATGTTCAGTATACATTTGCCGGTAAATGCTATGTCATACTATTTCATGCCTCTTAATTGTTATCCTGCCAAAAATATTTCAGTCTCATAAAGAATCTCTGACCCCCCTAGATGAAAAGTGTTCTTTTATAAGAAGGCTATCCTCACAACCTGCTGCTGCCTAAAATTTCACTAAAGAAGAGGTCAACACTTCCTAATTTTTCTTATGGTTTAAATTCATTATTGCTTGAAACTCCTTGAAATTGAATTCCTTGGATTAATGCTTCTGCAATTAGTCTTAAATCTTAGACCTGCTTTTGTGAGATTCTAGTGGGTTGTTGACTTTTCTGTTGTTGTTTTAATGTATCTTAGGTTATCCCATTCATTAATCTGGGTAAACTCTTTTGGGGAAGATTCTTATTTTTCAAGGCAACTCAATTTTTGGTTTGATTATTTGCTAGATTTGTTTACATAACAAATACTACGTAGTAAATTTTACTGAGATAAAATCCCTAATACGATTTTTATTTGAAAATTCTTTCTATGTAAAACTTCATAAGAAACATTTAATGCAAATCCTAATTTCTTGAGTATTAAGAGTGATCTATTGCTTTTACTACTGAACGCGACACGACTGTTGACTCTAGAAAATCCCCTAGATGAAAAAAACCAAACAAAATTGGTTTCTTGAAGCATGAAACAGCTTTAGATTTCAATAGGACTGTATCCCAGAGAATCGACTTTCGGGTCCTATAAATGTTGATTGGGGTATATGGAATTCCATGACAGAAAGGAAAAAATCAGCTGTCTTTCTTCTCAGCAAGCAATCCAAGACTAAAAGATCAAATTTTTACAACGCAAGAAAAAAATGTAGATTGGGGGTGTATGGGGAATTCCATCACAGAAAGGAAAAAATCAGCTGTCTTTCTTCTCAACCATCAAATCAAAGTCTAATTTTTTTTACAATTGATTAATTTCTTAAAATCAACGGAAATTAACTTCAGCATCTCTATAAGCAATCTTATACGGAGTAATAAAAAAAATAATGTTGCATCGCCTACAAAACTAAATTTTTACCCGAAATCTTATAATAAAAAAATATTGTTGCATCGCCTAAAAGTTTAAATTTTTACAACGCAAAAAATCGAATTTTTAAAAATCAGTGAAATCAAATCAACAACATCGATTAACGAGGAAAACTTTGACCCAGTTGAGAAGAACCAATTAACTTCACCTTGCAAGCTGCTGCCGGATGATATGGACATTATGAGGCCACCACAGATTCTTTCTGCTTCAAAACTCCCCCTCTATGGCAAGGCGAAGGTTGATCGGCGGTGAGCAAAGCCGTGGAAGTCGGCTGCAACGAAAATATCACCCCGCGATCGATCTGTAAGTCTGTCTCTAGAAACCGAAATAAATGAAAAAATCATAAATAAAAAAACTGTGAACATATCGGTTTGGTATAAGAACTGTGAACACATAGACAAAAAAACTGAAAAAATCACAAACAAAAGCAAATTAGGGAAATTGGATGCAACAAACCAATTAGGGGATGAACAAGGCTGCGCGATCGATCGGATGAAGAAGGCAGCACGATGAAGAAGGCAGCGGAAATTCAGTTTGAACTGCCGGCAGAATTCAGTGAAGAAACTTCCTTACTGGCGGCCGGCTAATTCCAAATAATTTATAGAAGGAAAGGAAACCTAGATAGTGAGGCTTAGTTTAGAAGTGGGCTGGATACTAAATTTTTTAATATTGGGCTGGATATTGGTAGTGAGTTGGGTAGAATTATACAATATTCTTAAATTATTTCGGTAATCGGTTTTTACCGAAATACCGATCCAAAAAAATTTACCGAACCGAAAATTGAATTCCATAAAAACCTAAAACCGAATACCGAATCAAATTATTTGGTTCGGTTTTGGTACATACCAAAATTTTTGGTTTCGGTACGGTTTGATCGGTTTACCGGAATGTGCTCACTCCTACTCTATACAACTTTCATTTGCCGTATTTGTGTTTAAATTGAAAAAAAGTATTCCGTTCGTCCCAAATTATTTGTCACATTTCTATTACCAAGGTAAAATATCAAGTTTTTTCAATTCATTTTGTTTACATATAAGTAAAGAAATAAAAAATTAAAATTACATATCAAAAAAACTACATGAAAAGTTCTTCGAAATAAGAGGTGTCAAGAATATTTTATTTTATCAAATAACCAAAGAAAATGTAAAAATAAACAAAAGTTCTCACGACTGCTAAAAAAATAAATGTAGCAAATATTTTGGGACGGATGGAGTAACTACTTCGTTAATACGTCTTTGTATTGTAATTTTGTTGCTTGACTTTGGTTCTGTTCTGCACACCTGATCTGATTGAATTTGATTTGAATTTTTGAAATTTTGATTTGATCTAATTGGTTCTGATCTAATTTGTTTTGATTTTTGAAATTCCAAC
This sequence comes from Cuscuta campestris, assembly GCA_900332095.2. Taxonomy (NCBI): domain Eukaryota; kingdom Viridiplantae; phylum Streptophyta; class Magnoliopsida; order Solanales; family Convolvulaceae; genus Cuscuta; species Cuscuta campestris. Next base: position 924,930 of record OOIL02000305.1, on the reverse strand, counting down.
ATTTTTTATACGTGCTCCAACTTTCCTTCTCTCTCTCTCCCGTGCAATTATATGTCTCCCGTGCAATTATATGATTTGCGTTTGAATAAAAAACCAACATTGTACGGCGTATATCACTATATCTTCTTCAGTATTTGTCCACATTTAATTTCTTTCAATCAAAATTGGTCAATTTAGATTTCAAATTTAAAAAATTATATTAAATATTGATAAATAAATAAGTTTATTATTCCAAATGTTTTTAAAATATATTATTTTATCTTATTAATAGATAATCTATATTTATTTAATTATAGATCAAATATTAAAAATCAATAAACAAAAAAATTAAAATTGTAAAACATATTCAGAGATGGAGGTAGTAGTTTTTAAAGTACCCACCACTTTTTTTATTTTAGCACTTTCCAAATATCAATGGAGGGACATTTTTACCCAAGTTGAATTGACAAACATTTTTCGAAAACATACATTGTCAATGAACCTAAAGTAATCAATTTGACAATTGTTTTAGTTTCCGATATACTTCCTCTGTCCGGAAATATTCTTCCCGTGTTGACTTGGCACGCTTATTAAGAAATAGTAAAAAAAATGCAAAATTTTCAAAAATGCACATACTCTAAACTTTTAAATCTCCTTTTATTATTAAAAAAGTATTAAAAAAGTATATTTGTGATAAAATAGAATGGTATTATTGATATTTAGCCTTAAAAAGCATACTAAAAAAGGAAATGGAAGATTATTTCCGGACGGACCAAAAAGGAAAATGAGAAGAATATTTCCGGACGGAGGGAGTATGCATCTAGTGTACAAGTCGACCCAAATTATCTTCAAGTAGTTTTTAAGTATATAATTTTTTTAAAATTATTTAAAACTAATTTCAATCAAACATCGTAACGCGTAATGAGAAGATAATTTTTGGAGAGAGGAAGTAATAACCAAATAAAGCTTGACTTTTTGTTTGTTTGTTTTGTACTTGTTGTCCAACCAAATATCCTCTAAATTGTCATAGACCAAGAGAAATAGCTAGGGGTGGTTGGTGGAACCGATGGAATAGGAAATAAATACCCCTTCGATAAGCCATGGACCAGAGGAAGAAGAAATTGTTTGGTTGCATAATTTGCATTTATTGGTTGCTTGGAGTGGACTCCTCACATGGTTTCTTAGACTTTTGAATCATTTTTCTTGTTTGGATTCCTCTATGGAAATAAATGCATTTTCCGTTCATAGAAACGAGTCTTGGATGTAACAAAAACATCAACAATTTTGATCTATATGTAGGTATGATAACAAATGGGAGGTTGCAATCCCATAGACTTTTATTTCGACTCCAAATTGGTAGTTATGAGACGTTTTTTGTATACCACCTTTTGTTGTAGATTTGTATGTTTATTGGGGTCACTTTCGCTGACACTGACTCCAGTTGACATTACGGTGTCACTATATTTTTAAACCACCTACGGTATTTGATTTATAAAATTGATGACTGATTATTTTTATCTTCGGTAAACCCCACCTTGCCTTGACTTTAACCTACATCCAATCCTTCAATTTCAAAAAATTTGATTCAAAGTCAACTAAATTTGAGAATTAAAATTGAAGAGATTGGGTCGATCGGTACTAGGTGTACAAATAGTGTTTGTGTTTGCCTGGTGTACAAATGAGGTAGACCATTTTCATGTACTCCTAGCATGATCCCATGAAAAAATGTGCAATTTAGTCTAGAAGAAATGTAAGTGTACACTGGCCATACGTCCCAATTCGTTTGGATTGTTTATGATTAAAATCAATCGTAAGATTGAAAGTTAACAACACATGAATAGCTCTCATTGTGTGTTTGTGTGTTTTTATGAAAGCTTGGTGTATAAATGAAGTACTCCTAGCATTATCCTTTCTCAATACGTCCATGAGTGGGGCAATCAAACTACTTCGTAATTTAGTTCATGAATAAAAAAATTAAATACATGAACTGTTTGTTCTAAAAAATGTTAAACATCAAATTAAAAGATAAGACAAAAAGACCATTAAAAAGAGAAATTTACTTAAACGGAAATAAAACATAATGACTTTCATAATATAGGATCATATATTTTTATTTTCTTATGTAGGACCTTTGGTCATTATCAAATAGTCATTATTCAAGTAATGTTTATCATTATTGGATATTATTCCTCCTAATAGGTCATTATTAAGTCATATTTAGAAAATAAAAAAGTTTAAATGTTATATTAAAAAAATTATTATATTTTAGCCCTATTTAGTACGGAGTACAAATTTCACTATTAAAAAAGTAAAACAAGTACGGAGTAAAAACAACATTTATGTGTTGTTAAAGCAAGAAAGATTGGACGACCATGGTGTGTGTGAAGCTACACACTACTCATCCATTTTCTAGTACACCACAACAGTCAAACATTTGACTAGTCATACATATATAATGCTACCTCCGTCCCACTCTTTTTGTCCAGTTTTGACTTTTGGAACTGTTCATCTAAGCACCTTGACTAATCAAGTTTTCTCAATGTGTAAGTCTAAAAATAGTCATGTGTGATCTTGTTTGATTTGTCTTAACATATAGATTATTAATATATAATTTTTATAATTTTTTAATATATAAATTACAAGATAAAATGGATTAAAAAAGTGCATTGGATGGTGTACAAAAATGAAAGAGGACAAAAGGAGTGGGACGGAGGGAGTACGAAGTATATATAATAAATTAAAATACAAAAATTATATCAAATTATTTGGTATCAAATAGTATTTTAAATGTACTATCAAAAGATTATTTTTAAAACTTTTTTACTAACATATTTAAAAGATACTGTTGGTCAAACTTTAAGTTCGAAAAGTAAACCGGACAGCTAAATGGAAATGGAGGGAGTGTGCATTTATCCAAATGTTTCAAATTATGAACTGAGATCCCCTAGTTATCTTTATGCTACGTATTATTTTAGAGTAAATATTTCTTATTTGAATTGTCTCACAATTTACTTTGGTTTTTCTTTTAAAGGAGAATATTACTCCATGTGTGATTCTTTTCATTTTCATTTTTCAACCCATATCATAACTACACAAATTTTATTTTATTAAAAGAGTTATCAAGTCAAAAAAAATCATATACTCCGTAGAAGAGGCGTATAGAAAGTGACTACAATTTGTAAATGGATTTCGTGAGATTTGTGGTGATTCGATCAAACACCAATAAGTAATAACGTCTCTATTTAGAAAATATTATTCATGTGAGTTGTGTTAATATGGAAATTAATATTGTTCATATCCTACGATTTGGTTATATTAGATCTATTAATTACCCAGTACTAAACCAGGTGTGTGTCAATATAATCGCATCCTTTTAAGTATGTTGATCAATACTAATTAGACAATTTAATATAATTTCATATATATATATATATATATATATATATATATATATATATATATATATATATATATTCTTTTATTAGCAATTTCTTTACAACTCCATTATTGATATGTGAAAACAACATTTTCATTTTTTTGAAAGCAAAGTCGTTAATTACTGTACACTTCATAATTTACTTTTATAAAAGTTTTAAAAAAAAAGTGTTAAAAGTAAGGTTGATCGTGGTACGGTATGGAGAGAAGAATCTCATATTTTTGGCAAAACGGGCCTAAGAGTAAGGTTGATCGTGGTACGGTATTTAGCTCGTACAGATACCGTACCAAATACTTCGGTTCGATATGAGATTTTACGTTGTACCGATCTCGATCCCGAAGCATCAGTTTGGTATGGCTCGAGATGGTTTGGTCGCCCCTCCCCGAAGTTCTTTAATACCCAAATATAGCGCCTAGCTAGCTCATACTAGTCGTTAGTCGTAATATTTTCTCCTGTACAGAAAATCTTACTTCAATGTTGGGCCCACCAATAATGCAGGGGTAGTTTTGTCATTCGGCAGGCCGACGAGTTATATCCGTTAGGACCGTTACTCCGCCCGCAAATAAGGAGGGGAAAGAGGCGACATGAGCGTTTTACAATTACACCCTCCCACCCAACCAATTTCAATTCTGCATTTAAATTCATCTGATCCTAATGAAGACGAAGAAGCTAATCTAAGAAGGTAAATTCATCCCTGCGATCGCCGCTATGGACTTTTCCGACGAGAATTACGAGCCGAAATCGACTCCGAAGCTCTCCCTGACAAAACTCCCGACCAGAAACAGAGTAGCCCTGACATCCCTCACGCCGCCGCCTCACGCGGCGGCTTCCGTGCCTTTCCAGTGGGAGGAAGCGCCTGGAAAACCGCTGTCCTCCGCCGCCGGAGATATTCCACCGCCGCCGGTCTGCAGGAGCCTGGACTTGCCTCCGAGGCTTCAGGCGGCGGTGGACCTGTCCGACGACTTCAGCCGGTCCTCTATGTCTTCGTTCTCGTCGTTCCGCAGCCTCGACGATGCGCTCGTCGTGAGGATAATGAGGCGAGAGAGCAAGGAGGGATCCGCGTCGTTCTCGCCGCCGCTAACGCCGGCGGGAGGGGAACATCAGCCGGGATTGAAGGATGAGAGCAGAGCGGCGACGGCTGGGGCTATCGGCAAGGGCAATTTGGACTTTTCGTTCTCGTTTTCGTTACGGGACGGTAGTTGTAACGGCGGCGCGAAGAAGGTGGCACGTGGTGGGAGAAAAAGCAGCCTCTTGACTTCCTCACATACTTCTAGTCGTCTCTTGGTAAGTGTAACTAACTCCCTTCATTTCACTACACAACAGCACCTAATTACTACTCCGTAATTATTAATCCATCATTAGTAAAAAATATTTTCGTATGAGTGTTTAGATTTTAAACAACTGGTCATTAATTCGTCACATATATTTAAATTTTGATCAAATTTGAATAAGATAAACATAGACATATATAATTAATATCCATGTTTATCTCCTTTTATCTCAAATTAAATTGTGAGTTTTTATTCAAATAGACAAGCTTTATTCATTTTCTTTTTTATTATTTTTGTTACAAATTTAATAAAGTAATATGATCATGTCACTTTGTAGAGTTTTTGATATGATTATTAAGTAATACATAAAATTTATGTTTTAATTACACTCCAAGTTTCTAAAAAATTGCATTGAAAATAATTTTATTCAAATATCGTAAAACAAAATAAATAATTTAATTTGGACGAAAAGAGTAGATTATTAAAGGTTAATATGTTTATAAAATTATAATGAACATCCATCTATTTAAAATTCTTGTTTTTGCACATTACTACTTCATGTAAAATAAAGTTTACATCAATAGTTCTAAATTCATATATTTTTGTGCTACCAAACAACAAAATTGAAATTATTGTCCCCAATTTCAATTTCATAGTTTGAATCTCGTGTATCAAATGGAGTCTTAAGATGCCTTAGGTTGAAAGAAAAAATCCTTTTATAAAAAAGGAAAATATTTTTTCTAGAAAATAACGGAGTATATTCCATGTTAATGAAATTTAAGTAAAATTATTTTTCTATTACATTTTCTATTAGTAGAAAGAATATTTTCTTTTCACAAAAACATTTAGTTTATAAAAGAATATTTTAATACTCCCTCCGTCCCTCAGTGTTTGTCTACTTTTATTTTTGCACATCATCCAATGCACTTCTTTAATCCATTTTATCTTGTAATTTGTATATTAAAAAATTATAAAAATTATATATTAATAATCTACTACCTCCGTCCCGTGAAACATTTCCCCTTTCTTTTTTTATCCGTCCCACAAAACACTTCTCATTTCTATTAAAAACTCACTTTTACCCCTTACTTTTTCATACCCTAACTATCACATCATACCTTTTTACTAATAATCTATCCATCAAATCATACTTTTACTCATCACATCAAAGGACATTTTTGGAAATTCAATACCAAAATACACTCCCTTAAATCCCTCCTAAAAAGCAAATGAGAGAATTTGATGAGTCAAAGTGCTTAGATGAACAATTCCAAAAGTCAAAAGTGGACAAACACTCAGGAACGGACCAAGTAAAAGATTATAAAAGAATTAAAAGATTAAAAGAATATTTTAGCAAAGTCTAAATTGGAGGGGGAGAGTTCTGAGTTTAAAGTCTGAATATAAGGGTCTGTTTAAACACGAAATTGATGGAATTTGAATTGAAAATTTAAATTCTATGGAATTGATCTGAATAGAATTGAACTCTCCAATTCTGAATCATTTTTGGCATTATCATTTCTAAATCTATATTTTTTGTGCTACCAAACAACAGAATTGAAATTGTTGCCCATGATTTTATTTTTATAGTTTGAATTTCGTATGCCAAGTGTAGCCTAACTGTAATTTCAATTAAAATTTGGATACTAGAGTGACGAGCATAACCTAAATTTGAAGTCTAAACACATTTATAGTATTTTGTGATAACATAAGTTTGATTTTTTTTTTGAATGAAAATTTGAATGTTTCATTTAGGTACTTGTTTAGTCACTTTTGTGCAATGGATTCAACCTATTCCGGTGATGGGTTCACAATTATAAATATCGCATATTCCCTTCAACCTAAAAAGAGAATGACACAATAACTATTTCGGTTTTTTGATAACATTTGTTTGTTTACTTATTTTGATTAGTCATTTGATAGAATAATGTTTCATCTTGTTTTTTAAAATTTTTGATGTAAAAAAAATTATATTTTGCATGAAATTTGAAATGTGGCAAAGACGGAGGGATATATTAAAGCATAAAGTTAAAAAACATGTCGTTATTGTTATTGATTGTACAACATAAAGTCTAAAAACATGTTGAATGATAGGTTGGACACTTGGACTAAAAGAATGTCATAGTACTATTTTAAAAGGAAAATGCTAGGTGTACACCAAAAGAGTACCCCATTTGTCTCCCACCCTTCCATTACCACTTAAATAGGCAAGAAATTTAAAAAAAATTAAGTAAATAAAAATTAAAAATAAATGAGTGGTTATGGAGGGGGTGATGTACAAATGGGATACACCTTTTGGTGTACCCCTAGCATCTCTCATTTTAAAATAGTGGGTATTTCTCTGTTTATAAGTGTTTTAGAATTGTTTTAAAATAGTTTTTAATTTAGAAATCAGTTAATGACATATTTTTATGTATTTATAAGCTAACTTATAAGCTACTTATAAATCAGAAAAAATAACAAGGTCATAACTATTTAATTTTAAGATAATTTTTTTATTTCTCCATTTTGATTGTATTATTTACAAAACTGTTCCTAAGCATTTATGAATATTTACACATGATTTATCTACTCTCTCCGTCCCTAAAAGATTGTCATAATTTGACTTTTTTAATCAAACTGTGACACTTTTTTACTACAAATTAAATATAGTTTAAAATAATGAAATATTATAAGAATTTGATATTTCAAAATTATATTTTAAAATAAACTCAATTTTACTAAATTTATATTATAACTAAATATATTTTTTCTATAATTTATAGTCAAAGCGGACCTCAGTTTGACTGAAAAATCAAATTGTGGTAATCTTTTAAAAACGGAGGGAGTATCATTTAAGTCATTTTACTTTCACGAAAAAATATTTGATTTATAAACAATTTATATGTTAGAAACTATTATCAGTAATATAGAGAAACACTACCATTATATCATAGGAGCACTCTTTTCTCTTTGCAATATAATCATCCCTTCATCTCATGCCAAAGAGCACACTTCCAATAAAGTTGCAAAGTTTATAAACTTGTACTCTATATTTTATTTAAAAATGATTTGAGTGTATTGAAATAAAAAATAAAATTCAGATACTCTCTTTATCCTCATAAGATGTTCTCATTTTGACCTTTTGTGATTTTCAAGGAGGATTGAAAAAATGTGTAAATTTACTAAAATATCTTTTATGAAAATGAGTAGAGTATATATTAAATGAGGTGTAATAAATAAATTAAATGAGTTAGTTATGTTATTTTAAATGTTAAAAGGGCGAATAAAAATCTATGGTGAACAAATAATTAAAAAGGACTAATAGTAATACGAAACAGACTGTATTTAAAAATTACATTAAAAATTCTATGACATGAGTATAATATTTTATCAAATTAGCAACAAAACACTAAGACTATGTTTGGCTCGAGGATTTTGGAAGGAAAAGAAAAGAAAATAGTTTCTACTCATTTTCCTCACCAAAATGGAAGGAATTTGATTTTCCCTCCGCTTGGTACATTTTGCCTCCTCATTTTCTTTTCCTTCCACTTTTCCTTTCTTTTCCCCTCTAACCAAACAAGAAAAATAGTTTTCCACTTCATTTTCTTTTTTTTTCCTTTCAAATTCCTTGAACCAAACATAGTGTAAACAAAAAAATTATTGAAAGACTGAAATAGTTTTGTATATACATTAATTGCAGACACGCATTTATGAAAGTTTTAAGCACGCGGTCCCGCTGTGGAGGAAGAAAGCCTGAATGAACCATCTTCAAGTTGGGCCGGGCCGAGCTGGACTGGTTATATATATCATGTTTTCGTGATCTTTGGTCGTTGTTTTTAACTATTAATTATTAAAAGTTCAAAAAGATACTCCGAGTACATTATTATATAATACAGAGGCCACATTATGATGGGGTATTTATATATATAAATATAACTATGGAATTGAATAATATTAGGGGAGACAACATTATATTAATTAATTAATCAAAGAGAGGCCCGATATGTTAGGGAAGTGTCATCGTTTTCATGATGACCGATCGGCAACAATTACTGTGAAATTAGAACTTATGACACTTATTTTTGAATATTTTATCGACTTTTACGATGTTTCGTTACAACTAAGATCGGATCTTAATTGCTCTTATAACTATAACGAACTTACCCGTGCATATCCAACCTTCATTACTATATTATTGTTGTGGTATATGTATAAAATTTCACATCTAGAAACATTTATTTTTTATGTTCTGGTCAAGCTAGCATGTGGGAACACGTACAGTTCATAGAAATAGTAATAATGGAAGTGGAAGAGGGAGTAAAAAGGGTGAATATATGTGGGTTTGGTTTGGGAAAGCGATACAATTGGACTGGCCACACTACAAAAAAACTGCATTTTGGCATGAACTTTTATGCTACCGAATATGAGAATAATGAGATTAATGTCATTGGCACAACATTCCGCATTTAGTCCAATATTTTCAAATGTTACGTCTCTACTCTTCCTTTTATGTGTATCTTTCTTTCGATAGTTCATTTTTTGACATTCTGTCATGTTGATATTACATTGAAAGCAAGAAATGTAATTTCATAATGATTATATATCCTTCTTGTCAGAATCCTAATCCACTGTCATAGTCGTTATTGTTGTGTGCTTTGTCTCTCAAGCTGATCGGTGAGACCCTAATTGGTACTCCGTATTTCGTAAGGATTGACTTTTTATTAGATTGACTTTTTCGCTTGAAATAAATTTGTAAGTTCTTAAAGAAATAAGATGTGATTTTCTAATTAAAAAAACAATCAAGTTCAAAACGAACATGTTGGGACCAAGATTCGAGAATCTATAAGAAATACGGCATAGTATTTTATCTTCCACCCTTTTCATATTATTATTATTATTATTATTATTATTATTATTATTATTATTATTATTATTATTATTATTATTATTATTAGAGTAAATTCCATAATTGATCTTTTATAACAGAGGAGTTTCCCTATTTAGTCATCCATTATCAAATATTACCCCAGTGGTCCTTCTTTTATATGTATTTTTTCATAAATAGTCCTTTTTTGATCTAATTTGAGGGCTAAAAATTTAATTTAATAATGATAATATATCTTTTTTGTCACACACAATTCCAAAGGGTGTTCCATTTGCGTCGTTTGTGAATTACAGTCGCTTTCTACTACAACCATAGTCTACAAATGAGGTTTTTCATCGGAATTCTAGCCCACAATTATAGTCATTATTTTTATGTTATCTGCTTAACCAATATCAGAATACGTCACTAGACATAATGTTGATGTCAAATTATACTTTTAGCCTTTAAATTAACACCAACATGACAGATGATAAAAAAAAGGACAATTTGTGGAAAGACACTTTAAAAAAAGGACTACGAGGATAATATTTGATAATAGAGGACTAAATTATACTCCCTCCGTTCCTCATAGATCTTTCCAATAGCCCTTTTTCTTTGTCCGCAATAGATCTTCTCATTTCATTTTTTAACAATTAAAATACCACAACTACCCTCACTTACTTTATTTATTACACCTCACCCAGCTCATTTAATACACTCCACCCATTTTCATTAAGGGTGTTATGGTAAACTTTCACCTTTTTTCAACTCTCCTTAAAATTCACCAAAAGTCACAATGAGAACATCTTAGGGGGACGGAGGGAGTACTTTCCCTTCCTTTTCAATCTTTGCAGTTTGCACTCTTGTTGGGAACGTGTTTTGAAGTTTATACCTCACCGAAAAAATCAAACAAATAATTGTACTCACATATAAAAAAAAGTAAAACTCTATTCATTAGCTTAAATAAGATACTCTGATACATTTGTGTATATTATCGTGGCGTTTTTTGTGGTAGCAAACTTGGAATTTCTCCCTATAATGATTCCGTTTGAAATTTCCTTTTGCTAACGTTGAAATTTTGAATGTGAGGTGTGACATTACTACTTAAAGTGGATGAATGATTTTAAAAAGCTTTGCTGTAAGAAATTTGGCTTTATACTACCTATGGAGTATTCATTTTAGTGGCTAACATTTTAATTGCTCTATTCACTTTTGTTGTTTGAAAAAACTACCTTGACAATTTAATAATATGCTCTTCCCTCTCATAATTTTTTTTCACACCTTAATTTCATTATCTCGATATTCCAAATAAACTAAAGAGTATCTACCACACACTTTTTTTAATTTTTAACACCTTTCAAAAAACATCATACCAATTAACCACTCTTATTTAGGACAAGATTAGTCCAATTTTTTTCACGCGCAATCGATCTAGATTAGTTCTGTTTCAATTTAAAGACTTTTTTAACTTGGGTAATCCGGTTAGGAATGATCAAGTCCAGCCGGGTCTTTGCTTTTAGTAATATACTCTATTTACCGTAAAAACTTTAATTTTTGTTCTTTAGAAAATAAAAAAACTTTAATTTTTGACGATTTAATTTATTTTATTTTTATACTCTGTGAATGTAAATTCCATAATAAAATAAATATTTATGCAACATAAATATTTTTATTTAAGGTAAAAGTTGAATATTAATCAACAAATAAATTACTCCAACTGTTTTGTACTCTGTATATATGAGATTCTTTTATTTTGCTTGGTGAGAGAATATAGAAATGGTGCGACAAAACAATTCCCTTGGAAATACGGCGGAATATGTTTATGCACTTTATTGAATTTCATACGTATGACTGTTCTAACAGCACGCCGGTCTGCCCCAATCTTCTTCCTTATTACCCTCTCCCTTTGTCCCCATCCATTTTTCTTCTTCTTCTTCCAATCTCTTCTTCCCACTCGTCTTTGCTGTGTCCCCCTTTTTAGCAGTCAAATTCTTGAAGCCAAACCGCTCATATCTCTCTGGTTTTCATGATTAAATCCACCATTTTGGTTTTGCTTTCCACTTGAATCCCACTATACTGAAGTGGCTCTTCACCTACCTGCCAATCCCAAGTTTCTTTCTCTTTTCTGCATAAATCCCTCTCCGCTCTTCATGTTTCCCTGGTTTGGATGATCAAGAAAATCTGAGATTTGCAGGTGATGAGTTCTTGACTTTCCCAGCCATTTGGTTCTCAATTTCATTTTCAAGTTCCCTTTTTGGCAGTTCTGTTACTGAGTATATTGTTTCTGGGATTACTCCACGAAAGATTGCAGATTTTTTTAATCTTCTCTTCTCATTAGTTTGTAAAGAGAACAATGGGTTGATTTTATGAACTGGTTTTTCTGGCTTGTTATCAGTTGATTGTGCTGTTTACAAAGAGAACAATGGGTTTATTCATAGCTTTGAACTTATTCAATGCATTAGTTTAAGTATATTCTCTTTCTTTTTATTTTCCAAATTGGTTTCTAATTTCTATGAAGTCATGGTTAATACACATTTATATTCTGCTTATATGTGTGATGAGTGCACTTAACAGCTTCTAAGTGCTAGCTAGCTTTTACCCTAGAAAACTAAAGCTAAAGCATTGAAATAGGATAAGGGCATTGCACCAATTACCAGTTATTCATGGGAACATTAAATGCAACAACTATGCACTTTCCTAGAGAGCCCGTAAATCACGGCGAGACTTCAATGCAGCAAAGTGTGCTGTTCTCCGAGAGTCTGAAGGTATTTCTTTTCCTTTTCATGCTTTAATAACATTTCTTACTACACATGGTAGACAATTTCTTTGGAATTCCTTGCAAGAAATTACCATAAAAGAAGTGTGCTTTTCAGGACTTGAAGAACCTCCGAAAACAGCTGTACTCTGCAGCTGAGTACTTTGAGTCATCTTATTCCAATGATGATCAAACCGAGATGTGAGTGAAATGTTTAATCTAACTGGGAAAAAAAGATAAAGAAGAACACAATTCCCCATTCTCTGGTGTCATTTGTTCTGTTTCACATGTAGAGTTGTAAATACATTGAAAGATTATGCCATGAAAGCTGTTTTGAACACTGTGGATCATTTGGGCTCTATGACATGTAAGGTGAATGATCTATTAAATGAAAATGTTGGCGAAGTTTTCAAAACCGAACTTCGGGTATCTTACATTGAGCAGTTAATAGTTTGTCCACTTCAAAAATATTTTTTTTTATGTTTTGTTATTTTTTTATTGGGAAAACTGGAAAATTCTTGATCACCGGTTAATATTTTCCATGCGTAGAGATTAAGGTCATGCCAACAGTATATTGATTGTGAGGGTCTTTCGCAGCAATCTTTGCGTATAAACACTCCCAAATACCATAGAAGATACATCTTGCCAGGTAATTAAACCTTGCCTTTGGGTTTCGTAACCCATTGAATTATATGTTAATCTGTATTTTATATTTGATCAATCTGAAATGACACAAAAAACTTTACTTTCATAGATGGTGAAGGCATGCGTGGTCTTGATGCTGAAGATGACTGGTCTGAGTTTCGAAATGGTAATTTACCTTCCACACAGAGTGACAGAGAACAAACATTGACTAGTTTTCTAACATGATATCAATTATATATTTCTGCAGCTGTTCGAGCAACGATTACACAGGGTCCTATCGAATTCGTGTAAGTAGGGAGTTTTGGTAGTTCATCACATTGGCATTTTAAGTTACCAGTCATTAACATGTTGAAGGGTGCATTAACAGAAATGGAAGCTGTTCTGCTCTAGATTCTCGAGGACTCTCTCAGGACTCTCGTGATTTTTCGTTCTCAAAAGCCGAGTCCAAAAGAGATTCAGGTTTGTTGTTGCATTTCCATTTCCTTCCCTCACCAATGCTGTGTGTTTTTTCGTGTTCTTGTCTTAAAGATAGAAACTTTCATGCTTGAAAACTATCAACTTAATGACCAAAATGACCTTGTGTTTGTGTTTTCTCTAGGACCAGAGAAGCGAAGGACAGTGTCACCACACCGATTTCCTCTCATACGAACGGCATCTCTGGCTAGAAGGTCGAGCACACCTAAAAAATCTCGGCAAACAACCCCTAAAAGCTCCTCGCGGTCTACAACGCCGAATCCAAGCAGCCCCACCACTCCAAATCCTAGAAGACTGGTAAACACTGGATCTCCTACCCTGCAATTACTCTTCATCTGTTCTTAAGTGATGACATTTCTTAGGCTCCACTTGGCATCCATAACTACCATTACCTAGCTTGTGCCCTTATACTTGATTAAAAATATGTTAAATGATTATATGCATGGGGTTTGATGGCCTAATGGAGTTTCATGGTTTGGTGAAACAGTATCCTTCGGAACCTATTAAATCAGCTTCAATGAGGCTCCATACAGACAAAGAAATACGCAAAGATTTGGATCATCACCACACAGGCAAAAGCAAACGTCTCCTTAGATCTTTGCTTAGCCGGCGCAAGTCAAAGAAAGACGAAACACTATATACGTACATCAATGAATATTAACAAACAATACAAGACCGACATTGAACATGGATTAGAAACTCAAATCCGTTTAAATTTTTTTCCACCACTTTGCAATGTTACCATGTATTTTTTTTCTCTATTTAATATACTGCGCTTATAGGTGGAGTAAGGTTTGCATACGCTTACCCTCTCCCCACATTTGGAAGCTCGCTGAGTTATTTTTTACTGTTCTGCCTTCTCGTATTTGCACAAAAGCAATTCCATGTGTTATTGTTAAGTTCGTTTAATGACATGAAGTAATATTTGTGGGCATATTGTGCACTTTTTGTGAATCTGTTAACTAGTAGAGTTAAAAGGTTCAATGTAGGGTGTCTTCATTCTTAAACAAAGTGGGTTGAATGATGCACAGAAACTGCCAGATTAGAGAGGTAAATGAACTACAATCAGCAAAGGAAATCATTAATGCAGTGGTAAATACAGCTCTCTTTGAATTCGTAAATTGCCAGATATGTAAAATGTAGAATGTGTTCTAAATTTGCTTTGTAGATTTCACCTTTCACCATTCATTGCAAGACAAAATCGAAGCATGAACTTCAGAAGTGTTGTGAAAAAGATACAAAAGCATACAAGATCATCATCAATGATAAAAACTACCAAGAATAGTCAGGTCCAAAAATGTTGAGAGTGTAACTGCTATCATAATTTCTTAAATGGACCAAATTCTTCAATTGTCTTGGCTGCAAGAGTAAGAACATCCACAAAAGCACTGAAGGATGCGCGAAGGAATCTAGCTTCAATAGCCTCAAAATGCCTGCCAACATAATAAAAGGATAGGAAAATAAAATAATCCCTATTTAGAATTGACAAAAAAAGATGCTTATCATCTGGTTTGGCAATATACAAGTGGATTAAGAAGTTACTCCTTTAAGATATTGAGTTTTACTGTAGGGAGTAAAAACAGGTACTCACACTAGGAGCTTTCCATCCGAAGCTGACATTACCCTTTTCACCTTATCAGGTTGCAACTGCAATTGAAATTAAATGAAACAGAAAACGATTTTTCCTTCAATGATTTTAAATTATGAAACAAACTACAATTAGTATTTAATACGGAGTAGAACCTTACCTCCTTATCAACAGAGAGAGCCGTGTAGATGATTTGGGCATTTTCTTGAGATCCAAGATTCACCTCCAAGTCACTTTGCACAACACACCAAGTCATTAACTTGGTCAAATGAAAAATCAAGAAAATCCCAAAAATAGTAAATGTGAAAAAGGAAGCAACTTTACCATTCATTCAAACAAATAAGAGAATCTGATTTCTACAATACAATTTCGATTAGGCTAGCATGTGAACATAGTTCAAAGATAGAGGTAGACTACCAGGTGAAGTCCCACTGCGACTGGGCATTCATTGTTGTTGCCATGTCTGAACCAGAAACGTAGATTTGGAGGGAAAAGGTCGAGTTTTGACCTAGGAAGCACAGGCACAGCAAAGCTCTTTGTTAAATCAAATACAAATTACTTAATGAAGTTCATGTTTCAAAGTTTTCATAAGAACCAAAACATAAGGACTTGCTTACAAATCGAATTGCTTCAAATGTGAAAACTAAAATAAACCAAGGCAATAAGAAAAAAAGATGAATAACTAGAAACTAATCATCTTCACCACAAGTTCCCCGACATTATCAAGTACTCCGTAATATACACTCCACCAATTCAAGCTCATCAAGGGAGAGTTCTATCATCTTGAGACACCACCCAAGTTAACAATTCTAAAACTTCAAGACAAACAAGCTAAAAAAATTTTAATCAATAATGTTTACTATTCTGCAAGGCTGCAATTACAACTCTAAAGCATAAAACATGAAAACAAAAAGGAAAAAAACTCAAAAGATTAGAACTTTAGAACTAAAACCTAAAACTATAACCTAATTCTACGCATTAAAGCTTAAAAACTAAGATTGAGATCCTGAAAACAGAGAAAAGCATCACAAATTGAAGAAACACATACCTTTTGAGCAGGGTCGGTGCTGAGAATTCAATGGCCCGGGCCGAAACAAAAAAAAAAGACCTTAAAAATCTTATCTCTAATAGTCTAACAAATTAACGTATGTAAACTAATTTTATTTAAATGGTAATTAATGCAATATTATTAGAAGAAAATAAATAAATGACAAAATCATAGTATTATAATAACATGCCGTAAAACCTAGCCGAGGATTTGAGAAGTTCTCTTTGCATTCTTGAGAGCAAATTGGTGGATCACATCTTCGCAGTCTATACTCTCTAAGATTTCATCTCGTTTTTCTTTTTACGTTTTGACTACCGGATAGATGTTTAGCACTCATAGCTGTTGGATTATTTCTGAAATAAAATCTAAATTCATAAATTCTACGGAGTACAAAGTAAAATCAAATATGGAAAAGCAAGCAAATAAATTCATATATCATAAATTCATACCCGTCAATTTTTTGGTTTTTTTCCTTTTTCAGTTTTCATTTATATATATATATATATATCGTAAATTCATATCGATTTCTCTCTTTTTTTTTTAATTTTTTTAGTTTTTCCATTTCAGTTTTTTTTTTGAATTTGTCAGTTTCAGTTTTTTAAATATATATCGTAAATTCAAATCAATTCATCCAAATCAAATAAAGAACATATGGAACCATTAATTCATTCATGTTCCATAGCCGTTAGCAAGGATTTTGAATTAAAAATTAATAATCTATCATAGATTTTATATCCAAAGAATGAAATTATGAAAGAAAGGAAAAAATTATAAAATTGGAAAGTTACTGAATATGGAATGCCTGGAGGGTGCGGCGGCGGCGGCGTCTCCCTACCGGCGGTGTTCTGGCACACGGCACTCTCTCTTCTCCTATTTGGTTCAGTCTGGTTCGGAGCTTCTGCCGTTTGTCTCCGCGACTAGCCGACTGCCGGTTCTTCACGGAGATGGGGCGGCTAAGGAGATGGGCTTTTGACACATTGGGCTGGATGCTAGACTTCCATACATATACCGGAGTAATATTTTAAAAACGTTGGGCCCTTAAAATTATGAGCCCGGTCCGGACGGACTGCTTGTCCCCCTATTGGGCCGGCCCTGCAGGTTTTTTGAGTTAGAAAGAGTAATGGAACAAGATATTATACCCATTTTCAAAGAACATTAGTACAATCCACCAATTTTCACATCAATGAACAAATACCTAATTCTCACAAATCAGCACAATCCGACCCAGGAATACCTTCGCCCATTGAACGAGCAGACGAAAAAATGAACAAAAAAACCGGTTTCAGGCTAAATTGTAAAAGTCTAGACCGGTCTCTGATCTTACAATGAGAACCGGCACAGTTCTAGTCCATTCAGGTCAAAATCTGGATGTTTTTTGGGTTAGATCAGGCTGTGTAACCTGTGTTTATTTATTTTTTTATTAGTTTCTCTTTTAATACTTATTTCTTATTTTTTTCTTAGGAAAAATTATCAAGGATAATCTTAATTTTATCTATTTTTTCAAAAAAAAAAAGAAGGACGTGTACATACTGTGTATAATACGTAAAATATTAGAACCTATTGCTCCATATACATTTGTTTATTTCTTATCAATTTCAGTTTAGTTCCTATTGGTTACCTTAATTATTTTATTAATTTTATATAGTTTTAGTTATTTTTCTCATTTTCGTTATTTTTTATATTTATTTTTTTACATTCTCTTAGGCAAGACTAAGCTTTAAAAAAAATAAAAAAAGAAAATGAGGCTAGAAAGTCATTTTAAAAATTTAGACGAAAAAATTTAAGAAAAAAAATATAAAACAAATGTTCATAAAAATTAGTTCTAACTTTTATTTTGTTGTGTAAAACATGCATTTCCGTTAACTCACTGTTAACAACAACCAAAACTTGTAAATTTGAATAAAATTGGGATTATTATGCATCACAATGAAAGTTGATATTATTTTTGAAAGATCAGATGACGTTGAGATTATTTCAGATAAATTTTCTTAAAAAAGATATATTTTCATTCTATAGCATTTCAAATGTAATAATGAGGATGGCGCTTAAAATTAGATAAACACACTACAAAAGTTCAACACAATTTTTCATATTCATTTTATGAAACTTAGTACATTTGTAATATTAAAGAAGTGAGCTTTTGCAATAAAGAAGTGGAAAACATAATTTAAAACTGAGGAAAATTTTATTAAAAAAATTTGAATGTGTTTAGGTCGTCAGTAAGTTTATTACTATCCCAAATTTTGTGTACATTTGACCATAATGGACGAATATTATAATTTATAAACCATGATCACGATAAGTTAAAGAAATAATGTTTAGTTGAAATGTAAATTTAATACAATTTGATCCATTTTACCAAGTCATTTCGATATACATGTTATTTTTACAAATTTGTTAATTATCAACACGTAACACTAATGATACTAAAAAAAATTGGACTTGGTTCTCATGACATTGATTCTACCCCTTTAGTTGCACCATCCAAATTAATTTTGACTTTGGAGTCAAATTTTGACTCTAAGATCAAAATTAACTTGGGTTGCAATTGAAGGGGGTGGGGGCGTGTGTTCGGGTTGGGGCGGAGTGGGGAGTTTACCGCGGTAGAAACTGTCAATTTTACGAACGACCCCGGGTTATCCCATGACATTGACTATCAATGTCACGGGAACCGATCCGAAAAAAATAATGCAAAAAAATTTATTTTGAAATCCCGAAGAGTGGTTTTGGGTGTGCCAAACATACACCATACGAGAAGGAGAACGTTCAAATCTTAAATCATGCAAATTCACATGATTTTGGCATATGACCAACTCAAAATTATGGATGAATATTGAGTTTTTGAATATATTTTTTCATCTGATTAACCACTTTGAAAGTCAAAATGAATTTTACACTATCGAATACCAAATGACATTAGAATATTTTGCCTAAAATGCTTCTTGCTTGTGAGAACCTTTCAAAAACTAATATGAATTTACTTGTTCCATCCATTCCCAATTCGCACGGCGTGTGCGGTTCCAATTTTTCATCATGTACAATTACATTGCGATCGTCAACAATTCCCTAAAACACAACATGTGCGAATAAGCTCCCCGAGGGAAGGGGATGGTAAAAACGACAAAACTCCCTTGCAAAGGGATAAACAATTGGAAAAAAGTTACCATCATTATAACAGCTCTTCTTGCGTGCTTCTTCATGTGAGGGTGGCTCCAATTTTTGCGGGTTTTACGACGCTTTTAATAGCTCTTCTCATGTGTTCAAATGATAGTAGGAAAAGGCTGAAAATGAAGAGAAGAAAGACTTGGAGCCTTCCTATGATGTAAAAGAAAACAAAAGATAGACCGTTCGGTCTGGTAATTGACAACCGAATCATTTTCCACCCTGGCAATTCATCGATATATATATAAGAAAAGCCATTAGAATGCATTTGGCAGTATCTTAGAGGAAGCGATGTAGAAGATTGAAGATATGCTAGTACTACTTAACGTACCGGTAGTTTCCATGGACAAATTCGTCCACTCTAATGCATTAATCTTGCTTTCCGAAGCTTTGATCAGCTGAAGAAGTGCTTCATTTACCTGCATTCTTCGTCATGTCTATAGTTAGTTATCAAACACATAACAAGAAGTTTTTCGGTGTAACAACTTGATGGGACTTCTGTATTAGCATGAAGAAGAAGAAGAAATTTTGTTTGACCTCTTCAGTCCTTTCATGACTGACAAGATGGCCTCCATGAAGTTCCACCATTCTAGCAAAAGGGTATAGCTTCGCTGCAAGTGCTCGCGCATGGCATAATTGGGCAATAACATCATCCCTAATATTAATATTAATCGGATAAGAATGACTTGTTACCGAAAGACTTAATGTTATTATTAATTATAGTATCTGTTATTATATATGAACATTCATACATACCTCCCATGGATGATGGAAATAGGAAACTCGGCGGAGCAGATGGATTCCAACTCCTTCTTGGATAACTTGTGGGTCCAGCAAGCATTGATCTGACCGTCCAATCCATATTTCGACTGCATTCCTGTTGCTGATATAGCTTTCACATATTCCTGCAAAAGAATGCCAATGGTTCATGTTCATCATCAAGAATATTATTAAACGTTAGCTCTGTTTCTTTTTCTTGTGTTTTTTGGATGAAAAAGAGAAGTTGTGTCTGTGGCATAACATACTTGATACAAAATTGCTCTGCGTGTACTGGTTCCTACATATTCCTCAAGAAATTCCTGCATATGTAACATCCAAACAAAACCACCAAAGTTGTACTTGAGTGAAACACAAAAACAAAAATAAAACTACACAAAAAAGTCATATATATTCACCTTTGAATAATGGGTGTCGAGATCAACAGCAGCCCTTTGTTCAGGAGTTTTTGCCTTGAGAAAACGGACAGCAATTGACAAAGTTCGACGGTCAAACTGCGAACAAGGATGAATAAACTACGTGATTAGATGTGGCTCTCAGACATCTTTTTATTCAAGGTGATAGATAGCAGGGAGTACTGTTACAAACACATTAGTGAGCATAGATTCATCAATAGTAAAAACGATATCAAGCACTCAATAGTATTCTCAAGTGACCAAAATAAACATCACAGTTTTAGGGCATGGACTAACATACACTACAAAGTTGAAAGGAGGGAGTGTGAGACTATTCTAGACAAATTCTAAAAGTGAGATTATTTTGCACATATCTACCAATGTTTGATTTCGTGCATATTTTTCTAGACATGTCTTTGATATTTTGAGCAAATTTTTCTATTTTCGTTGATTTAGATCAGATTAGCACTTTTTCAAATGGATACAACCATAGAATACTTCCCAAGAGATTAGCTCTTAGGGCTGGAAGTAGCGACCGTTGTCTTCAGGAACAAAGACACATAATATGGAGTGTAAGAGAATTACTATGTGCTTGAAAGTTAACCCCATTACTCATGATGGGTGCTCATACACTTTGGTTGAAATAATTCATGAATGTTAGAAGTGACTGATTTCTTTTAAAATCCATAAGTTGTCTTTGATATGCATGGGAGATATCCACCGGAAAAGAGAAAGAATAAAGAAAGAAAGAAAGAAAGAAAGAAAGAACAACCTTTGGTATGCACTGGAAACCTCCACCTGTTACATTCAGTAAAGCCAATGACAAAATTCTGTTAGGTACCATTGTAGCCAACTTGCAAGCAATCATAGCTCCTGCACCATCCAAAATAATACGCACCAACAAAGTCAAGTCCAATGACCATAACATGAATATTTCTATTAATGGATTAGAAAAAACGAGTAATATTCTTATTGTTTCACAGATAGGTATATAAAGCTAAGTTGGTAACGGGTGAAATGAAGAAAAAAAGCCTTCATAAATGGGTTGTTCTCCATTCTTAACAACATGAATAATATGCTCTAGGGTTATTTTGCGTAATGCCATATCATTTGTTCACCAAATAAGTTAAGCGGACAATTACCTTCAGACAACTCAAAAAAATAAAAGTAGAAAACTAAATTTGGAGATAGTATATACAATTATACATGTAGGAAATCGTGAAGAGTGCCACCCAAATCTTGACATTGCACTAATTAAACTCACCCATTGAATGGCCAAATACATGTGCTTTTTCCCAACCTAAATGATCCATCAGAGCTATTGCATCTTTTGCCATGATTCTTGTTCTGCATCACAAAACGTGAAACATCAAGTTTAGCCTCTCGCAATTGATGATTTTACTGTTGCAAATGACTTCTGTGAATTCTTTTTAAACAATGAATATCAAATTTCATTTCAAATTGTTAACATTACAATGGATCATTAGGCTTTCAGTAATTCTGCAGACACATTCACATCTAACAAAATCCAAGATTCTGAAATCAACTAGGCTGCAACTGTGAAATCACTTTATTCCCAGTAAAGTGATGCACAAAGGCTATCTACCTCCCAGGAAAATCAAAATCCAAGAATACACAGAAGCTGTAACCACTAGAAACGCAAAAAAATCCAATCTTTGAAAGGAAACTCACGTGTATTGGTGTTTCTTAATTGGCACGGAGCTCAAACCCATTCCACGATTGTCAAAAGCACAAACCTCGACGTTTCCATTGCCACCTCCGTCGCCGGACGGCGACTCGGAGTCATTGGGAGTCACCGTTCCGGCGAGCTCTTTGATTTGCGGAAGCCATGAATCGTGCGTCCCAGCCAAACCTAATAACCATCACCAAAACCAGCTCAAACATCAAAACTTTCAGATTTTCTTGGATAGTTTTTATATAAAAAAAGTCAAATATAAAATTGGTTTCTTTAAAATCAAGAAAAAAAATATAAATACCAATGATCATGAGGACCTTAACTGGTCCCTGGCCATAAGTCCGATAGAAGATCGTGATCCCATTGTTCTGAGCAGCATCTTCTTCGTTTTGGTACTTACCCACCTCACAGCTTGGCATCTTCACCTTCCCCAAATTAACAAATTTATCCCAGAAATAATGCACACACATAAATTTATGCACTCAAGAAAAAAATGTACATAAATTTATAATAATAATTTAGTCCACCTCCGGCCAACGAACAAAAAAAAGTCGGTCAAGAAACGTTGGAGTCTGTTTTTCTCATTCTCCGTGTGAATTCCATCCGGCAAGGCAAAGCAACCAAGGAAGGAAAGTTCAAAACGTTTTCTCTAATTCTGTTGCGAGTCAACCAATTTATTTCATACAGACGGGGTTAAAAATTATTTAAACTTGCTGTTTAGAAAATTAATTCATTTGATAAAATAATACGGAGTGCTTAAAAATTAGAATACTCGATATATTATATGAATTTAAATTACGGAATATTTATAGAGAAAATTTTGTTTGAACTCCTTACATAATTTTGAAAAAAAGATAAATTAAGAATTAAATGTATCACATTGGAATTCAATATATCTTGCATTTTGGTTTTAATTTCTTTGACTTATTTTCCTTAGCATTATTCTCTTGCCTTTCAATACTCTTAAAAGTGCTTCCAAGAGAAACAAAACCATACATTCTCTTCTACTGAAGATGTTTTTAGAACATCTGTCCTTTTAAAGAGAACAAACATAACAACTGCAGAGAACAACATAGCAAAGCATATTTTTTCTCTCATTTTTATCATCATCAAACGCACTAGAAAGTGCAGGTGTATAGCATCCCCAGGCTAAGGCATTTACATATACATACAGAGTGTATGTAATTTGATGTCGGTTTTAAAGTCTCAGCTCAATCCTGCTTTCAGTTTGATGCTCTCTTCATAGGAAAATTCTTGATAACACCAATATAATCACTAGCTCCAATCGTTGATAATGCTTTCTTGAGGTAAAGGCCAGTGAATCGCCCATCGCTTTGGCATTGTTTGTATGAAAGTTCTACGGTAAAATGGACTTGAAACATGAGACATTTGGCAGTGTCAAACTTGGTGTCATCCGTGGTGTGGCTGCAGGATGACTCTTGCTTACAGCTTTGGGAGTGGAACCTTTAATATTGTTTCACAGCATGCTTGTACTTGTCTTTGAGACGTGCCAATCTTCTTTCAAGAGGGAGTTTCTCGTGTCTCAACCCTATTGTCGTCATGTAGTGCACGACCTTCTTGAGTGTCTCCATAACCTCTTCACTCTCACTCCCAAAAGCTTTCTCTTGAATTTTCAAAATTCGCTTCAGATGCTCCAGCAACTCATTGTCATCTCTTCCTAGTCTTTTCTGGATAGAAACAAGACAGTCAAGAACCTCCCCTGCAAAAGAACACATTTTTATGCTTAAAACAAAGCACAAATATATCATTTTGAAGAGTTAATCAACACGGAGTATTTCTTTGGATAAAAAGATTATTATAACAATAGTATTCAATCATAGGGAGCTAACCAACAGGAAGAGAATCTTTTCCAAAGGCCTTCTCGCGAATGCGCAAAACCTCTAGTGCATACTTCTCGGCTTCATCAACTTGGTTCAAATTAAAGAGAGTAAGCGCAAGATGGAGCATTGGGAAGCTAATAGATTGATCATCACGTGGCAGAGTCTTCAACATAATCTGTAAACTTATGCGCAGCAACTTCTCAGCTTCAGCATAATTTTTGGACCGAGAATATGAAGTGGCAAGATTTAATAGATGTTTAACACAGTTGGGATGGTCTTTCCCTTTAGATTTCTCTGTAATCAGTAAGCATTCCTCCAAGAGGGCACGCCCTTCATTGTTCCTGACAGCAGATAGAAAACAATGAGGAAATATTTAAGGGTCAGTTAAAATCGAATACGGAGTAATAAGTTGATTAAAATGTTATAGGATCACAAGTTATGATAATTTTTTGTTTTTATTAAATCTCAAATATATATCACAAATATTAATTTACCTTCCTACCAAGTGAAGTAACTCTGCAAAGTCTGTTCTGATCTTCTCCATAACTTTGTCATCTACAGCACATCCAGAATATTTGAGAACCTGAAGAGCCTTCCTGTATAGATTCACGGCTTCATCAATCTTACCTGTAGAAGTACAAAGACCAGACAGGTGTATGACATAAACTCTGAGTGATGTTTATATGTTTTTCCCTAATTTGCATTTCAGTGCAAGAGTAAAGTGAAATGAGAAATTTGTACAATTTACTTACCTTTACTATATTTTGCCTTTGCAAGAGAGCACAAAGCCATTCCAACTTTTACATCATTTTCCCCGTATAAATTCGTGCAGATGCTTATAATTCTACAACATGACAAGAAAAGAGGGAGAAGAGGAATAAGAATAAGAAAGAATAATAAGCATGCAACCAAACACAGCCAAGAACTGAACAAGAAAACATATAACCTTTTGAAAGCAGTTTCGGCATCAGCTGCTCTTCTTTCCTCCAGTAAAAGGTTGGCCAAAGCAAATAGAGGCAACACTAATTCTTCATTTTCAATGTCATTGCAAGATTCCAATACCGAAATTGCACGGTTATATATTTCAATGGCTTTTCTGGTCCTACCTAAAGAGCCCAGAGCTTTTGCCATTCCTAACAATGGAACAATGAGAAAAGAACTGGTCTCCCCTGCCAAGTTGAAAAGGCTGTTTATATTGCAAATTTCCTTCTCCAAGATAGAAATTAGCCATCTCACGCCACCCCCAAATAATAATAATAATAATAATAATAATAATAATAATAATAAGTAAGCAAATAACCAAAAATCACCATATTTTATC
This sequence comes from Cuscuta campestris, assembly GCA_900332095.2. NCBI lineage: Eukaryota > Viridiplantae > Streptophyta > Magnoliopsida > Solanales > Convolvulaceae > Cuscuta > Cuscuta campestris. The sequence continues at coordinate 899,699 of OOIL02000305.1, read as the reverse complement.
TCCACAATTGCAAGTGCCCTTTTGTATGATAGTAAGGACATTTCAAGCTTCTCCAATTTATCATACACGCTTCCCATATGCATTAGTATTGAGTCCAAAAGCGGTTCATCATTTTTCAAATATTCAACAATCCCATTCAACTGCCAAGTACCAATATTAATACCACATCGGTAACAAAGAAAACAAGTAGGAAATGAACAAATAAAAAACACAAAGGAGGATGAGTGCACAAAAGAAATTACCAGGTCCATTATGGAAATAGCTGTGGTTAGGTCTCCAAGGGCAATGTGGCCCAATGCTATTATGTCAAGAACCCTGGCCTCTTCTATACCTCTGAAACCGGCATTGATCTGTTCTTTAACAGCTTCATAATTTGCCTTAAGCAGATCAACAGCATCATTTTTATTTCCTGATTTTATCATGGAATTTACTTCATTAAAGAGAACACGCAGTTGCTCTTCAAGATCGTTAATGCAGCTCAAGTCACTTTTTAAGCATTTGCCCATATTTCTAGTCCTACAATAAGAACATACATTGACAAATAATTACTCTGTATAACAGATATGGAAGTACATTCTGCACCAAAAGTACAATACTGGGTCTGTAAATTTCCATAGTGACAGAATTTAATCAACTTTTCATAATTTCACAAGGAACCAAAAATATATAGAAAACAACAAAGAAATGTGTGACAGAATTAAGTTTCACTCACAAATGATAATATAGCAATCAAATACATAAAAAGATTCAACCTTTTCAACCGCTTTATCATAAAAAACGAAATGCGGAAATAATGCGGAATTACCCAGATAATATTGAAGTGAAATTTGCAATGAATGGGACTAAAACACAAGTCATTTCCCAATGACTTAAACTTTTTTATTCCCTAAATAGGACTTAATATTGAATGAAAAAATAGGCAACTATAAAGTTCATACCTTTCTGAAGTTGCTTCATTTAGAACATCCGAACTGATATGTGTCCCAATACCAGACCCAGAAAAGGATGTTCTCAGAAGAAAGCAAAGCTTAACATCGCACTTTTGTCTTCCGAGAAAATTACAAAAAGACAACCTGGTTGTATGCAATTCTCCAAAATTGGTGTTTGGGCATACTGTATTTATCCTGAAAATTGAATGACACATAAGTAAATTTTGAAAAGAAACGAAAAAACACACAGACACAATACATAGGAAGAAAAACAAAAAAGAAATGGAATGGAAAATAATATATTCACCCGCAGCACATGTTAGCATAAGAGCAGAGAAGAGATGCCATTTCTACAGTTTGCAGGAAAGAGCTCGGACCATATTATAGCTCCGGACGGCAATCCAGATGGTCGCTGGCCTAGACTCTAGAGCAGCGCTTCGAACTTTCTCGTCCAACCATGTCTTACATTTTTTACACTTCTTTTTTTTTCGTATTAACTTCAATTTCTTTTAGTTTTTTATTTCTTCTAATTATTTTTAAATTTTAATTCTTCTCACTCTTCTAATTATTTATTCCAATTCGTTCCAACAATAACTGAAAAATTATTTAGATTTATTTTTATAAATTATTATTATTATTATTATTATTATTATTATTATTATTATTATCTCCATCAAACAAAAAAGTAATTTAAATTCAAAATTTATTAAAAACTTGTGTTCTATATATAAATTTTATTTAAAGTCACATAAATTAAAAATATTAGATTAATTAATTTATAATTTCTTTTGTGATTTTGAATTTATTTAACTATATTTTCTTGAAATGTGTTTAAGTAAACATTTTAAACTTTTGATCAAAATAATTGGACATTTATTTTATTTCATTAAGTATCACATACTCCGTAACTTTTAAGAGGATGTTTACATGCATGGTCTGAAGGTCTGCATTTCAAATGCGGATCTTTTCACATTTTTCATGAGCTTGTAGGTAGATATTTTCTTTTCTATAAAAGATTCACTTCTTTTATGCTATAAATGCATTAATGTTTATAAATTGAGCATGGAGAAGAATTTGTCAACTTTTAATATGCATATACTTCTATTTTTTGTAGGATGATGCTTACATAGTCTCAAGTTCTACATTTAAATATGGACCTTTTCACATTTCTTATGGGTCTGTATGTGAACATTTTCTTTTTTTGTAAACAAACTCACTTTTCTAATACTACATATGTGATAAGGTCTATAAAATAAGCATGAACCTTAAATCCACAGAAGAATTTATTTTTTTTTTGTAATGTGCATGTTTTAAGGGTATGCAAAATAATAAATGTTCATACATCAATTTCAAACACAGAAATATTTCAACGTGCCAAAATTTCTATTAAGAAAGAAACACTGTAAGTTTATTACTCACCCAGTGGAAGGAAGATCTATATTTAGACTAGGTGACATTTTGGTTTTTAAATGGAAGTGAGGAAGTCACACTAGTATGGATTTAACAAGGACTTTCCCTCTTGAGGGTTTAGGGACTAATATTTTCACGCTGAGTCAAGCTGCGCTAAGAGCTGTTTATGCAAACTGTCCAAATATGATCAAGCGTAACTTGACAACCAACACATGTTTATACCATTTACGTTTGACTTGTTCGAGTCCAACAGGTCGTGTGTAGTTATATTATAACTCCCAAATCTATTAATGCAGTTTTCAGAAGACTTGTTTTTTATGTTCAAAAGGGACTAGCAACATAGCCTATTGCGTGTTTGCCTTCCATCTCGATGTGTTAGACTATCTTTGATTATAAAAATATACTCCTAAAGAGTTAAGGTAGAAAAAAGATTGTGTCTAAGAATGTATCTTTGTACTCGGTATCACCGGGGTAACTCAGAATACAAGTGTTTATATGAGATCTAGAATAGGGGAAGATCAATTTTCATTCAATTCTTTGCAGTATGTTTGCCCACCAGCTTCTAACCTTGGCATAGACATTCAATGACAAATTTTAAGACAAGAAATAGCGCTGTCTGCGACAAGCTTTGGGTGAATGTAAAACAACTTCGTCAATGGGTTAAAAGAACGATCCGCTAGTAACAAAATGGGAACACAACCAGATCTTTGCCCAACAATGCCAAATTTATCTTTTGCACATCCATGGTGTGAAGCCATACAAAATCAAAAGGAAACAAGGAACAATGGCCATTGGGGCAATAAGATGCAGTTGTATATGTATAGAGAGAGAGATGGAGAGAGTGAGAGACATCATATGTATTGATATTAGTATATATATGTACATCGATACGAGCTAAAACCAATGATGACGTAGTACAGGGGAATGTGTAAAAGCTCACTCGCTAGCTGCACAGAGCCATGGCCACTCAAATCCACATAGATCACGGGCCCTATTTCCTTCACCATCCTCCATGCCAATGTCAGCATTGTTCTTCACAAGCATTTCTGCAATGTCTTTTCTCTCACATACAGCTGCGTAATGCAATGGTCCCTGACCTTCATTGTCCTTCAATTAAAATAACCAAGGAATTGTCATCATCCTAAATCCGAATTGCGTTGGGTGGCAAATGTTTAAGAGGGATACCCATCACATAAGGCAAGTAGCATGGAGAACCATAAGAACAAACTGCTGAGTCTAGAAAAAGTGATGCATTGAGTTAAATTAACAAAGAAATTCTAAGATATAAATATGATCTCATAAATAATAAATTCAATTGTTGTAGCTTGCCAACTTCTAAAAGTTGTACGTCGTCGACCAAACACCTAGTCATGTTGCATAATTGTGGGTTGATTTTACAGCATCAATTTTGGAATGAAACATGATAATAGACAATATTTCAGTTCACGTCCATCTCATTATATTGTCCATGCATGTGATTATGTGAAACTATCTTAAAATGCTGACGATTTTAAAATTTTAATCTCATCGTTCCTTTTTATGAAGGTTGTAACACAAAGGGCATCATGTATAAAGCATTTTCATTATGTTTTTTCGCATGAACTTAAAGTGTTTATTAATGTTATTCAAAACATTGGCACAAAACATTTATGTAATGCTACCAACCTCAACATGTTAGAACTCGGTTGTGGATTATAATGGTGTGTACCAAACATGGAACTTTTTTTCTTGGGGGGGGGGGAGTGCATTCATTAAAATCGATAAATAGGAGGTATGAACGAGTAATCAGATCTTGCCTTTGCATTTACATTGGCCTTCCTGCTTATAAGCAATTTTGTGGTCTCCATATGGCCACGATCTACAGCCCAGTGCAATGGAGTGCGACCCTCACTATCTAAAATGGTTTAAAGGAATTAAAATTTAAAAAAAATGCAAGTCCCTTTAGCCGTAAGAGCTGAAAATTGAGAACCAACCCTTCCTGTTTACTGAGAAAAAATCCTAAATAGAAAATTAGGAATTCTGAACTATTTTGCAGAAGCAAATCACTACTATCATAGCACATACGTATGGACATATCATCAAGGATTTAATATGCTAATAACACAGTACCACGATTGTGAAACTACTAACCCTTCAGATCCACTGGAACACCACTCTCAATACACATGAGCAAGTTTTTATCATCTCCTTCTCTAGCAAAGGCATGTATATCAGCCAACTTTCTACAAAAGACAACAGAAAAGTTCAACAAAGGAGAAATTCTTACTCTTTCATGCATAAAATAAAGAGATAGACTTCATTCAGATTTAATCTAATCACCGAGAGAAAAAGTTCTTGTTTTATTTAGAGCCTGTTTAGTAAAGGTGAATTTTCTGTTCTTTTTAATGAGCCTGGTGTTGATAAATTTTCTGAAATTATTCAATGATGAAAAAAATTAAATACTTTAATTAAGTAAAATAAAGAAAAAGCTAAAACAATCTTCTCAAGCAATTTCAGGAACTTTAGCCAGAAAAATTCAGGACCTAGCTTTTTTCATTATTAACCAATCCATTCCAGGCAGACATTAAAAGTAAAGTAGCATTTGCTAAAACAATCAACTTGATCCAACAATAAAAACAACAAAACCTAGTATAATCCCAACATTGTTGGGGCCACGGGGTCTAGCCAGACACAGCCTTACCCCTCTAAAAATAAAGACATTGTTTCAGTTAGACCCTTCATAAAAAATAACGTTGACAAGCCAAAAAATAAGAAGTAGCTAACAAGTTGTTAATTAGACAGCTGGTTGATTAGAAATATAGAATAGATAAACCATTCAAACTTAAGAATCTTCTAGTAGTATTGCAAAAGCTTACAGCTCATTTCCAGGTTCTTCTTCATAAATAAAGCTGCTGAACACAGGTCCCATCGTAGCCTTAGAGTCACCACTAGATGAACTTCCACTTTCTTCCCTATTCTTCTTCTGCCAAGATTTTGAGAATACAAAAAAAACAGCAATCTAAGATTAAGAGCCAAGAGCAACATACCAAAGACAAAGAAAAGGCATAAACAATACGGTGCCGGAAAAGGTGTTGCCCTTACCATTGATGAACCAGAAGCCCAAGTAGGATACAACTCCGTAATGATGTCAATATACTTCTCCATGGCTTCTTCTGGAGGCAAGGCACCCAACTTTTGCCACGCTTGCCTAGCAAATCATGATACACCCCTTTCAGCTTGCCAACAGTTGAGATTGGAGAATTCAATGTAAAATTCAAGATATTTTAGAAAGTAGTTGCCAAGCTAAAACTGAACAACAATGACAAAGAGCAATTAGCTTATTTACCTTTTACTTCTAACAAAGTTCAGCACCACATGATTAATTAAACAGAACTATAAATAGTAAAAAAGTAAAATAAGGTACATTACCATTTGGCACGCGCAGTCATTTTCAGAGGAGAAGGTTGCGGAGAACTGCAAGGGCCCTCGGTGGCAATCTTGTAGAGTCCATAGAGCTGCAACTGAACCTCATTCGAGACTTTAATCGCCGACCGATCAGCGGCAGTGGCGGCCACAAACGCCGTCGCGGCACTGAACATCTCATCCAACTCAGTGCTCTCCACACCTTCCCAATCATCGTCCTCGCTAAATCCATCATCCTCCCCTTGAATCAGCGGCTCCTTCTTCTCTTCGAAACCCTCGTCGCGGAGGAGCTCTGCATCTGAAGTCGCCTTCAACGCAGCATCGGCGGGCTTAGGATCGTCGCCTACCGACTCACTCCGAGAAACCCGGAGATTCTCGTCGCGGAAGGAGAAGATTACAGAGAATAGTTTCGCGAGAAGGAAAGAGAAAATCAAGCCGAGGAACACCGGTTGAACGAATTGTTGCCAGTCAGTCATTGTTAGATCCAGAATTAAAGGGGGGGAAATAACCCTAACGATCTTGCGAAAGCAGCGAAAGCAAGAGAATCTTAAGGCGTAGAGAGAGAGAAAGAGAGATGAATCGGAGGTGGAAGCGGGAGAGAGAGAACAGGGCCGTGGGCGACGGCGTAGCTGCCGTGAAAAAATCGCGGGGGTTGATATGCTGCAGACGTTTGTCCTATTTTGGCCTTGTTTGTGTCCTATTGCCAAATGCAATGGCCGGTATCTTGTGGCATATTCTTTCAAAACAAAAAAAAATAATGGAATTTTTTTCGAGCCTGTTTCGAAATAGCATTAGCGATCAATGTTAACATTTTGAAAAAACTATTTACGGTTAACCTTTAGCGTTAGTATTTTTAAAGTAATCTGCACCATTAAATTTTATCTAAAACGCTAATCTCTAACATCATTCCAAAACATGCCCTTCATAACATACTCTTAGAGTTGTGCTTTCGATGTTTTAAATTCCACCATAAAAACAGACTATTTTTAAATTTTTTATAGACTTAGTAATAAATCTTTTCACTTTTGTAAAAAGTTAGCACTTACATAATATTTATGTATCAAAATCTATAAAATTAGTATAGACTTAGGAGCCACATTAGAATTTGCCAACATTATTAACATGTCACACGGACAATTACTCTCTATAAAAAAAATACTTGTATATAGTTTCAAAATATTCACCTTATTATCAAATTTTATGTTATTTTTATACGGAGTATTATTAAATTTTGTTATAACCTTTAGTTCGAAACTATACACAACAATCCAGAATACAAATACAAAATATCATTCAGGACATGTACGTTGAGTAAAAAAATATGAGTGTCAATAACTCTAATATCGAATTTCTAATTTTATTATTTGGTCAACTAAAAAAGATTTCAACTCTTCATATTTATGAAGGTATGAAAAATCTTCTCTTTACCACTTCTTCATATTCGTCTTTCTATGCCGATATTAAAAATATTGTCGATTCTAACATATGCAGATTTCAACATCACATCTCCCGAATTCACATTTCACTTGTCTTCTTCATCTGATTAGCCTAAGTATTTCAATTTTATTCGCACCTAATGTTTTGTCTCTAAACAGGTTTTTAATCGAAATATGGATGCATCGGTGGCCACCAAGTCAAGAATCCAGGGCTTTCTTGATTGATTCTGGTCACCTATGCCACTAATTTCATGCCGGGAAGCTAGTCGATGGTGACCTCGTGTCAGCCACCTCCGCTAGCGGGATCGTCGAACCCGTCTGTCATAACCTCATTCGAGATACATCTAATTTCTTTTCTTTTTTCTCCAAATAAGTGCATTTCATATTCAAAAGTGCATATCATTATTCCTAGATTTTAAAACTAGTATTTTCAAAACTTCCGAAACGGTCCCACAATCATTACATTATGTATATTTGGTGAATCCATCTACTCATCTATTAATGTTGATAATGATGTTAATTTAATAAATTAAATACCTAATTCTTGAATTGAATATTAAGATAGTTTAATGTTACTTAAGTTAGTTGCAATCCAAAACTTTATATTTAAAATTTATTAATTATGCATCGCCGTCACATGTTATGTGAGTACCTCTTTTTATGGATAATTGATAATTCGATTTTTTATCGTAATATACCACTATCCATTTTAGTCATGATGAATATTTTCTTTTTTTTGCAAAATACCTACTTTTTTGCTAGAAATGCACTAAAGTTCAAGAAAATGCGCAAAAACTTTAGGCCTACAAAAGACTTTGTTTTAGTCAAAGCAATAAGAGTGAAACCATATTACACTTGCTTTATTTTAGCATTATTTTTTGGATTTCATTTTTGAAAAGTCTAAATTTTAACTATATGCTTAAAATTGCATATTCCAAAGGTAATAAGAAGTATTTAATGTCAAAGACTTTTTAGTCTAGCGACATCAAAATTACTCTTTCAAATGAGAGATTACAAGCTCAATCTATGGAACAGTGTCTCTATGTATGGTAGATATGGTTACTTTAGAACAATGCGAGGAAATTTGTTTTTGGGAGGATTGTTTTTTGTTGATATCTTCGACATCTAACAATGAGAGAGCCATAGTTGGATCTCATCGATCTCCTTTGACCTCACCAACAACCATGGTCCCTCTACATAGTTATGAATCTCAATGCTATCTTTTAGTTGTGTCAACAAAACAAAAGCATATGTTTTTACAACAAGCCATTTAAGGTCATGACAAGATGCTACCGACATCCTAAGTTAGCTCGTCCTTCTTCGTTGATGGTCTTGTTTGTGCAGAGCTTCTGAAGGTCGACGTAGCCAATAATGGTGTCCTCAAAGACCGCACCTTCAAGTTTAGCATCAATAAACGTAGATCCCGACAGAACAGTGTTCTTAAAAGAAGCTCCTCGGAGGTCGGCCTTCCCAAAATCAACCCGATCAAGAACAGCATTTGCAAAGTTAGTACCTGCTTGAATGTAAAACAAAGAGGCTGTTCATCCATCTTCAACAAATTGTCATCTTTTTCGCATTATTATCTTGTCCCTTATAGTCAAATACAGGTGCCAGACCTTACGGTCAAGTGGCATAACGGTGACTCTCCTAAATAGGATGACACATGTTTGAATCCCAACAAGGCATTGACTATTTGTGCTTCATTAGGTTGAGAAAAATATGTATTATAATATTACTCAAAAAAATCAAAGTTGTTTTTTATCTCGTCTAGTCTGCTCTGGATTTGAATCTAATAAGCTAAGAATAGGTAATATGGAGTAACCTGCTAAGAATAGGTAATATGGAGCAACAAAAGAATGGCATGCCCTAAAGGGTAAAGGAACTAGTAAAGAGATTGTTTACCTTTAAAACTAGCTCCAACTGCATAAGCCTTTGACATTACAACTTCAGACATGTCTGCACCATCAAACTTGGCTTCTGACATAAGAGCTGCTGAAAGAGACTTCCCCTTGAGCTTGGTTTTCTCATTCGTGTAATCGCAAAAACGGAGATCAAGCGGTTTGTCATAAACACCATTGGCTTGACCTATCGTGTTACCAACAAATGCTCGCTCGCACCTGTTTGGCTCCACTGATAAAGGTGGTAACCTCTGAAAATTAAGTCACACATTAAATTTTAATGAGCCAAAACAAAGAATAACATTCCTTATTTCATTGACAGTGCAATGGAAAAGGTATGTTCATCAATTCAATAGCATTCCTCGCCCATTTCCCTAACTCTTTCACTTCACGTTTCTTTTTAAATATGAAAGTGTTCTGCAAGGTGTTGCAAAGAGCCAAATTCGATTTTCATCATTACAACTTAGTAGCATTTCACTCCATTTTCATGAGGAACGATGTATGATACAGAGTACTCTGCTAGTTTCAAAACGTACTTAAAAAAGAAACATACTCTAATCTGTAGTATATCTGGAAAAACATATGAATGATCACAAAACAATGGTCCATTTTCATACAATAAAATGGACACCCAACTGCTATTTTTGTTCTAACACGGGTTTCATGCCGACCAAATTTGTCCTTGTGACATCTGCATCCCTAAATGCACTGTGATTAATCCTGGCTATATGTTGTTTATCAGTCTTTGTAGATATTTAGCCATAACTCATTTGTAAATATTTAGCCATTGTAGCTAATTTTACCCTACAAAAACAAGCTCGTGATATTTTTTGAATGATCACAGCAGACAAGGTTGGAGAAATTTCACAAGAAATATGTGGTGAAACAAATGTGAAAACTGAAAAGTTGGGCAATCATTTCATACAAACTTTAGCAAGAATGAAACTCCAAACCATAATAGTAGCAAAATGATAGATAGAACTAAAGAAGAGAAAACCATTTCTCAGTTCTCACCTGGTTAGCAGCTATAACAGGGGAAGCAGTGACTGCCCAAGCAGCAAGAAAACCACAAGCTACATTCCTTAATTCCTTCAATTCACATACATTTTCCTTGGCTGTTCATAACCCCTTAATCACAACAACGAAAGAAAAAGGAAATCAAATGTTAGAAAGAAACGCTTTACCTGAGCATCTGATTGGTGACGGCGGCCGGACTTGCAGAGATTTACAGAGAGAATGTTTCTTTGGGTAATGGAGAAGAAGAGACTGAGAAGAAGAAGAAAGGAATGCCATTCTTTTGTTTCTGTGTGTCAATCTCTGGTTGCCATTGGTTTGGTCTCTCTATCCTTATCCATCCACTGGCCCCGGCCGCCCCGCTGACCTGGCGTGGAAAATAATCACAAATATTGATAACAATTCATTTTTAAAAAAAGGGGAAAATCCAAATCCGCCATTTTTGCCCCTTCTGTGTTGAATTTTACCAATTTGGCAATTTCTCTCTGGGAACCCTCGTGAAGCTTTTCCGTTCGAGCGAGAAATTCGGGAATTCTGTTCAGGGATCTGAGCTATGGAGAATACGAGCGTGGTGACCTACGATAAGCTGGACGGCCTGGCGCGGTGGTTCGGATCCAGCGTGGCGGCGGCCTTCTTCTCGTCGCTGGAGCGTTTCTCGTGCGTCAACCTCACGACCTACGACACCGACGACGACGAGGAAGAGGAGGAGGAAGAATCGGATTCGGCTGCGGTGGCGGTGTCCGAAGGCAACAACCCTTCTCTCGGTGTTCCTGACCCCAATAACATCTCCGCCGCCAGTATCACCGCCGTCCCCGCCTCCTTCGAAAACAACCGCGCCTGATATATTTCCGATCGGCGAGATCACCGGATACATAGGAAAGGTGTAAAATGATGTGGTTTAATTTCTCTCATTCTCTATCGGTCTCCAATGGTAATGCAATAATATCTTTCCATGGTGGAGATCTGCCCGGCCTGCAATGTCCGGATTATATGTAGATCCATTCATCTTCTTCATCTTTGTTACAAATCTGATAGAGTTAGTGTTCATACAGAGTAGAAGACCAAAGTTAAGTTTTTGCATGGTATTTGGTTCAAATACTTTTAAGTACTGGTATCAAATACGGAGTATTTTCTTTGTGATCTTTCATTTGAATATATTTTCTCTTGAATAAGTCTTTTGTTTTATACTCCCTTACATTTGTGTAAAATTAAGGGTTAAAAATTCCAGATTACATGTCTTTTACATTTTCCTTATAGCAACAGACCAATGTGTCGTTTGTCGTCATAATTGTCATCTATCGCAAGCGTTGTCCATAGGTATCGTCGCTGGTCAATATTTGAAGCCACAACTATATTCTACCTCCGTCCCATTGTCTTTGTCCACTTTTGACTTTTGGAATTGTTCATCTAATCACTTTAACTCATCAAATTCTCTCAATATGTAAGCTTAAAAATAGTCATGTGTGATCTTGTTTGATTCGTCTTAACATATAGATTATTAATATATAATTTTTATAATTTTTTAATATACAAATTACAAGATAAAATGGATTAAAGAAATGCATTGGATGGTGTGCCAAAAGGTAAGTGGACAAAGACAGTAGGACGGAATGAGTATTCATTTTTATTGTGTTAACCATTAGTTTGACACTAGAATACATGGTTGGGCTTTCGTTTAATGTAGAGTTACACTTTTGCTCTTAATTCAACACTAAGCGTGACAAATGATTAAACAAAGAACCTTTTGTAGAAAGATAATCATAAACAAAGAACCATGAACATGATTTTAGTAGTAGAAAATTAAACATGGAAACTTATCATTTTTAAAAAACTATAGAGTTTAGTCATCTTTAAATATATTATAATAATTTAATTTATTTCTTAAAAGATATATTCATGTTAAATTATTTTTCCTAAGAACTCTTTGTATGGATTAGTTTTGTATTAGCTATTGGGAAAAAAAAATTATGGAGTATAAACTCATAGTTTACAAATTGAAGATGAAAATGCAAACATACATTTAAATTTCAAATATTTAGTAAACTACCGATTATTTTTTTTATGAGTAATGCTAGGGTTAGACCTGTGCAAACAAGGGTCAGCCCGTTCGACCCGCTCAGCCCGTCCTTTAAAAAAGGCGGATATGGACAACCTTTAATACTCAAATGGGCGGGCCGGCACAAGCCCGAATTGTATATGAGCGGATCTGGAAGTTAATTTTAGCCCATCTGGACCAACAGGCCCACCCATATTCATCAAATATATTTACTTTATTATTAATTACCTAGCCAATATGAATTTTAAAATTTACTATAATTCATGTATAATAGTTTAATTCACTCACCTCTTTTAAACAAAAATTAATACTCTTTTAATGAATCAATATGACGAGTTTATTAATTATGCAACAATATCTCTATTATGCTTTCTATATAAATGTGGTGACTAGTTATTTTATTTTAAACATTAAAAAAGAGTTCAATGTTTTTTTTTTAAATTTTTTGTACAAAATAAATTTTCTTGATGTTTTATATGGGCCGGGCGGCGCGGTGGGCAATCCGGACCGTAAAGATGGGCGGGTATGGGTAAAGAATTTAGCCCATCAAATACGGGCCGAGCCAGGCCCGCCCATGAAAATGGACTAATAATTTTTATCAATCCTGGCCTAAATCCGGCTCGGATCCTTATTTGCACAAGTCTACTAGGGGTACACCATTTGTTATACGGAGTACCTCATTTGCAAACCATCATTATCAACCATTTATTCTATATTTATTTATCTATTATCAATATCTAAATTATGTGGTGGAGATGCTTTGTGGAACATGGTACACATTTTTTGGTGTACCACTAGCATTTTTTTATATTTAGTCCCACCCTGCGTTAGAATTTGTTGTTCTCAAGTTGATGGGTTGTCCATATCTAGGAGAGTTAAAATAACACTGGCTTTCATAAATTACACTTATTATTACTCCCTTCGGTCTTAAAAATTTTTCTTATTTTTGATTTTTTAAATTAAATAGCAACCTTTTTTATAATAAAAATAATATTAAAATTTGATATGTTAAAACTATGTCCTCAGATTAACCTAATTATATCACATTTTTATTATAATTAAATATACATTTCTTATAATTTGTAGTCAAAGAGTGTCAATGTTTACTAAAAAGTCAAAACAGGGAATGTTTTTAGAATTGGAGAGGGTATTATTCTTAAAATTGAATTGGCTCCTTCATCTAGAAGCTCTCTTGAACTTCATTTGGTTAAATTTTGTTCGTTTTATATATTTACTCCGTATTTCTTATTCATTTTTTAATACTAAAAGGTAGTTCCAATTCACTTGTTATATCGAATTTTTTATGTATTTATAAAATATAAAGTATTTTCTCTATCCCTGAATATTTGTTTACTTTTGATTTTTTTCAGTCAAAATTGATAAATCTTAAATTCAAACTTTAACTTCAAATTAAATAAAAAAAATATTAGATATTGATACAAAAATAATTTTATTAGATTAATTATATGAAATATTTTCAAAATATTATTTTATATAATTAAAATAAATATAAATTTTAATTTAGTTATATATCAAAGATTAAAAATAATTAACTGAAAAAAATCAAGACTGAACAAATAGTTAAGAAAGGAGATTATACATGGCTTTAATATTTCAACAAGTGAATGTAATTAACACCTAAATAAAGCATTGATTGCCGGGCGGCGCCGGTCCAGCCCAAATTAATTTGGACCCACTTTACTCAAACCCCACCCGCGGTATATAAACCCCAGATAACCTTCTTCTTCCCCAATAACCTACAGGAGTCGCAGCGGTCCGCCGTCTGTTTCATTCCCGTCTCGTTCTTCACTGAAAAAATGGTACGGCGATTCCCAATTTTTATACTCCTTCTGTCCAAATTATTTGTCACCATTTCTATTACCGAGGCAAAATATCAGGATTTCCCAATTCCTAATGTTTTATTCATCAAAGCTTTTGCCAACATTTTGTTTGCGCGAATCTAATAATGATTTGCAGGCTATCTCGAACGATTTTGATTTGTTGCACCCTTCTCCGGAGGCCGAGAAGAGGAAGCACAAACTTAAACGCCTCGTGCCGTCTCCCAACTCGTATTTCATGGTATTTCTTCTTGATCCACTGATTATATCTAAGAAATCTACCTGGTCAAAAGATTAATCATAATTTTGGTGGATTCTTACAAGCATTGATCTGATGAGATTTTTCTGTTTGGTGATTGTGGTTTTGATGTAGGATGTCAAGTGTCAAGCGTGCTCCAACATGTACGCATTATTTTTAATTCTTCTCTGATTTTTCATGGTTTATTTGGGAGAGATTGTTTATCACTATGGGGTTTTAATGTTTAGTTCTAAGCAATGCATTGGTTATGCGGGCAGGTTCATGTGAATATGTGATCAATGTTACCAGAGCTCTTACGGGACTCTATTGGTAAAATTTATACGGAGTAGTTCTTACCCTGACCATGCCTAAACCCACTGCATCCCCTACCTTTTCCGATGGGCTACAGTGATCACCCTAGCTAATTGGCAAGTGGAGCTGGGGTGTGGTGTTGGGGTTGGGGGTTTAAGATGGGGTTAGGAGTAGGAACTGTCAATTTTACTAACAGAACCTCGTAAGAAGCTCGGGCCATGCTATGATAGTCATAATGTATTATCTCCCTAAATTTTTACTATGTATAAAGCAAATCATCCAAAACCAAAATAAGCCCCACCGATTGGCTACAATGACACCCTTGCTAATCGGCAAGTGGAGTGGGGGCTGGGGTGTAGGGTGGGTGGGGCGGGGGTTTAAGGTGGGATTAAGGGGTAGGAATCATCACTTTGACCAATGGAACCCCATAAGAAGCTCGGGTCATGCTATGACATTCAAAATGAATGCCGCGTGAACTGAGGCGTTGGTTATGATAGTTATAATTCATTATCTCCCTAAATTTTTATAAAGCAAATAATCCAAAACCAAAATAAACTGTCCCCCAAGATTCTGATGTTTGGGCTTTATGATTTGTTGCATTCTAACAAGAATCATCTAATGCTTTGGTGGATATATGTATGTGCAGAACCACTGTGTTTAGCCACTCTCATACAGTCGTGGTGTGTCGTAACTGTCCAACAGTGTTGTGCCAGCCCTCTGGTGGCCGCGCGAAACTCCGGGAGGGCTGTTCTTTCAGGAGAAAGGGCGATTGATCAACTGAGAGTTGCAATGGAGTAATTGTCTCAATTTTGCCTTGGAGTATATGACACAAGTTCTGATTTTAGTATGCAGTTAGTTCATCTTATGCATGTCTTAAGACAAATTTTTTTGGCAGTTTGGTTTTTGATGCATTTGAGGGAGTTTTGCATTTTTGCAGTTATTTGGCATGGCCAATGACATTATATTTTAAGTTATACATGAATCCATTTTATTAGTAAATGTTGTTTAAAAGTTATGAATTTAACAAATAAGAGTATAGGTATGTTTTCTATACTTGGTCCAATTTTATTAAAATCCGACATGGTCTGGTTTTGTTATGTTTAAAGTTGTTTGTGATATGATTTGATCTGATTTTAATAATGGTAATAAGAAATACTACGCATTTTGTAAATGATACGAATAAAGCTAAAGAAACAAGCTCTAAGGTGGAGGCATTGGATCGAGAGTTTGAAGGATTTTTTTTTCAATACCAAACAATTTGCAAATTTTCAAAGAACTTAATTGAATATAGATTGTTTAGTGATTTTTATGATTAAAAACCAATCTTCAAATGTCTTCCAAGCTTGTAGATTTTGTCAAACTTGTTGATTTTGTCTTCATCTTCATGGGGAATTGCATGAATCTCCTCTGATTATCTTCCTCTATTGTCCATCTAAAAAAAATTCGCCCTCTAATTTTTCTTATTTTTTTCTTCAATCTATTTTGGATACGAATTGTGAAGCAAGAATCTTTGTTCCTCATTCTCCCACAAGCATCACGGGACGGGTTTTTCTATTTTTCTACTCCTCCGTCTTTGAGTATTTGACAATTTTTGACTTTTTACATTCAAAATTGGTTAACTTAACTTCAAATTAAATAAAAATGATATTAGATATTGATACAAAATAGTTTTATTATGAAATATTTTTAAACTATTATTTTATCTAATTAATATTCAATATATATTTTATTGAATTAATGGTCAAATGTTGAAAATAATTGACTGAAAGAGTAAAAAATGGACAAATACTCAAAAACAAAGGTAGTACAATTTATTTTTTTATAAGAGCTTTTTACGAGTAAGATTTTTTAGGTTTAATTTGTCACGAGAAATTTGAATATTATTCAAAATTAGATCGGGCACATTTTTAAATCAGACTGAGTACTTAGTTTGAATCAATCATGTGGGAGGGACGAGTACCTTTTAACTGCTTTAGTACATTTTGTAATTAATTATTGGCTTATAAAAATCCATGGATTTATAAAATCGAAACTAATCCTTACAATAGATGTATTTAAATCTACCAAAATCAAAATGAAGTTAAAAAGAATTCATGAATTTTACATAATCCATAAATTAATATGGAGTAAAATTTGATAGAAAATTTCTTAATCTGAAATACATACCCCTCTAAATGGTAGAAATTGTCACTATTTCCCAAGCATGTTTAGTTTAATTTTCTTACTTTAGTTGGTTGGATAGAAAATACACTATAGTACGATAAAATTTTAATTTAAAATAAAATCGTTGAAACATGTGCTTCAATTAAAAAAATATTCCTTATGTATTAACAGAGATTACGTTGTAAAATTTTTTAAATAGGGCTCAAAGTGAATGAAAAAAGTACCAAATCAAACAAAATTGGGATATTATTTTCACAGAAACAACCCTTAATGGGATATAATAAAAAATAAACTGAACTAAAATATTTTGAATGGAACAGTTTATAGTGTAACCTAAACAAAACAGCATCAAATTGAACAAAATTGGGATATTATTTCCACAGAAACAACCCTTAATAATGGGATATAGCTTTTGCTAAATTTGGTTCATTTTAAGGAAACAAAAATTGGAAAGTACCATTTCTATCCCTAATACTGCTTACTAATTTAAGAAAGGGGAGAAGCAAGAGACATTTGGTGTCAAAATTATGGCAAATGATTCCCTTCCAGTCAGCCTATTTTGTTAATTATAATAAAAGTAAGGAACTGAGGCCTCATATACATAGAGGCTCATCATCATCATCATCTTATCTCTGTCTGTACAACCAAACAACCCTACAAAAACTGGGGCACTTCTGTACAGCAAAGTGCATCCATCCACATTTCATTACAAACCCCACTTCCTGCTGGGGCTTTATAAGGGTACCATCTCTCTTTTTCTTTCTTTCTTTTTTTTTTCTGTTCTTTTTTTTTTGAGAACCTTATTCAAAGTCCCTACAGTCAGAGGGCATGATAATAATAGTAATAATGTTAGCTGCAGAAACCCATCAAAAACCTCTGGCCATTTCCCATTTAGATCAGCCAAACAGTCCCATATGGTGCAGGCATATACCCCGGTGGAGGGTCCCACGTACCGACTCGAATAAAGACTCTTTTTTTCCTTTTTTTAATCTCCAAAAACTCGTCTTGCAGTAATTTTACAGAGGGACAGGCAACCCGTAGTTGTGGAACGACCTGATCCGCCCGTCTTGCCCAGCAGTGACTATGACCAAACCCCAGGCATGACTGGACGCCGTGTTTTTGCACGCGTTCTTGAGAAATCTGTATTGGGATTTGCACATTGCAGAAGTCTGGTGATGGGTTGTGGGCGCGGGCAGCTTCTCTTCAGGCCAAGTTGCAGAGCCCTTGGGAATGGCAGCCTCCAAGAACAGTTCTCTGTCCAATGGGGAAATGGAGAAGGGCAACGCGTTCTTGATGTTGTTGTTGTTGTTATCATCATCCACTCCATGGGAGGGCTCAGGTTTCATGCCAGGCCATGGTATGGCAATGGATGCATTCCCAGAAGGGAAGAACTCAAAAGATTTCATCACTTTTGGTTTTGACGCAGAGGATTCTTCTGGGGAGACGCGGTTCCACACATAAACATTGGAATCTTCAGAGGAAGAGATGATGTGCTTTCCATCTGAAGTCATTGAAGCTGACATTAGGTTTCCTGCATTCCTAGGCCCTGTCAAGATATATATGCATGTGTTTGAGTACAGAAAGTCCTGCTAAAAAAAGACTAATATTAAGGTAAAAAAGGGGGCACCTTTATACTTAGTCACAACATTCTTCCCACAAATGATTCTCACTTGAGAGTCTGCAAGAGTAACCATCACTTTGCTCGCATCTCTTGGAACAAACTGCATTTTAGTGATATTTTAATGTAAATTTGAGTTGCGACGAACAATGGAACAAGGCAATATTTATGTATACACATCAAGTTTTAATAACAAGTTCAATAATAACCTGAAAGCCAGTAATCCTTTTGCTTAGCGACTTCTTTTTACTGATCAGGCAAATATCTGACTCTAGTTGGATGCGGTTATCTGTAAGGTGGCAAATTTGATCAAATTAATTCGTGATAAAATCAATCACACCATCCATGAAACTAATACTCCAAGATATTGCGGGCTTTAAAATTACCCGTAACGTTGAAAAAACGACAGGTGCCTGTTGTAGATCCTATTACACCACCCTAAAAGAAATGGTGGATAAAAGTATATATCAGAAACCATATCATAACGGTAAATGTTTTTGTTACTGGATTTTGGACTGTTTGGTTGTACGTCGTAACCAAAAAAATGCTAGAGTTATGAGATTAATGTACCTGCCCATCAGGACGATACGAAACAGCAGTAACTATGTCTTTAACCTCGGTCCAATCAACCACTTGAGCACCACTAACTGTCCAAATTCGAATTTTCCCATCAATTGAACTGCTAATGAAGTAATCGTCATTTACAGGGTTAAATTGGACACATGACACTGCAAATCACATCAAAAACAGAAAAAGAATAGACTGATAAGGCTTGATGAAGTTAGTGAAAGAGCACTTTCAGACTGTGTATAAACATGTACATAAAAAGGCCAGATTAGTACCATAATTGGTGTGTGAAAAGACTTGGAGGCATTGATCAAAACCAACTTGCCAAAGTCGAACCGTTTTGTCAACTGAACACGAAAGAAGAGACTGCAGGAGAAAAAAAAGGACCATGTGAAATTAGCTACGAAATAACAAAATCCATTTTGGCCAAATATGCTCATGTTGAATACTCGGAATATGTTATTCTGCCAAATAGATAAAAGCGAGTTTTGGGTACCAAACAGAGCACAAGAGGAAGAGAGCAAGGTAAACGCACATTGTTCTTAGCCCATGAAAGATCTGAAATCTCAGCCTTGTGTCCTAGGAAAACATGGAGAGGCTTTTCAAGAATCTGGAAGATCCTTGGAGGGAAAACAACACAAGCAGAGTCGGCTGATTTCTTGATGCCCACTGATTTATTTATGCCCCCTTTCTCTCTAGAAACAGGTTCTAGTTGAGACAAACGATTCACCGTGAAGTAAATGCACGAAGGATCCAAATCCGGAAGGTCAGTTTTGTTGGATCTTTCATCTGAAACCACTTGCCACACGCGCACGGCCTGATCTTCACCAGCACTAGCTAAGTACTGGCCATCATGGCTAAATTTCATTGCAGAGATCGAACCATCATGGGCAAGAATTTCTTGCCCGGTAAAAACTGCAGACAATTCCTTCTGTCTCTTATTGCACTGCCTGACTTTGACCCTCTGAGGTCTAGACCTTGAGATAGGAACCAACCCATATGTTTTCGCATCATTTGTTCTCCCTCCTTCATTATAAATACAGGTCATTGAACGCAATCTACTCATCCAACGGCTCTTGAGTCTATTCTGTATCCTCCGATCCATCCCATTTATTAATGCCGTGTTTGGGTGGCTGCTCTCCATTGCAGGCTCTGAAAAAGCACTAGCATTGGAGATTCGACAATCAAGATTCAGACTTGTGGGTATGAAGGTCTCAGTTGAACCTTCCTCCTTTGATGAACACAACACACCAACAGATGATGAGCTTGGACCATAAGATCTGCTTGAGGAACATTCTTCTTCTTCATCTTCTACTTCTTCTTCTACTTCTTCATCATCTTCTTCTTCAAAGACTGAGTTTCTAGGAAAAGTCCCATTGATGTCAACTATCCCATCAATACCCCTGCTAATACAATGAAAGAAATTCATACGGCGCTCCCTAACACTCTTTGGACTTTGAATCCACATATCATATTTGTATCTCTCAGCTGCCCAATCATCAATCCACGAATCAAATTGGCCAATACTCTCCGGAGCATCGAAAAACTGATATTCTTCTTCATCAGCACAGAAGCTACCCATTATACAGAGAGCTCACCCCATGAAACCCAATCTCAAGGCATGACTTTATAAGCCCCCTAGACAATATGCCCAGCTGCTGCCTTTAAAATAATATATTTATGAACCTATCACAGAAAGGATGGAGAGAATTTAATTAACCAAACAGAGCACGAACGCAGGTACCAAGAAAATGAATAAACAAACCAAACATTCCATGACTCATGCAACAACACAAATACAAATCTTGTGCTTCAAATAATGTGTAAAAACCAAAGAAAAAGCTCAGATCTGGCATGGATCCCAACCCACGCCCACTGAACCCGGTCTCCCAACAAAAAACAGCTTCACAGAGCCAAAATTCAAACATTATTAAAACAAAAAAGTTTTTTTTTCTAAAACACAAAAACAAAACAAACAAAAAAACTTCTTCCCCTCCACTTAAAATATTATATTATCTGCATAGAAATATGAACCCTAGCCATCCCTCAGCCAGAAGATTAAAAAATTAGGATAATAAGAATAAAATAAAGAACTGAAATGAAACCCCACATCCAAAATGAGAAGCCAGAGATCACAAAACCCAGACTTGCATGGACTGAAGACATGACATTTTAACGGACATTTGCAGCAAAAATACAGCCCCGTGAAATTAAACTGGGTAAGAAAAAATTTAAAAAAAAAGAAAGAAAAAGAATTAGCTTACAAGTTACAAGAACCAAGGTATATTGTTTTGCTTCTTCTTATCGGCATAGAATAAGATGCTCCGGACAGAAAAACAGAAGAAGGGGGGAAAAAATCGAAACTTTTTTCTTTCCTCTTCTTTCACTTTAATCATTCACGGGTTTTCACGCCGTCTCAGTGCCTCTTCCTTTCAGCGAGGAAGAGAGCAGAGGAGAAAAAGTGGGCAAGAATTAACTTCGAAATCCACTGATTGCAGTTCGCAAGGGGGAGAAATGGGGGCAGATTTCGGAAAGTTCGAAAATCGCGAATTGGGAAGCCAAATTTGGGAAGAAAGATGATGAAATTTTCATCGGTTTTCGTGATTTCGGGGTCCGATAGAGAGAGAGAGAGGAGTGAATGGGGGAAGAGGGCCGTAAATGGCGTCGCCAGTCGGTGGTTTGAGAGTTAAATATGCGGTGCGGTGGGTGGTAGGGGTAGGGGTAGGGGTAGGGGGCGGGGGTGGGGTGGGATCTTTTCTTCTTCTTCCTTTGTTAATTCTTCTGAATTGAAAACTTGGAAGGAGTGAGTAACTAGATTCGAATCTAAACCTCCGCTTTTGGTTTCTTTTTCAACTAGTTTGGTTGATCAATTTGATTGCGGTTTAGAGTTTTTTACCCTCGTTTTTACCCCCGAATTGAAATTTCGGCTCTGTAATTTGGAGTGTCCAAAGATATATTCTAAATGTACTCAAATTCTCTCTCTATCAGAATTTGACATCAACTTTAGAGATTAACGTTAATATTTTCAAAATATTATCTAAAAGTAATCTTTAGCATTAATATCTTTGGATTTAATATATACTATTAAAATTTTGTCTAAAATGTCAATTCTAATCGAAACGATTGTTCTCAAACAAGGCCATAATTCTCAATGTGAATAAGAAAAATTAAAGAGTGAATAAAGATTGTCTAATGATGGATAGGGGTGTTAAAAATTGAATATAGACTTATTTATTTACACTAACTTTTCAATCATCTGGCCTACCATACACAAATTTTCTAGCACTCATAGATTAAGCTTAAGTTTGCAATTTAGTGTTTCAGGTTTTCAACATTAACCTTGTTTTGGATGAATAGATTTGGGATAGATTTGGGAGAGAAAGAAAAGAATAGATTAGAAAACACAATTTTCTATGCAAATTCTCATGCTTGATTAGAATTAAAAAATTACAATCTCTGTCTCAAAGTATTTGTCTATTTTTTACTTTTTTTAGTAAACCATTTTCAATTTTTGACTTATAATTAAATAAAATATATATTGTATATTAATTAAATTAAATAATATTTTGATTGTGTGAATAGTAAGTGAAAAGAATATTTTGAGACGGATAGAGTATACTCAACGACGAGATTGTTTTTTTAACAAATAATGTAAAACTAATTCGAGTTTGTTTCTATCACAATTTTTTGTTGAACCTATACTTTTCAAGATTATAAATTGCGGTTTTTAAAAAACGACTTTGTTTAGAAAAAAATTCATAATCCACTATTTTAAAAAAAACAATAGCAAACAATTTAACATTCTATGTTATGGTCAAAGTTTATAAGTTTGAACGAAAAACATCAAACAAGAAAAAAAATTTCCTAGTTTAAAAGAAATTTAACATTCTTTTTTTTTTTTGGTAATTTCAAAATTTGTTCCGCATAACCTTTTTCTAAATAAAATATCATGGTGCTACTTATATATCTCTCCCGCACTATTATTTTAGTCGAACTTTTGAGTGTTTCTGATATCTATATTTATTTTATGAACGTTAATACATAAAATTGTTAAATGTATTTGGCCTTTAATTTTAAGACAATAAACATCCAACTATCAAATCCTAGGAAATACGAGTATGAAAGAAAATAAGTATGGATCTTATGATTATACTGTAACTAATAGTACTATTCGATTATACAAACAATAACAATCCAATAGAATGTCACAAAAGCAGGGATTAAGGAGGGTGTGTACAGAGACATTACCCCCACTAAAAATAGAGAGGTTATTTTCAAGCATAACTCGGTTATCAAGGTTTTATTTGTTCTTTTTGTCATATTTAATTGAATCTAATACGAAATTTTTAAAATCTAATCTAATATGGTTTGATTGGATTTAATTGCAATATAGTTCAAATTTTAAAATTGTTGCTGATTAGAATCTAATAAGAACAAAGAAAAAATAGAGAAAAAATAAATAAAAGAGATTGGAATATTAGAAATTAATTGCATCGCATATTGAAATTAAAAGCATCCCATGAGAGTCAAGCGTAGTACTGATGCATGCGTTAAATATTACGAGTATTTAATTGGTAAACCCATCCAAATTACAGCCCTATGATTAATGGGGATTTGATAATCACATTCTTCGAGTGATTATAGTGTAAGATTTGGCACTTCACCTTCTTCACTAATATTCTCACACTCAGTCACTCACCTTAGGTATCACATTCACATTATGAGACATTGGTACTAGTTCAATTGAGACCAGTAGATGGTGGCGTAGAGGTGAGGAGGATGCCAAGACCAGACGGTGATTATAGTAAAGGATACCGGCGTGTACAGTGAAACCTGGTTTTGCTGTTCCCGCTGCCACAGCTTCATGAAGTTGGCGGAGTTCCGGGGACGTGGTGTTTTCCGTAGCGACATCATCCAGGAGCTTGGGCTGAGGCCGTGCATAGGTCAAGAGCAGAGAGGCTACCTCTGCTTCATCTTCTCGTCGGGACAGTGCATCGGCAGCATGGTTAGAGGCCCCCGTCTTATATTCAATACGGAACTTATACCCCATTAATTTCCGAATGTAAAATTGCTGGTCCGGGGTCTGGACGACCTGGAGAAGGAGTTCCTTGAGACTGCGCTGGTCGCTTCGAATCACAAATTCCCGACCGAGCAAGTATTGGCGCCACTTTTGATCTGGCCGCTTCAACAATCGCATATAATTCTTTGTGGTACGTGGACGCCATACGTCGCCGGGGTCCCAATTTCTTACTGAAGAAGGCCAACGGGTGTCCATACTGGAGCAATACGGCGCCCACCCCAAAATCCGAAGCATCGGTTTCCAAATAAAAGACTTGGGAGAAATCCGGGAGGCGTAGGACTGGCGCCGTAGTCATGTCCCGTTTCAATGCCTCGAAACTCTCGTCTGCTTTGGCGTCCCACTGGAAGCTATTTTTCTTAAGGAGGTCGGTCAGGGGGGCGGCTACGACGGCATACCCGGCGACGAACCGACGGTAATAACCTGTTAAGCCGAGGAAGGCCCGAAGCTGAGTGACAGTGGTGGGTTTCGGCCAGGCTGCCATGGCTGCAATCTTATCCCGGTCTGGTTTCAATTCCCCGGCCTCAATGAGATGCCCTAAGTAACCAATTTGTGCTTGACAGAAAGAACACTTCGAAAGCTTAATAAAGAAGGTGTGGTGGCGAAGTGTCTCCAATACAGTGGCCAGGTGATGGACATGAGCTTCAGTAGTAGGGCTATAGACCAGAATGTCATCGAAAAAGACAATCACAAACTGTCGTAGGTATTCCCGGAACAAACTGTTCATTGCGGCTTGAAAGGTTGATGGAGCATTAGTGAGACCGAAGGGCATGACCAAGAACTCGTAATGACCGTCATGTGTCCGGAAGGCTGTTTTGAAGATGTCGTCCGCATGCATGCGGATCTGATGATAGCCCGACCGGAGATCCAGTTTGGTAAACACTCGAGCCGACCCCAGTTCGTCAAATAACTCATCCAAAGTGGGGATGGGAAAGTGATCTGGGACTGTAGCGGTGTTGAGGGCCCGATAGTCCACGCAGAACCGGAAAGTACCGTCCTTTTTACGGACGAGTAATACCGGCGAAGAGAAGGGGCTTTAGCTCGGCCGAATGATGCCCTGGTGAAGCATGTCCCGGACCTGTCGTTCAATCTCTGCCTTTTGAAGGTAGGGGTATCGATAGGGTCGGACATTGATTGGCCGAGTACCCGGTGTGAGGTGAATACGGTGATCCCAAAAACGGGCTGGTGGGAGGCCGGTTGGTGTTCCAAACACCGGTGAGTGCTGAGTAAGCAAGTCGCGGATGGGTTCTGGTAGATTAGGAGGGAACGACAGGTCCTCAGTCATGACTGGCGGCGGCTCCACAGCGGTGCCCACCACTTCATATAAGTCGACTGGCTCGGGTGCAGCAAGGAGGACGCTCAACTGATTGTAGGATATCGGACGCGGGCTAGGAGAGTCGCCCCGTAATGTGATGGTGTCGCCATTCCAAATGAATTCCATGGTTAATTTCGCATAGTCGTGTGCCACCTTGCCCAAAGTTTGCAACCACTGAAATCCGAGTACAATATCGGGGCCATGAACTTCCAGCATGTATAAATCAATTTCAAAAAGATGGCCTTGGAGAGATAATGGCGTCCGCGGGCAACTGTAAGAGCAACGAAGTGAGTCACCATTACCGACGTAGACGCGGAAGGGTGTGACAGGATGAAGGACCAGGGCGAGGCGTTCGGCCACCCCGGGGTGGATGAAGTTGTGGGTGCTCCCACTGTCCAAAAGGACCTGGACGGCTGTACCATGCACGGAGCCGGCCAATTTGAGAGACCGCGGACTCGGGCTGCCGGACTGAATGGATGCTCGAGATGTCGCCGGTGATAACGGGAGTGAAGTCTGCCGGGTCGGATGGTTCCTCCGCATCAAGGGACAGTTCGTCATCATCGAGCCCATGAGCGCTAAGAACCGGCGGCGGCAATTATGGGACCGGTCCCACTTTTCATTACAATACCAACAAAGCCCTTTTTTGCTACGTTCGGCTTTCTCGGCTGCTGAAACGACCACCACTGGTAACGTCGATGTTGAGGAGCGGTCGGGCTGACGGACCTCTGTAGGGGGTGGCCGAACACCTGGTGTGGGAGTAGGGAGGATGCCTGCCGCTGCTGTAGGTGGTGGAGGCCGATTGGGCCAGGATCTGCGGCCAGGGGAACCAAACGCTGCTGCGGCTTCTTGATGACAGGCGGCCAATTCACGGGCTAAAGCAAAGGCAGATTGTAACGTGGCGGGGTTGCGGAGATTTACCTCTCGTTGCACAGGTTGCTTCAAGCCGGCCACAAACATAGAGATCAAGGTTTCTTCCGGAACGCCCGAAACTTTATTGAGCAAGGATTCGAAGGCCGTCTGATAGTCCAACACGGATGATGTTTGAGTCAATTTTGACAAGAGGCCGACGTAGTTTTCATAATAATGCGGATCAAAACGCTGTTGGACGGCCACCAAAAAATCTGCCCAGGAAGCTCCGTAGGTATTAGATTGATAGTAATGGAACCAATCGGAGGCGGGGTGGTCGATCAACATGGCGACCAACTGCAAGCGCTCCGGTTCTGGCGTGAGAAAGTAGTCAAAATACTTTTGTATTCGGAAAATCCACCCTGTAGGATCGTCGCCTGAGAAACGGGGAGTGTCTACGCGCATGCGCGGTACGGGATCCGTGCTGCTGGAGGTGATACGGGAAGGTGGAGGACGCCACCCCATGAATGGTGTACGGTGATTGCTGGTGGGGTCGTCGACCTTGGCCGTAGCGAGCTCAGTCACCCGCGCTTTCGTTGCATGCAAGTCCTTCCGTATGTCAGTTATGGCGTGCATGATGTCCTCAAGCGTCAACGCAGAGGTTGGCGTGTCGGATGAAGCCATGAGAACGAAGATGAGAGCACCAATTTGATACCTGCAAGGGGACAAAGGGGAAGCTGCTGTCGCACAGAGGTTGTGCGCAGCTTAGGGTTTTGGGGAGAGAGACGTGAGAGAGAGAGAGAGAGAGAATGTGGGAGAGAGAGGAGATTTTTCTTATTTCTTGAGTTGTTGAGAGAGTTCAACACCCTTTAAATAACAATTGGTTTCTCCCAATCCTACTTAAACTAGGTTACCTATCCTGTCGGTTCAAGAAAAGCGACGAGGTAAAGAACCGAAAAGAAACCCTCGAAGGAGCTTATATTTTGCTCACCTAGGAAAATCTAAATTACAATAAATAAAAATAGGAAAGAATTAAATATAATCCGAATAACGTTTAGGGGCCCGAATGGACCGCTTTGGACGAACGCGTTGAAGAGCCGAACGATCTGCTGGGTCGTCATGGGCGGGAATAACCCCCGTATCACTCTTCAACATTTCTTTTAAAAAATATTGATAGTTTTCACATGTGATGACAATTTTGCGAACAGATCACTTTAAATATCTCGATTGAACTTGTGTTGTCATTGTTGTAATAATGTGGTGGGAAGACTTTCACCATCCTTAATCCTTATATATAAAAATACTTAATGAGTTAAAATAAAAAATTACAAAATAATATGCGTATAAAAAACTTTAGAATGTCAACTTTTATATTATGTAATTTTTGTTATTTTTGTTATTATATTACAGAACATAGAGCTGAGTTACTCCCCAATGGGGTTTGAACCTTTGACCTTCCTTTGAACCTTTGCCTCTCCCGTTGCGCCTCTTGGATCTCCACGGAAGGCAGGGCGTGGCAAGGAAAATCCTTGCCGCTGCTAATGCTCTAATAGTTTGTTCTCTATCAACGTATTCTTATAACTTATTATTTATTGAAATTGGGTAAGTTCAGTTCAAACTTGACCAAAAATAATTTTTAATATAATTATAATCTGATTAAACCATAATATTATCACATCAAATCTAATCAAATAAGCTTTAAATTGCAAGAAGTAATTGTTTGCTATGCTTAATTAGCTTCATACAATTTGCAATGGCATTCTTCGCCCATTTTGGTATTAGTATTAATAAATACTCCAGGAAGCCAAGTACAAAATTAAAACTTGATTTTATATGTGCCAAGTATAAAACTTAATTTTCTAAGAAAATTAAAACTTGATTTTATATGTGCCAAGTATAAAATTAATCATATATGGAGTACAAGATTAGTTACAAGTTAAAGTAGAAGTCATATGGAATGCCACATGTACACTGGTACACTAGGAAGCCAAGTCGACAGCCACATGTGCACTCAACGGCCATATTCCCAAAAATTCTAGCAAGGAGCTAAGTATCCATTTGTTACATGTTTTAAAGATGAGATTCTTTTTTGTTACAAGTTGAATATGTAATACTTTTTTGTTACAATCCTCAAAGTTAGAGTACCTCTAAAGTAAAGAAAAGGCCCCTAGCTAGCTAAATGCAAAAGACAACTGAGTAGTTATTAGTCCCTACATACTTTTCTTAGTAAGATCATGTTCTCTTTAATCTGATCTGAATGGTTCTGATTTGATTGTAATAAGTTTTCTTTTTGGAATAAATGAAAAAAGAAAGGAGAAATGTTTTTAGGGACGAAGGGAGTATTTAGATATATTCAAAGCTATGTAAAAAATAATAAATAGAGAATAGTTCTGCATTGAATTACGTTGTGAATATAAAGATCTAACCCTCTTTATATATGAATTTTGAATTGTGTTGTGAATATAAAGATCTAACTCTCTTTATATATGAATGAAGAGTGTAAAACAAAGAAGAAAATTTTTATTTCTACTAAAACAAATATTAAGCCACCCGAATCCCAAAAGGATTGCAACTAAACATCACACCGGATTGCAACTCGGAAACCGAATAATGGGATTGATGAAAATCAATACCTAGCAACCATTTACTAGACAAGGCGACATTAGCTTTTTACTTTTTTTGTATTGTTTTTACCCCCCATAAAATCGCATTGGAAAATTCTCTCATCCTAAAGTAGGTCATGTTGATAAGAATAGTTCTCATCTGGGTTGATAGGGAGTATAAATGTAATTGTATTTAAAGATGCTTCTGATATAATTTGAATCAATAAAAATAAGTAATAAATAAAAAGATAGCTGGAAAAAATATGACTATAGTCGGGGTAGTTTATACTCCTTAATTTTCCATTTTTGAATGTGTCAAAACAAAGTTTAAATGTTTCTAAAATTTTTAAATAAGTGACTAGATGACACTTATACTTTATCTTTTAAAATAATTTTTTATCAAAAATCTTTCACTTTTCACCAAAATATCTTTTACTTATTCGCCAAAGAGTAAGATTTATATTTTATCAGTTCCAAAAATATGGGAGGATGAATTGCATTTGCATTTTCAGTTCCAATTCATCAAGTATTCATTCCGATTAAGTACAATTTCACAATAATTGATTGTTTACACAAGCGACTATGATTTGTGTATATATATAAATCATTTCTGATTGTCATCAGTAGGACCACTCGCGGTGAGTTCTTAGCATAATCCATTTCACAAAATTTTGAAAGTTTCAGTATGTTGGGTTCGATCCAACATCGAAAAAATCACTTAAATGCTACCTCATGAAGAGAAATGTGAAACATTAGTCATTAACTTAAGCTTTTAGATAGAAAGTTGATCTCAACTTTAAATGGGTAAGTGGTCAAGTCTCACTCAACACTCCACATGATTCACTTGGTCCACCGAGATTTTAACACAAACACTTGTACCAATTCCAAACCCGGTTTGAAACCGGAACTATTTGGGCATCAATTTAATTACCCGGACAAGCATCGACATAATACTGAGGTCTGCTTAGTGCTTATCACAAGTGTAACATTTTCATGATGCAGTTGCACTTTATTTTTTTCCCAACTCCGAATAAACCCACACACACGCACAAAACCAAATAAAAAATGGAGAAAGAAAAGAACAAGATAGGGAAAAAAGGTCAAACTAATTTTTTTTTCCTTTTTTATATCTTGATTACTCTTTCCGTCCCAAAATATAAGCAACACCCCACTATTTAAAAATCACAGGAACTTTTATTTATTTTTGCATTTTCATTGATAATTTGATAGAATAAAATATTCCTGTCAGCACTTGTTTTGTAGAACTTTTGACGTAGTTTTTAAATATGTAAGCTTTATTTTTTATTTGTAGACCATTCTTTAAATAAAATGGATTGAAAAAATTCAAAAAATTACTTCGTTTAGCGTAATGTTGCTTATATTTTGGGACGGAGAGAGTATATCAGATCCACTCTATTTTGTGTTAAAACTACAAGCTAACTTCATTTAAAGGCAAAGTTGTCCGTTTAACATAAAAGGGCTAGATCTAGCCAAATTGAAAGTCGATATAACAATATTCTATATTTTTTGTTATTTGATAAGATAAAATATTTAAATTATACTTCGTAATTTATTTTGTAGGATTCTCAGTATAATTTTTATTCCTAAATATATTAAATTGAAAATAAATTTGGTGAAATATTATAAATTGAAGCAGAATTCTCTTTGCGAAGAAGAATATGAACGTATGCCTTGTTTCGGAATAACCTTTTCGATTAGCATTAATGTTTTGAATAAAATTTCAATGGTGTAGATTAATTCAAAAAACACTAACGCTAAAGATAACCGCCGGATAGCCTTTTCAAAACGCGAATTCTAATTTTTAACACAGATTTGATCAAGCCAGGCCGTTATCGTTTGATGTATTAGGGATGAGAATGAGACAAGTAGTGATCCCCGGCCCTTCCCCACCATGAAAAGTTTATTCTTTATTGTCCTATTCCAAACCATTTTGAGTTTATCTTATTACTGTAATAATTTAGATCAACTTGTACGTGTTATACGGAGTATTCAATGATACTTACCCAAAGTAATTAAATTACGGAGTATTTGACAAATAGAATTATCGAACGTTTTGGCCATCTAAATCAATACTAGCTCGAATAATAATAATAATAATAATAATAATAATAATAATAATAATAATAATAGTAGTAGTAGTAGTAGTAATAATAATAATAATAATAATAATACTCGTAATAATTACTCCGTATTACTCCCTCCGTCCCTAAATTGATTACAATTTTTTCTCTCTCTCCTCTTGATAACTTTTGTTTGTTTACGCGATTTCATTAAGTATTTGATAAAATAAAATATTCTTGTCACATCTTGTTTGGTAGAACTTTTGACGTAATTTTTTAATATGTAATTTTTTTATCTTATTGATATACCAATTTATAAATAAAATGATTTTAAAAAGTAGAAAATTTCACTCCGTAACCCGCAATTTGTAATCAAATTGGGGACGGGGGAAGTATTATTATAAGA
The DNA here is from genome assembly GCA_900332095.2 of Cuscuta campestris. Taxonomy (NCBI): domain Eukaryota; kingdom Viridiplantae; phylum Streptophyta; class Magnoliopsida; order Solanales; family Convolvulaceae; genus Cuscuta; species Cuscuta campestris. The sequence continues at coordinate 868,490 of OOIL02000305.1, read as the reverse complement.
GAAATTTAACTAAATAGTACTAAAACATAATGACTTTTCTAATATAGGACCATATGTATTTATTTCTCAATGTAGGACTTTTAGTCATTATCAAGTAGTCATTATTCAAGTAAATGTCTAGCATTATTGGACATTATTCTTCTCACTAGGTCATTATTAAGTCCTATTTAAGGAATAAAAAAGTTTAAGTCTTACATTAGGAAAGTTATTATGTTTTAGTCCTATCTAGTGCAAATTTCACTTATTATAATGATATTAATATGTTACTCCCTCCGTTCCATAAAACATTTCCTGTTTCAAAAATGACATGTCTTTAAAATGAGTAATTTTAGTATTATTTTTTAATTATGACTAATCTATTCTACACATCTCATCCTACTCTGTTATAAAGTAAGAGCAAAATTAGAAAATAACACCAAAATTATTCATTTTAAAGGCATGTCATTTTTGAAACAGGAAAAGTTTTATGGGACGGAGGGAGTATGTTACGGAGTACAGAGTATTAATTAAGGACTGTTGCTTTCAAAAGAAGGGAAAAAAAGGACCGTCGAACTAAAAACAATCAAAAAAATATCTCACACGTTTACGGAATTGAAAGAGCATTAGCAGAGAGAGGACAGCAGGTCAGGTGCGGCCAACTATGGACTAATCATTTAGAGTATTTAATTAATTAATTAATTAATTAATCATTTTAATTAATGAATGAATTACTCCTGCTCCGTACAGTGTTTATGTATACAGTTAGTGGTTCGTATGAATCCACAATTAAAATTTATAATCCAAAAGAAGAGTCCAAAGATGATAGGTGAGGGGCTGTCTGGATTAAACCAAAAAATGAATTCTTAAGTCAAAAGGTAATGTGTCTTGTTGTTTCCTCTTTTGAGAACAACCGAGTAAAACAAACACAACATTGACTCCTACTGCCTAATTTAATTTCTTGTTATTCATATTTTATTTTATTTATTATAATTGATTTACTGTTCTTTGTATAAATCTATCTTTAACTAATGAATTAATTAGTTCCACTTCACCGGCCATATAATTAGTCAGCAGACAAAATGCCCCAACAATATAATTAGGCAATCTCTTTGAAAGCCACCTTACTAATCTGTTGTTTTTCTTGCCCCTTCCTCTATTTGTTTTTTACTCCATTATATATATGCCGGGTAAAAATAATTCGAATTCGACATGTTAGAATTAAAATATTTTTTTACATGATTCACAAACTCGTTCGTTGAACAAGATGTCACGAATTCGAACTCGACATGTTAGAATTAAAATAAATTTTTTATATGATTTACAGACTCGTTGAACAAAATGTCACGAATTGGAATTCGATATGTCAGAATTATAATATATTTCTTCTGGATTGATTTATATTTTATGACCTTGGTGAGTATGCTATCCTCATTAATTCCAAACATTTTGTTTTTATCAATGAATTTAAAAACAAATTAAAGTTCCTCAGATTAATGGTTTTAGTTGTTAGCTCAAGAGATGGATGTTGATAATGATAAAACCCGGCCCACATGTTACCCTATATGGAGATCCAATTTTTGTGGTTAGGATCGAACGAATTCAGACTAACAAAACATAACATAATTAATCTCTAAATACTACCCTCCTATTGAACTGTGCTTATTAGTTCTAAAGACTAAAATAACAGTATTAGTTATACTCTTCCGTCCTAAAATAAATTGCAATTCTTTTTACTCTTTTTTTTCTCGATAACTTTTGTTTATTTGTATGTTTTTATTGAGTATTTGATAAAATAAAATATTAATATTACCTCTCGTTTTGTAGAACTCTTGACGTAGTTTTTTAATATATAATTTTTATTTCTCATTGATGTATCAATTGGTAAATAAAATAATTTCAAAAGACGAGAAGTTTTTCCTCGTAATTCCCAATTTGTAATCAAATTAGGAACGGAAGTACTTTTTTATTATCATGGTATCTCGATAATATTTGTTTGTATATTTATTGATAATAAAATAAAATAAAATATTATTATCACCTCTTGCGTTGTAAAACTATTGATTTAGTTTTTCAATATATAATTTTAATTTGATATTTCTACAACAATTTGTAAATAACATTATTTTAAAAATTGCAATATTTTACACATTAAATGGAGAGTATAATTAATTAGGGTCATGAGGGAGTATTTGTCATAATGAGTGAATAATTTATTGAACAAGTGATTGTGCCATTTGTGTGGTCTCCTTTGTATTTTTATGATGGCATAGTGCAGAATCTTAAATTATTTTTAAATTTAATTTTTATGTAAAACTATGATAAAATTATAAAATAAATTTTGCATATTTAAAATTTAAATACATAAACAATCTACAAAAATGTGATGAACCGATTAATTTATTTTATCAAATGAATAATGAAAAATAAACATATAAAGTGAATAAAGTTTGTTATAGAATAATAATGATAGGCATCTTAGTTTGGAACATAAGAATGAATAATACTCAGTCCTAATGTTAATTTATTGGAAAATGCTATTTGTACTCTAAGAATTTGTATCTCATTTTGTATAGCGCATGGATGCACCAACATTTTGTGTTGGTGTAATGTTAGTTGTTAACGCACCAACACTTTATGTCAGTGTAAATTTTTGTTAACGCACCAACATTTTATGTCTGTTTGAACTATCAAAATGTTGGTACATGCTTTTGGTGTATAAATAGGGTACAGATTTTGAGGTACATGTAGCATGTTCCTAATTTATTTTGTACGGTTGTTTTTTACTTTGTTTTAAAAATACATTTACAGATAGTATATTTTTATTTTCGTGATGTCCCAAAATAAAACTCGTTCTCGTCCACAAGAGTTAGTATATATTAATATATGTGTCACATAACATTTCCCTAATTCCCTCTCTAATACGGACCAGATAAATTTCAGTCATTTACTCTTTTATTTTCCATTTTTTTAATTTTTAAAATCAAATGGGAAATACTACTCCGAGTACTTGTTAGTATTACTTTCTCCGTCTTAATTTATATTGTCTGTTTCCGTTAATGATGTTTGACTGATATCATTTTCAAATTGTTTTATACGAAAATTAGTGTTAAATTAAATAATAAAATTACATATTAAAATACTACATCAAAAGATGTACATAACTAGTGGTGACATGACTATTTTACTTTATCAAATTACTATCGAAAAAAGAGAAAAAAATGAATCAAGTGTGACCCATTTGAGACGGAAGAAGTAGTTTGTTATTTTTAAATGGTACATACTCTGTATTATTTTGTTATTTTGTAACAATTGTATATACGGAGTACATTTATATAATCTTGAAACTGAATTTTACTTATTAGTTTTGTTAGACAATAAGTAATTATCTTTACTATGATAGTTTTTTTTTTGTTTTAGTCAACTCCAATTAGCACTACAAAAAAAACGCGGAATTGGCACGGCTTTTTGGCACGGACTGTAGTTTAAGTTTTCCGTGACAAAGGTATTAGACACGGATTTTGGCACGGACACGAAAGGCTGCCAATTTCGAAGCTCCAAACCGTATGGCACGGAAATCGAGTCCGTGCCAAATATAGAGACGGCGTCACTCGTGACAAAATCGTTCCAAACTGACGGTTGTAAGAAAAACGTTAAAGATATTAGGCACGGATATGTTCGTGTCAAAATTGTGTTCTTACAAATATAACATAAGTCACGGATATATCCGTGCCTTTATTTTGAAAATTTTCAAAATATTCAAAAATTTTCAAAAAATTCAAATACGCGGGGAGATTAAATTTCGAAATTCAAATATTTTTGCCACAGACATATCCTTGCCATGGATTTTAAAAATTAAAAAAATATTTTTTGTCACGGATTTATCCGTGCCTTAGATTTCGAAAAATTAAAAAAAACAAGTTTGAAAATAAAAAATTAACAATACATAATAGGCCATAATTCAAATACGGAATAAATCACTCACAGCATAATAGTGTAGATCAATAAAAGTAATATCCATAATGAAAGTAATGTCTAGCATCCAAATGAAGATCATCACAGACAAATGTTAATGATGAATAATTATAGATTTTCATTGTTTAGAAAACTGTTAACACCACAGTTATTTAAATTGCGTCCTTCCGGTTGAACGTTTGGCATTTGGGGGAGGACCGTAGGTTGTTGAAAAACAGGCATGGGAGAAGGCAAAACCCGCGGGAATTAAAGGTGCTCCTCATGACTTTGTCTGTGTCCGCCGGCAAAACCCCGAGCAACCATGTGTAACGAAGCTATAAATGTAATAAAAAATAAATTAGTATTGAAATAAATTAGTATTGTGTTTAGGACAGCTTGTTGGCTGGAAAAAAATTAAAAAAAATTAAAAAAACATACAAGTAATATATGAGATAATAAAAAACAAAAAAATTACCCCTTCAATTCGGCCTTACTGATCAAGCGCGGAAGATCCCCGTACGGCACCACACTAGCCTCCGTTGAAACTCCGTCTCCTCCTTTGCCGCCTCCTCCGCCCTCGACCTCGACCTCAGCCTCCAAGTCGCCACCGTCATTGAATATGGACTGCGGGGTAGTGGTAGATGACGATTTCGGTGGTGCTCGAGAGTGAGAACGCTGAAAGCTTCCCCTACCGCGAATGCTACCGCGGAAGGAAGTGCTCCTTGCTGAAGACATTGAAAGGAGAAGGGGTTATGCGGGAGGAGGGCGGAGGAGGGATGGCGGCGAAGAAAGAGATAAGAGGAGGAGAGTGGTTAATGAAAAAACGAGAAAAAACATGTAAAAGGTGGTAATATAATTAAACCGTAGGCACGGACGTAAGCACGTCCCCAGCCGTGCCTATACCGTGCAGTAAATATCAGATTCTTGGGTAATGGTGTAGGCACGGCCATTGTCGTGCCAAATTTCAATATCTCTGCGTGTGTCAGGCTTTTTGTGTGAGATCCATTCCAGGCACGGCTTTTTCCGTGCCTACTAGAGGGCATTAAACACGACAGTTTTTGGTAATTGCATAGGCACGGCCCTGTCCGTGCCAAACAAAATGAACTCTTCGTTTGTAGGGTGCATTAATAGCATGTCATAAAACGAATTTATTGGGCTTGTATGTAGGCACGGCGGTTTCCGTGCCAAACTAAATGCCTCTGCAAGTGTGTCAGGCATTTGTCTAGGATTGAAATTAGGCACGGCTATTTCCATGACAAAACAGTCTTGTCCTTTTCGATTTTGAATTTTATGAGAAAGGTAGGGAATTGGAACAACTAAATCCGTGCATATTGGTTAGAATAAACGCCGTCCGACAACACCGTTAACTTCTTAACGTTTACGCTATTGGCACGACATTTGGCACGGAAAAATGCTAAGCCAAATTGAAACGCAAATAGAAACACGCCATGTGGCTACTTTCTTTTTTTCGGCGTAGTCACGACATGTCCGTGCCTAATATTCGGTGCCAATTCCGGGAGTTTCTTGTAGTGTAGTGATTGTTAGTACTTGTAGTTGAGGTTATACTCTATTATATATCCTCTGCAATGTATTCCACAAGTCGGTGAGTGTTGCACAGTTGGCATAACTGCAAAAGCAAGAGTTAAGAGATAAGAGACGAGTTCGAATCTTGACAATTACATTGAGAGACAATTATGTTAAGCATAAAGATGCTGAAAGTCTAATTTACATTGTCTTAGTTACCGTACGCCTGGATCAGAGAGAGCATTTAGGGATGGGGCGCGTCCTTGTTTTGTGCAATGCATTCCGCTATTTCACAGAGTAATACAGTTATTTCAGTATTCAATATCCTGTCAGAGTCATTGTTTTTGGTGACCTAGAATTTTCATCTTCACTTGATCACTTCCTCCGATCAATATTCCTCATCATCACTATCAAAGAATTCTCCCGTCATACCATCTACCAATCAAACAAAAACATCAATCTTACCCTAAAATTGTTTAATAACAAATTTTCTATTATTCTTTGAGTAGTACAATTATTTGATATTTTGATTATTGAATAGTTTTGAGTTTTGACATGTCATCTTTCAATTATATGATGTAGTACAAGCTATAGAGTGTAATACTTCTTTGGCCTAAAAAATCTTTCTACATGCTTGGATTATTAATAGATATACCTATATAGAAGTGAATGTTGTGAAATTTGATACTCTGTATATCAAGACTATATCTTAAAATAAAATCAACTATATTGAACTTACATTATAATTCAATATACTTTTTTAAAAATTTATTATCAAAATTTATATATAAAAAGTTGATCAAAAAGTTAAAACGTTTAAATCCATGCTTTGGGAAAAAAGTCATATATACGACGTGGGCTAATGACGGACACACGTACACATAATTAATTCTTATAAGTACAATTATGAACGCTAACCACATCTGATGACAAATAAAGTCAATTATTAATCAGATAAACTCTATTACTAAAATATATGTGTAATAATCTATTGTTTTTTTTATTAGAACTGATTTAGCATCCTCCAATCATTCATTCACAGTCAAAATCAATTGATTATCTGCAAGAACAATTAATAAGATTTATATATAACTAATTAATAAGATTTCTTTAATCAATTACAACTATTGTTTTGACCTAGGAAAAAAATACCTTTGCACATGTAAATTTATTGTTGATGACTCCAAAATATCAATCTTTTTTATTCTTCATTTAATCAATACTTACTATTTAGTGCTTTATAAAAAAACATAATTCTTTTAGTAACTCTCGTATAGACATTAGTGTAATATCTGTTCAAACTAATTTCAGACTTTTTAAGTTTAAGAGTGGAGCTCTAACATTGGATATGGTCATATGGAAATATTTGTGTGATCTTCTTCAATTCCTTCCCACTACACCAACACACAAGCTTCCACACACTAAATATTATAGAGAGTACTTGCAAATTGCAACCTTTTTTAAATAAAAGATAATTCATTTGTCCTATATCTTTCTTCCCATTATCACTTTGGCCATATTTCTATTTAAATATAAAATATAGATTACAAAAATATAATATTTCAAATTAAAACATTGTTATAAAATGATTGTATTGATGTTAAATTTAGATCACAATTCAATATATTTTTTTTTTGTAATTAAAGGTCAAAATTTAAAAAATATTGACAACAAAAGTTAAAATGAAAATTAATAAAGATATGAGACGAAGAAATTATTTTAAGTAAATTGTGGAGCATGTTGGTTTAGTTGCAACGAAGTCACCCTAAACTTCTCCACATAACCACATCCAGCGTTTGAGCTCTACTCCTATGTTTGAGATGTTGAGATTACAAGATTGAACAGATAATTCACTCATTAATCTCGAAGCTACTCCAAAAAGTGAAGTTATGTTATCTTCTTATTATAAATTATGATGTGTGACTGAATTTTTTTTTAATACAATATATTTTATTTGAAATTTTAGGTAAAACTTAAAGATAAAAGTTACATATTTAAAAAATTATACTCCTTCCGTCCCCCTATATTTGTCCACATTTGACTTTTAGAACTGTTCATCTAAGCACTTTGACTCATCAAATTCTTTCAATGTGTATGCCTAAATATAGTCATGTGTGATCTTGTTTGATTTGTCTTAACATATAGATTATTAATATATAATTTTTATAATTTTTTAATATACAAATTATAAGATAAAATGGATTAAAGAAGTACATTGGATGGTGTGTAAAAATGAAAGTGGACAAATACAGGGGGACGGAGGAAGTACTACGTATTAAAATTCTATGAAATAAAAGATACTCGATAATAAAATTTTATTATTTTATCAACTAAATAATAAAAATAAACCAAGAAAATAATTTGTGAATGGTACTGTCGTTTTTATTATTCTTTGACATAGTTGACTAGAGACGCCGTATTTTTCTTCAAGCACGAAGCCACTAATACAGCACCCCATATCAAAGATTATTTGTTGGGCTGAAATAAAAAAACAAAGTGGTGAGAAATGATTGGGCCAGACCCATAGGTCCATTATTGAAAGCGATCAACTGACCCATACTTCGACCGTCTTCAATTAATCTTCCATTTACTATTCACATGTCAATCTAATTAAATACTATATTATTTATAAATTTTTATTGATCATTTAATAAAATAAAATAATTTTTTAACTATTTATTTTTTAGTATTTTTTACGTGACTTTTTAATACATATGAATACTCCGTAATATTTATTTTTTAATTATACACCAATTTTCACTAATATTGATTTTAGAATACCATAAGAACAACATCTTTTAGCTGAGGAGGAAACTTACTTTGGGAGTATAAGATGTGGTCCTTCATTTTTGTAATTAAATTGTACTCCCTAGTTGCTTAGTGAAACATTCATTTTGTATTGGTTGGATTGAATGATTGGTTGATTTATTTTTTTGACTAGTTAACTCTATTAGATATTCTGGAAAAGATATTTTGCAAATTTATTTGTTCATAAATTATTTTTATAGATGAAATTATATTTGTTCAGCATTTGAGACAAACTTTATTAATTGTTTGTCTATTTTTTTTTTATTAATTTTATAAAATAATAAAATCAAGTCTTCTCTTGTTTGTAAATATTTGATTTATTTCTATTGTATGTGATTTTTTTATAATCCAATTTTGATTATATTGAATTAAAAATATTTTCAGTTAAATATTATAAACGAACTTGCCCTTTTTGGACAAAAGCAACATAGTTTATATAATATCTTATGTTTTCCAACGTAAAACAAGTTATAAAAATATTATTGATTTGAATTTTTACATATTTTTTACTTATATATATGTATAAAATAGTTATTTGTTTATTTATTTGAAATATTTATATATATATATATATATTAATAAAACAAATCAAATATATTTTTATTCAACCGACAATATGAAATACTAATCCCTCTGACGTTTTATATTTTAGCTTTTCGGATTTCAATAATATGATAGTCCATTTGATTGTTTGACTGGTCATACCATCCAAAGTTCGTCAAAACCAGCAAAAGTAATTTGAAACGCTAATTTCTAAACGTGACCAATGCTTATTTATATTTATTCATTTTCTAATGCCATTCAAGAAAAATAATAATAAGATGAAAGTGAATGAATAAGATATTCCAAATACTCCGTATGATTTAATTTGATCCATATTCTACTCAGAAAGTCATTATTATTTGTAAAAAAGTTATTGTGAGTAAAATACTTTTCGTGTCACTCATAATGTGTTCATTACTATCTATTTTTGAACCAATATGTTTCTCAATTTACGCCGGACTAGTCATCTATAATACCCCACCTAAAAAACCTACAAAAATGATAAATCTTGACTATTTCATCCCTTAGGTTAATATGTTGCATGTACTCCGTATATTTTTTGTGCACCAGTCAGTTTCTCATTATTGATTTCCTTTCTCCATCTCTTGTTGAACATCTTAAATCTGCATCAAGTTTCAATTATATTCAAACTCTCCCACATTAGAAATGACCCTCTATTGTCGCCTTCGCCGTGACTCGGACTCAACACTTTCCGAAAAAATCTTTAACACTACGTTTGGTTCAAGGAATTTGAAAGAGAGAAACGAAGAAAAGAAAATGAAGTGGAAAACCCATTTTTTTGTTTGGTTAGAGAGGAAAAGAAAGAAAAAGTGGAAGAAAAAGAAAATGAGAATACAAAATGTACCAAGTGGAGAAAGAACCTAATTCTTCCCATTTTAGTGAGCATAATTTTCCGTAAATTGTGATTAAGGTTGAGAAAAATTAACATTGAAAGTCAAACTGGAAATATTCTAAAGAAACGGGGGAATATTTTTTTTTAGATCTCTTCTTTATTTATACTACGTATGTATAGTATCTTTTTGATGTGAGTGGAAGGAACCTATGAGAATCGGAAGAGAACAAGCTGGTCCGACCGCTGTTAATGGGGCAACCACATACCCCGGCCCGGAGTAGTCTTTAATTATTAATTAAGTGGATGTAATGTTTTCTTATGGATTCAAAACTACAATTAATCGGGTTTGACTATAAACCTTAATAAGCATGCATTATTATATATATGATGTGCATTATTCCTTCTGTCCCCAAATATCTTTCTCATTTGACCTTTTTTGGTCAAAGTTTGAAATGTTGACTACGATATGTGAAAAAAGTACATTGTATTATAATATAAATTTAATATGAATATATTCATATTGAAACGTACTTTTCAAATTTTAAATTTTTATAAAATATATTTATAAATAAATATAGATATTCATGGTCAAAGTACAATATTAGAAACTGTGAAAAATAAAATGAAAAGAACATTTTATAAGGAGTGAGTATGTTATAAATCTAGTATCTTTGTGAGTTCGACTTTGACCCCTCCTCCGTACACACCCAAGAAAAGATGAGAAATTCAATGACTGCTAATCTAACATGGAAGTGGACCTCCAACATTATTATCATAAATTAATTAAATAAAAAAATCATATTCAATTTCGTAATGCATGAAAAATGGAATGAATATTTAGAAGTGCGGGTACATCAATATTGTGCAATCATTTCGTACTACTAATCCCACCGTTTCAAATTAATAATCTTCATATCTTATATTACAATGTCTCGATAACTCATACTTATATTTATTTTATTCATTGATCATTAATAAAATATAATATTTTTGTCACCTTCTATTTATAGTTTTGAATGATGCAATTCATACATTATATTTTTCTATCAATTTACAAATAGAATAATTTTAAAAGAAATAAATATTTGCACAGTCTTCCAAATAGAAAAAATAAATTCAGACAGAAGTAGTATTTGAATGTTCACTAATTGGAGATGAATTACCCACTCTCTCTCAAAATAAAATTTCACATTTTTTTTCGTTCTTTTCAAAATAAATTTTCCTATCAAAGACGAGAAAGGCTAGAGTTACAAATAATAATGACACACTTCATGACCTCTCTATTTGTGAATTCCATTTTGTTTTTTAATTAATAATGTTCATAAAGATAATATTAGCATTTTCATCGAAGACATGCATGTGTATCAAATTTCTTATATCATTTACACAAAATTTAACTACACACATTTTTTGCTTTTTATGTGAAAGTAATTTCGAAACGACGTTAATATTTTAAAAATAAAAGTATTTGTCAATAATGATTACAATTTATTTTTTCACAAAGTGCAATAGTATTAGACATTATAAAAAATGTATGAACTCAGTCAACTCACAAACCCGAGAGATATTCTTGTACCTAGACTGCTACGACGCCTACGAGTATATACGTTATACTTAGGCTCATTCTTGGTGTATGTAAAATTTAATTTTTATATTTAGTCTTGCTAAACCAGAAAATCTTTGTTTTCAAAAAAAAAAAAAGAAAATCTTTTGAGTACAAAAAAAATTACTCCGTATTACATTAGATAAGAGCTGTTGATTTTTTATTAACACTCTTTCCGTCCCAATTTAAATCGTTTGTTTTTGTTTACGAGATTTGACTGAAATTATGTTAAACTTAATTTAGTTGAAAATTTGTATGGAATTAAAAATAAAGTTTGTATACTAAATAATTATATGAAAAAAAATTTACAAAATAAAACGTGACTAGGCTATATTATTTTATAGATTAAGTAGTGAATATGGATTTTAAAAATGTGATTATAGTTTAAGTACGTGAATAATAAATACTTGGTATATAATTTAAATTGAGATAAAAACCGTATTAAAAAGATATTTTGGACACAAAGTTAATGTATTAGATATGGTACTGATTTTAGCAATAGAACAGTGTGGTAATTGTAATCAAGAATCAAAGTAAGTCACATAAATGGACCATCCTAGCTAGGTAGGCCAATAGCTTGGTTGGTAGCTGTTAGGGGGTTATTGAAAATCATAAGGTAAGTAAGTTGTCCTTCAATCCCAACGTGGGATCGCAATAAAGTCAAAACAAAAGACATTTCTCATTTCAAAAAGGATATGTCTCATTCTTGAAGATCCGTTAGAGTCAGCTACACGGTCATTGAGAGAAGTAAATTGTATTTCAATTGTAAATTTGTGCTAGAGTGTGGAATTTGTATTTAGTATTTACAGAGGCTTTATGCTTATTATAATTATCTCCTGGTGCAGTTACCAAATGTCGAACTCAGTTTACCCCCTGGCACTCCCTATCTTTTGCCTTTCGCGCAACGTTCACTTGCATTTCCGATTTTAAACTTTTTAGATTCACAAAAAGTTTTGAGAATCCTATTTTTTAGTATCACCTTTGACACTAAAAATAAATATATACAGACAATAATTTTCTGTACAAGAAGTGTTTGTATTTTTCTTTGATGTCAAAATAAAGTTTTTGTAGCATGCTGCATCAAATATGAGGTTTTCCTAACTTTTTTCAATGCGAAAGAGTAAGTGAAATTTGCACAAAATAGTAATAAAACATATGTCATCTTTCAATATAGTACTTATACTTTTTTATTTTTTATATAGTACTTGAATAATGCCTAGTGGCAAGAACAATGTCCAGTGATGGTAGACATTTAGTTTGAACAATATTCTGTAGCGATAGATATTTACTTGAACAATTACCAATGAACAATAACCAGTGGTACTACATTGAGAAATAAAAATTTATAGTATTACATTGAGAAAAATCATTATGTTTTATCAATATTTAGGTAAATTCTCCAAGACTAAACTTATGTTGTCATAGAGTGAGCCATAATAAGATACTCCGTATTTAAGATGTGTACTTGAGGCGGGAAACGCATAACTTGTGTTAAACAATATTTTTTCGATATCAAATTAAAAGAAATACTTCCTTTGTTTAAATTTATTTACATTGTTTGAATAGCGTTCAAAAACTTACTCGCTTTGTTCAAAATTAAGTTGTTTGTTTATTATTCATATGATCAAACTTTATTCACTTTCTTTCTCTATTTTCGTTAGTCATTTAAAAAAAATATATTCATGTTACCACTAGTTTGTTTTAAAATATTTATTTTTTATTTCCAAACCATTTTTCATATAAAATAATTTGAAAATAACTTCAGTCAAACATCGTAAACCAAAATATGCGGTTTAAATTTGGACGGATGAGTATTTATTATAACGATTTATCTATAAATTTGTACAGAAATAAAAAAAATATAAACTACATGTTAAAAAAATTTAAAGTTCAATAAAACAAGATGCAATAAAATATTTTATTTTATTAAATAATCAATATACGAGTAAACAAATGTTATTAGGAAGCTCAAATAGTAAAAGTGTAAATCATTTCAGCATCAAAATACATTTTCTTTTTTGGTTTGTTCAAAACTTCAAAGTACCCCTTTTTGATAGGATTGTGTGACCATTATCTAACGAGTTAACTTCATTTTACGGGGGTATGGAAGATTTTGAGCGTTAGGCCGCCCGTCCAGTTCTGGTTGAAGTATGGCCCATAATTGCAGCCCATCTTAGGTCAACTAATTCTCTACGCTCCTTGAATATGTTTAACATTACAGGCATGGGCTTATTATGATGGATTGAATTTGTTTCCGGGAAAATATGTATCGCTTCACCACCATTGTCGTGGCCCAACTCGACCCATGTGATTTGAAATGCCCCAAATCCCACAACTCGGCCCATATAGCCCGCCTGGTCAGCCTGATCTTAATACATGTTTGACAACTTCAACATTTCAAGAAATCAAGAATGTTATCTAATGACAGTATTTATCCTGAATGTTTTTATAATTAATCTCTATTATTATTAAAAATTCAAAATACTAATGCTATTTAAAAACTTTGTTTCCAAAGAAGGCTATAATATCGCATAACAGTTTAATACCACTCGTTCCCAAGTGATCCGATAAATGAATAACACGCTCCTATGGCATGATATCCCCGAACAAGACCCGTAACTTTTACCAATTAGGTTTCCACGCGAAGATTTTATACTCCGTATTGTTTACCATATTTGTCATACTATATGTGATTTAACCGTTCTTGAACACACCACCATCTTTTGTAGTGTCATCCTAATCACGTACAAGAGACGAAATTTGGACCTTTTCTTTGAGAGATAAGAAAGATGAAAACAATTGTGGGACATTTACTGTAAACATGTGAAAGCCATTCTTCTATTGTAATGCAATGAGCCAACAAGCACTACAATATTATATATTACATACATACATAACATACATTAAGATGAATAAACAGAAACACCAACCAATTCCTTCAAGCGTCCATCATCTGAATCATCGATGAATATCTAGAAGGGGAGATACACACACACACACACACACACACACATATATGCACATGTATAGAACTGCATTAGCATGCACTGACCTGCAATGAGATTTCATTCGAACGGTGATTCAGATGAAATACTACCAATCATCTTTAACGATTTTTGACTTCTCGAGAATGAACTTCCCTTCCTTATACTTCTGTGTTGGCTCGTATGCTCGTTCGTATTTCCACCCCAACAGCTCCCCGCAATCTGTACAGAACACATCAGCCACCGTGTGAAGACCGGTTGTTAGTTGTCTGTCTTCTTTTCTCCCCACATCGACATTCGTCACATGAGAAAACAGAAAGGCTCTTCCATTCCTTCCCTGAAAAGAATGACAGTCTACAGATCTTTAGGGTATATAACTTCAAAAATGCCCTAAGTTCACAAACAGATCCACAAACTCTTGATTTGTACTTTTTACTAAGCTTCCAAACTCGTGATGATAAAAGTTATACTTCGAATACATATATGTGTGCACTTGTTGTCTTGTTGAGTCTATCAATGGTAAAACAGCAACTACTGGGACATATACAAATCATCAACGTATATTTTGAATATTTCAAAACAAAAAAAGCATACATATGTGAGCACTTCTTGTTCAGGAAAAAACATTGTTTATGCTTCAATTTTAACACATGACGTAGTAGAATGACCACGTTTATAAACTATGCAGTAAGTAATTATTCAAAGGCTCGAGATCGCAGGCCCGGCTTGGAGGTTTTTGGAGTTGGTCCTTAGCCCAAATCTGATCCAGGGTCCGATGTCATCCCCCCAAGCTCAAAAGGTAGCCCAGCATTCCCTGTGGATCTCTCTCTTTCAGTTCGGCCTCACCTGAGCTACCTGGCGGGTCAGGGCTAGCGTGGTCGTCCGGCATACGCCCTCCAATTAAGCAAAGAGGCCAGGGTTAAAGAGAAAAAGGTTATGCGTAGGAACTTTTATGGATAGCAAGTCCCCACGCACTCACGATACTATAAGGGCCTGTTTGGTACGAGGGGAGGGGATGAATGGGAGGAAAATGGAAGGGATGGGGAGGGTTTCCCTTCACTTTATTTGGTTGGGAAAGGGAAGGAATGCCTATGAAAGATCTTGAGAATTTAGAGCCGCAAGTGGGTTCTCAGTTTGGAGATGGAGAAAGCTTTTAGTTTTGCTGGCACCATCATGTGAAATTTGTCTTATCCAAGCTGACAAATGTTTATTGCTAGAAAATTTTTACAGCACATTTGAAGAGGATCTTGGAAGTGGGAATGGAGAAGCAAGATTGGGTCTTCCAGGATTGGAAAACTTCTTGGGAAATGGAGAAGAACTTCATGGACTCGTATGAAGAAGAATGAGAAGTATGATTCGGGTGGGGACTGTTGGAGAAGAATGACAAACAGGGGAGAAAGATGGAGGCAGGCTATCGATCCGTCCGGTTAGGAAGTTACGAGAAGAAGGGGAGGGAAGGGAATGATGACAAAAAAATCAAGGTCCCCTCCCTTTCAATATTTTAAAACCAAACAAGGGGAAAGATCCATTTTTCCTCCCCTTCCTTCCAACCAAACATGCCCTAAAAGTCCCAACGCGTAAGTGATAAACCATATTCTCTGAAACCCTAGCTTCTTTGCCGAGACATCGTGATGAATAACAATCACATAATTAAACACGTGGAAAATCTGAACAAGGAATCTAAATTCAACAGCAAATATATTTTTCTTTTGATTTTTCCGATTCCAAATTTATTATATTCGATTTAATTATTTAGTTTCCATAGTGCACAACTTTCGTTTGCAACTTAGAGCCGCCGTCCAACGGCAGAAGCCGCTGAACATGACCGAGGTGCAGCTCACGGAGTCACGGCGGTTTTATTGCTACGGATCGTCGTGCCAAACATGTTTATTTAATGTGCATATATTTACTAAACACAAGATTAAATATACGTTGGAACAAATAGCAAAACCAAATCACTCTATAAACAAATCCATCAAATCTTGAATGCAAAAACACTTCTTGCTAAAATAAAACGCCAAATCTGTTCCGTGGACAAATTCTAACAAGTCTCGAATCTCAAACACAACCAACCCACAGACAGCTACATAGATCATAAAATGGGTTACCTGAAAGTCCTTCGAGATTATATCATCATGAACAGAAACACAAGTTCTGCAGTTGCAGCAGCTGTAGAGCCGAGGTCTAATCATTCCATCCATGAGACTAAGAACACCACAATTTCTAGTTCCTACAAAGATTCATCATAATCCAACAAGAAATAACCGTAAGGAATGAAACTTTGATTTAGACATTTGGAGAGCAAAAATCAGGAGTGGAAACTGGAAATCAAAAAATAAAATACTGCGTATACGTCAAAAAAAAATTGAAATTTGGAGAGAGGGAGTGTGAATATACCTGAAATTCTATAACTTGCAGCGATGTTGGGACTGCGAGGTAATCTGATGTTAAGGATAAGAACAACAGAGCATATCGTCCACGACAACCATTCGCCGTACGGCGAAGTGTTTGTGTATGCAATATACAAATATGGTAAAAACAAATAAAGAGAAATTTACAAGACTAAAATATAATGATTTTCTTAATATAAAATCATATGTTTTTATTTTTCAATCTAGAACTTTGGTCATTATCAATTAGTCATTATTCAAGTAAATGTTCATCATCATTAGACATTATTCCTCCCACTAGACATTATTAAGTCTTATTTAAGAAATAAAAAAGTGTAAGTCCTACTTTAGAAAATGATTTATGTTTTATTATAAATGCCTTAAAAATAAGTAATTTAAATCTATTTATTTTTTATTTATGATTTTAAAACACGTTAAACTTATAAATTAATAGTTACTTATAAACTAATAAAGTACTAAAAAATGAATTTCATGTTTTTATTAATTAAATAAGAGTTCGCACTCTGATAATGTGACACTATACATGAACATTTTACTAAATTTTTTTATAATAATATACATGGTCATGATTGGTAATGTAAATATATTTTAATTTTCATGTTTGGAAATGAAAATAATTTTCTTGTTTGGAAATGAAAATATAGAACTCCTTAATATATTTTTAATGTTATATTCCTATTTTATTCTTTTCCCATAAATCAATTTGATTAGCTAATAAACACAAAGAAACACTCATATAACGACTTCATCATAAGCCATTTAAATAATAACATTAGAGGTTAGATTCATTGATTTAAATGTTTGAAAGTGTTGCTTGATGACATCATTTTATTTTAATACTCCGTATATATTTTTTAAAAATTTTTTACATCATTAATTTTTTTATTGGTAGTGCTCTTTCCAATCAAGTCATATGTATATATTATATTAGAATCCTTCTTTTGAGTTTAGGAGATATCACTTCTCAAATGGCAATCACTTTCAGCCATTAAGTTTCACCATCATCGTCAACTCGTCACTCCCTCATCCGCGATCATACTTGTCGTCACCAACCACCACCACCGACTACTCATTGTTTGTGAATTTTATTTTCAAGTAGTTATATGTTTTGAGTACTTTTTGTGATATACATTAAATTCAAAAATATTAAAACTCAACATTTTTATTAAAGTTATGCTCGAAATGTTAAAACTAAATGATGAAGTTATTAATGTCAAAGTGACGCATAATCCAAAACTAGTTCAGGTATTATTCGTTGCCAAATTTTTTCATTTGTTAAAAGAGAAACATTGTAAAGTTACTAAAAAAGATCTACCTTAAGTGGCAAAATTATCAAATTGTTAAGTTAATCTATGGATGTATTATTTATTGGGATAAAGGTCTAACCATGAGAACAAATCACAATTTAGATGGTCAATCCCACAACCTAAGAGGGAATATCGTGAAGGTAGACGATCACACCATTTCAAGACGCCAAAAGTTTATCGAGACCGAACCATGAGGCTAACTTGATCTTGAGAAAATTGACCATCGCTCAGACCGCTTTATAATTCCGAAACAACAAAAGAGTCCATAATGAGCATAATGCCCAATCAAACAGTAACACATGTCAGGATTTTTCTATCATTTTAAGGTCATATATCAAATACGACATCTGTACGCAGCATTTAATGCAAAGAGATATCTAACACATACATCCCGCTGCCACAAATATTTTTTATAGTACACATCAATAAGGAGATGCCACGTCACCCACCATGTTTGAAGCCACCTCATATAAATACTCGAGGGAGATAACTAGAAAAGGATAAGATTTTGGACTGAGGAAAAAACGATAGTAGATACACCGCCATGCTCCACCGTCATTTATCTTTGTCTTTCCCCCACCCGTCTCGGACTACAGGTCATCTCCACCGACACTTATGATATGTTAAAATGTGCAAATAAAATTTGTAATCACCTGAATCCCGTCGTGAGATATAATATAAAGGTTGTCATACTCATGCTTATACCATTCGTTTCCATTCCACCCATCATTTGGCCCTTGAGGGTGTTCGACTATTGAGTCAACCTGAAACAATGAACTTAAACATTATACATGAAATTATTGATATTTTAATACAAGTTTTGCAAAATTTAAAAGTTCATGTATATTCAATTCAAATACTCGTAACTTAAAGTCTATGAAAATCATTTATATTTTGAAATAAAAACTAAAAAATGTTTATTTTGATTTCAAAAAGCAATGAACACCAACAATATTCATGAAAATTATTGGATTTTTGCACTTGAAAAAAGATGTACTCCATATAAAAAAAATAATGCTAGAGTGCCACTACATGGGTGTTACCATGGATGCAGCTATGCTTCACACAGACAAACACAGATGATAATTGTCTGTGTCGCATAAATAATTATCATCTATGTTTGTTTGTGTGTAGTATGAGTGCACCCATAGTAGCATCATGTAGTGACAACTGACAACCTAGCACTACCCATAAAAAAAATGAACAAATCAGTATTCAATGCTGATTGCGGAGTAGTACACCCCAAAACGCTTCCAATTGAAAGGCGGGATATTTATACCCAAAGGGGCTGCCTATTTCCCGTATTTACACATTGGACAGGCAATCAGACCTAGAGCCGCACAGTTTCTATCTCGGTAATCGGCAACGTCTTTTTTTTTCCGATTAGGGTTTCAATCTCCGCAGTAAAATGGCAGATTACTGGAGGTACGGTGACGTTAGGCCACCGGCGGTAGCTATTCCACCCGTCCTTGCTAAGCGACCTCGATCCGAATACGGTATCTCACTTCTATTCTCATCTTTCTCTTCAAATCTCGTACAATTGCTATATTTTGTTCCAATACTACAATCCTCTTTGCCCCCCCCCNGAGCTAGGGTTTGGGAGATTTTTCGATCATGATTCATGTTTGCGTTTTCCCATCTGTTATGGAATATTGAGAAATATTCCGCATATGGAGTGGAAATTGTGATGTTCAGTCACATGTGTAGCATCTCTCTACCCAATTTAGCATCCCTTAGTTGGTACATGAGTTTCTCACCCGAGAATGGGTGCAAAATCGAGTCTTAAATGGTTTGCTTTCTACAATATTTTGAGCGACGACGGGAGTTATTTTAGTCTCGCACTCGAGTCACACGAGAAGTATACAAGATCTCATTTTTTTGCACATGATAAAAGTTATACCCTAAAATTTCTTTTGCTTGCTTCTCTTGTTCTACATGAATCAGAAAGTGGCCATGACTCTATTGGTTTTTAATGTGATATACAGATCCTACAAGTGGCCATGACTTGCATGGGTATTATGCTGGCGATGATGGAAGGGGAGTTCATCGGGTCATTCGAGATACTGATCCTTTGGGGGCATCGTATGACCGTTATCTGCAAGGCGCGGTAAGCAGTTCATTTATCTATGTTTTGTGGTGCTTATCAATAGTCATTTATAATTGTGGGTGATTGAAATTCATAACACATTGTGGTAGAAGATGTCCGCATATGGTGTGGGTGAACCTGCTAGATCACTGGGTGGTGCAATTGGTGGGCATCCTGGTGAGGATCCACGTGCCTTGGGGATTGTAGGGCCAGACCCTATGAGTGCAAAAGCCAGGGCAATGGGAGTAGTAGGTGGAGTTGGCAGAACAGAAATCCCTCTCCCTCCAGATGCTTCCAGTACACTCTATGTGGAGGGCTTACCCTCTAATTGTACTCGACGTGAAGTGTCTCGTATCCTTTTACAACTATAAGTCTACAATCTGCTATGTAAATTGCTGGGGTACACAATCCAGATCATTCAGTAGCATTTCAATATCTCTGTTATTGTATTTTTCATTAACTTTTGGCAGACATATTCCGTCCCTTTGTGGGTTATAAAGAAGTACGACTTGTAACAAAGGACTCCAGACGTGTAAGTGTACATGTATTAATATTTTTTTTAGTTTCCCATACCACTTTTTTTCTGTAAGAAGTTCTTAAGCAACTGATAAACATTTGCAGCCTGATGGCGAACCATTGGTTTTTTGCTTTGTTGACTTTGCAACTCCAGCCCATGCTGCTACTGCTAAGGAAGCCCTTCAAGGTAACATTATCATTTTCATGCTTTTTGTGTGTGATCTCAGATTAAAACTTTTTTTAATCTCATATTAATACTTGTGCATTCAGTTTTGGAGCATTAAAGACAAATGTCTTAATATAATGCTAGTTTTCGAAGTCTTTTATATGTGCCTCATTCTAAAAGTGCATGACATGTTTGTACCTGGAATAGGTTGTGTTGTGGACATTTAGGAGCCCTTGATACATTTATTTTCATTCTCCATAGAAAACTATAAATCTAGAACCATTCTTTGATCATTCCCGAGCTTTTCATCCTCATGCTTTCTGGCACATGATATTTTACTTTTGAAATCTTCATCAAGTGTGCAAGTCCGGGAACTCCACATGATATTTGGAGCTCGCATAAAGTAACTACTCCCGATAATAGAAAACAAGTTAATCTTTCACTCATTTTTTCCTTCATCTGGAGTTTGCTTATTATTTACAATCTTGCTCCCGTGACTTAGCAATATTATACCTTTATTTTATTAATACAAAAATAATATGGAAGATTTTACACACTACCACGGCTCCATGTTGACATGTGTCGTATTGCTGCTTTCTACTCAAAATCATCACCTCTGCTTAGACCCCCACTCAGGCACTCAGCCATCTTTCACTGTTCTCAAGTCCATTGTTGCTGACAACTGTCAACCAGTAAATGTGCTCGCAAGCTGCCACTGCTCCAACATTTTCCAACAAGCTCTAATTACAACCATGACACCTAAGGACTAGCCATTATCGCAGCTCGCCATCAGGCACCTACCTCTAATACTGTTGCTGCCTCCCGGACATGTTCTTTTAAATGATTTTGCGCAACACATCATATTTCCGTTGAAAAATAGTCACAAAGTTACATAATTGTCTCAAGCGCTTTGACCCAAGTTCATCTGTTCTATTAACCATGTTGAGAAGAATAATTACATCTTGTGGTACTATTAATTCATTAGTGGGTTGATTTCATTCCTTTAATGATCGAAATTGCTTACGTTGTGATAACGCCGAGCTACAACGCTAAGTAGGCACAGGCAGATATTTTACTCTGCACTCGGCTTTGACTGACAGTGGAAGTTCACGTTTACAACATTATCGGATTTCGATCAAAACTGTAACTGACCGCATCGGTGTCTGATCTTCTCGACTAGAGATTAAAACGACACTTGTAAAAATGGTATAAAATCTATCTTGCAGGTTATTTGTTTGATGAGCTCGAACGTGATTCCGTTACCCTAAGGCTGCAGTTTTCCCGCCATCCTGGTGCACGGCCAGGTGGTGGACCCCGTGGAAGACGTTGAAACCCTAATCATTTGTGCAGGTGATATATGCTTCACATTCTCGGACACTTGATCACTTTATCTTTTTAATAATGGGACTTGGGCTCGAAACTAAAATTGTGGAAGGGCACTTCTATGTAGGACCCACTCGAATTGCGATATAACAATAGGGAAAGACGTTTTGCCAGCGTTGCAGGGTTTCTTTTGCGATATCTACGCTCAATCCGACATTCTGACGCTGCGGTTTCATTAGGACAGACCAGTCAGTTCAGTGGGAAGTTTGTTATTCGAAGAACTAGTATGTGTTTTAAAAAATTTGTGACCTCCTTTTGCAACGCTTTTTTCCTCTCTATGAGGTGTATTGGACAACGCTCTATTTATAATTTATTCCTAGATGAACCTAGTAAGTTTGGTTGCGGTTGTATTTTGGTGTGTTATGCTTTTAAAATTGAGTTGAATCAAGTTATATGCTGTACTTTTTCCTATGATGCACTCGGGTTTTAAAAATCATTTGCTGGCCTCACTTAGGTTTAGTTGGAAACTGATTTTGGGGGGGGGGGGGTTATCTACTTGATTAGGTGGAAACAACACTGGATGTTGTATTTTCATCGGCATGTGTTGGTAGAGGAAATATCTATGTTCGGCTTACCCATAGATTCTACTCTTGAGTGGGGTAAAACCGTAGGCTGTTTGGTTTTCAGTCAAAAAGATACCTCCTCCGTCCACAAAATAACTTCCTGGTTACTATTCTATACTTTTGTCAATTTTGTTTCTTTGTGTGTTTTCATGCGTGATTCATTAAAATAAAGTATTTTGGTCACATTTTGTTTTATAGAACTTTGGTACTTTTGAAGCATGTAATTTTGTATTTTTTATTTCTATACCAATTTGTGAGTTAAGTACTTTCAAAAGAGAGGATTTTGCACGTTCTTCGAAATGGGAAGTTAGTTTGTGGATGGAGGGAGTATAATCATTTCTGCTTTCAGTCTACCTAACCTATGCTTTTCAAATATATACGAACTCGTTTGCATCATCCTCAATGGTGAATCAGTGAGAGTCCAAATTGTATCGGAGAATCATGTCTTCTATGGACCTTTCCAATAGTGTGATATGCTAGTTACCATTTAATCCTAAAAATCCATCCTTGTTAAAGTGAAAATTTACATTACTGTGTGTAATATGATGTTATCTGTATGAGATTCCTTACCCTATTGAAGAATACTATACTCTTATGAAAGTTTTCTCATGTCCCATGTGTTGTTTTACCTTGAAAATTACAGAGCATATGGTTTTGAGTGTGTGTTTGACATTATTCCAAGAGTGTTTTAATTTTACATGTTTGGAGGATTTAATTTTAGAGGATGATTCCAAGCTTTTGTATTCTATAGAAACAGTTATTAACAGTTTAGTTAGGAAATATTGAGTGTGTTTTAGATAAAAAAGTTTTGTTAAAAATGAGTATTTATTTTGTAAACAGCTTTCACAATTTTAGTATTTGGCAAACATTTTGTTTATTTCACAATTCAATAATTTGAACCTTTTGCTTATTTTAAGCAGTTCAAATCTCATAAGCCAAAAGAAAGTTTCTCCGTATTGTGTTTTTTATGCACTTGCATTTTGTAAGCCTAAACCAAGGAGTCGTTTTTTTAGTCTGCTTCCGCCCTAATTCATAGGACTTGCTTTTTGGTTTCGATTTAAAGATTTGGAACATGAAAAAGTGGTCGTTTTTTCCTTCAGTTTATTGTTTGTGGAGGGCATATCCATTTGTTTGTATATTGTTCACAAACAAGTTCATGAAAGTGTTTTATATGGTTTACAATGTTTTATTTGGTTATATGTACTTGTGACGGAGGGACAATACATTGTTGGAGACAAAGAGGGAACACAGCAAACCAGCAGAGCATTTTACTGCCCTTCATGTCTAGGACGCCAGCGGGTAGAGTGACCTACGAATCTTATTATTATGATTTTGTCAAGGGCATTTATTACTTTTTATCCAATACTGACCCCCTAATTATATTCTGTTCTACTGAAATTGGGGCATTGTCTATACCATCTGTCCCTAATGATTTTGCAAATGTATAGTTTTATCGTGGAGCAGTTAAGTTTATGGTACCCCCCCACTGTCCTCTGTTTAACAGTGTCTTTAGATTATCTTTGGTTCAAAAATCAATGAGTTGGAAAGGTTCTTGTTAAAAATAAGAGGGCATAATGTATCAAGAAAAAACAAATTTCTTACCATTATGCAAGAAAAATAAAACTATTTTCTTTTTTTTTCCTTTTAAAATTTTTAACCAATCGTAATTGTACGAAATTCATCTGCTTCGTCCCTCATACTTAAAAAAAGAGAATTTTCTTTACTTACCTGGGTTTTAAAAATATTTTTCTAAAAAATAAGTATATCTTTTACTAAAACTTCATCTTTGTTGAAAATGTGCATTTTGGATCGTCATTAAGTTGTTAATGGTTAGTTATATGAAATGATTATTTGTGTAACAAGATGAAAGATGAGAATGTTTTATAAAGTATAGTTTTTATTTTTTTTATTTTTAAATTTTTTCTGCAAATTTTTAAAATGACTCTACTTTGTTCTTTTTTTAAAGATTAAAAAATGGTACCATTGCCAAATTATTTCATGATTTTGACGATTTGAATTTTTTTATTTATAACAAACAACTTACATAATTAAAAGAATTTGGTGTAAGTATTTTTGTGCATTTTTAGTTTTTTACTCAACAAGTGTATTGTTTAGTTGTTATTTTTGAAAAAAACTTAATCATGGTTAGCTTTTTCAATACTCTTTGTTCATAAATAAAGTCACACCAGCCTTCAAAAAAAAATAAAATAAAGTCACACCAAATGAATACTCTTTGTTCATAAATAAAGTTTTCATTGCATGTTACAATGTTTAATTGAAATTATTTTATATAAAAAACTATTTGTAATTTAAAACTAAAAATTATATATTTAAAAATTACATAAAAAGGTCTACAAAATTAAAGATGACATAATTATATTATTTTATCAAATAAGACACGAAAACAAAGGTACTGAAAACAAAATTCTCGGTAATATGTACTACGTACTGTAGTATATACTGATGACATGTTTAAGTCATCACATCGTATTTTTGAAAAGTCAAATAAAAAATCTGTACTTCCTCTGTCCTTAAATATTCACAACATTTGCTTTTTCAGCAGTAGCGGAAATTTTTATTTATTTTGACATTTTCATTGATTATTTGATAAAATAAAATATTCTTGGCATCTCTTATTTTGAAAAACTTTTCATGTAGTTTTTTGATATGTAATTTTTATTTTTTATTTCTTTACCAATATGTAAATAAAATGAATTGAAAAAACTTAATATTTTACCTCGGGAATACAAATGTGGCAAATAATTTGGGACGGGGTATCTCTTAGTCCTCTTACAAATCAAACGGTGGAAGTGTTGAAAAAGTGTTTAGTTGCAGTAATGGCGTAGCCTATTTTATAGGTAGGACAGAATTGCTGTTAAATGTTAATGTGCACTAGCTTATACTAATGGCATATTTAACCGCCGACTCCCGCCGCTTCTCCGCCAACGACAATGACGACATCTACTCTGCCGCCGGAAGGGGAGCGGCGGAAGGAGAGTCGAGCTTCCACGGCGGCGAGCAGAGAACCGGACAGAGAAACGGGAGTGCCGCTGAAGTTACTGTTCCGAGTCGCCTCAATCGCCGGCGGGATCCAATTCGGGTGGGCTCTACAGCTGTCTCTGCTCACGCCGTACGTGCAGGAGCTCGGAATCCCTCACGCTTGGGCCAGCATGATCTGGCTTTGCAGCCCGGTGTGCGGCCTCTTCGTTCAGCCGCTGGTCGGACTCATCAGCGACCGGTGCAGGAGCCGATTCGGCCGCCGCCGCCCATTCATCCTCGGCGGTGCAATCTCCATCATGATCTCCGTGCTTATAATCGGATTCTCCGCCGATATAGGCTGGCTCTTCGGCGATCGAGGCAAGGTTAAGGTACGCGCCATCGCCGCCTTCGTTCTAGGGTTTTGGCTCCTGGATGCCGCCAATAACGTGACCCAAGCCCCTTGCAGAGCGCTCCTCGCCGATCTTACAAGTGCGCTTCTAATTTACTCAATTACACTTCCCTAATTTATCTACTACTCCCACCTTCCTCATATACTATTTTGTCAAAATTAATAAATTTTACCTATTAATTAAATAAAATTTAGATATTGATATAATAATACTTTTATTAGATTTATCGAATAAAATATTTTCAAAATAGTTCTTTATCTAATAATGTAGCATGTAATTTTTATTTATTTATAAGTTAAATGTCGATTTAGATTGATGGTAAAAAATTCAAAACTGGACAAACATTCTCGAATGGAAAGAGTACGCCCAAAAAATAAATACTCTCTTCGTCCCTATTTATATTGGGAAATTTATCTAAATACTACTAAAACATAGTGAGTTTACGAAGGTAATACTATATGTTTTTATTTCTGAATGTATTGTCATTAGTCATTGTCCATTGGTCATTGTTCAAATAAATGTCCATCGTCACTGGACATTGTTCAAACTAAATGTCTACTATTACTAGACATTGTTCCTGCCACTAGATAGTATTCAATTATCATTTAAAGAATAAATGTTTTTAAGCATTACATTAGGAAATGACTAATGTTTTAGTACTATTAAATACAAATTTCACTTTATATTGTCATGATCAAACTTTAGAAGATGTGAATTTTGACTAATATACTGGTTTTCACACTTGCTTTTACACTATCCCTCGTAGGGACAAATTGATTGCATAAAGTGTATATTTAAAAATATACACTCCATTGGAGATTGTCTTAACACGGAGTATTTTTTTATTTAGATTGTTCCAAAAAAAACCCTTTTAAAAGAGTTGGTTGGTCTTTATCATTTCTCTTTTACCTATAAAAATCACAATTTGCTTCGTTTACTCTGGGACGGAGGGAGTACTTCATTAAAAATGGTATCAAGAGACGAAATGACATAAACAATTTGCTTCGTTTACAACCCTATTCCGGAGTGGTTAGTTGCTGATAAATATTTTCAATAGAGTTTGGGTACAACTTCAACGTGTTCCCAAACCTAATACTTGATACTTTGTGAGGCCACAAGAAAAAATATGGGACTTTAAAATATGACATTAAAATATGACATTGGTTGCCTTTAATTTTATGTGTTAGAGAAGGATCATCGAAGGACTCGCGTGGCAAATGCATACTTCTCATTGTTTATGGCTGCTGGGAACATACTAGGTTGTGCAACTGGATCTTTCAGTGGCTGGCATAAGATTTTTCCTTTCACCTTAAGTGATGCTTGCGCCGTCAACTGTGCAAACCTCAAGACTGCTTTCCTTCTTGACATTGTTTTCATTGCAATCGCAACATATATAAGCTTATCAGCAGTCAAAGAGCAGCCTCTAGATTCCTATTGTAATGAAGATAGTGAACAGTCCTCCACCCATGGCCAGGAAGAACCTTTTCTCTGGGAACTGTTTGGAACATTTAAATACTTTCCGGGTACGGTTTGGGTTGTTCTGCTAGTCACTGCCCTGACTTGGATTACCTGGTTCCCATTCACCCTCTATGATACCGATTGGGTGGGTCGTGAAATATATGGGGGTGAGCCAAACGGAACGAATTATAGCAACGGAGTTCGAATGGGTTCACTGGGTCTAATGCTGAACTCTGTGGTGATGGGGTTAACCTCAGTGTTTGTGGAAAAGCTCTGTGCAAAACGGGGGCCTGGTTTTGCCTGGGGAGTATGTAACATTGTCTTGTCTCTGTGCTTCATAGCAATGCTTGTAATCACTGCCATCAGAAACCACATGGATATTGGCAGTGATGATCCTCCTCCAAATGCCATTGTTATTGCTGTGTTGTTAGTTTTCACTATTCTTGGGGTGCCTCTATCTGTGAGTCTTTTCTTTTGCTTTATGTGACATTTTATTCACCTGTAAAATGCTTGTTGCAGCATTCTCAATAAGTCAATCTTACGGTTTCGAACAATTTTTCGCAGATAACTTACAGTGTTCCGTATGCATTGATTTCATCACAGATTGAGAACTTGGGGCTTGGCCAAGGTTGGTTTTCATCATCCAAATTTGCAATTTTTGCTGTTGGGAATTAGTGAATGAACAACTTTCCATACAATGCAGGATTGTCAATGGGGGTACTGAATCTCGCAATCGTTATACCCCAGGTTGCCATTATTTTTCAAAAGATTATTCAAAAGATTCTTTTTATCTTCTCCATTACTGCATCTGAGATTATTGATTGTGCTTTTGAAATCAGATATTGGTTTCAGTTGGGAGCGGAGGCTGGGATGAGCTATTTGGTGGGGGCAATTCCCCTGCCTTTTCTGTGGCAGCGATTTCGGCATTTGCTGCTGGAATTGTGGCCATCTTGGCTATTCCTCGAGCCAGAGTCCATAAACCGAACCACCTTCTTTAAGGTATCTGGCCGACATTATTGCTTTCTTGTTTTTCAATATGGATTGCAAATTAGTGTGTAGGTAAATCTATAGTCACACCATATTTGAAACCAGACACTAAGTATTTATGCAATCCATATAGTTATTGTCCGTACATGTCTATTAGACAGATGATGGTCTTGTTTGGGAATAACGTTTTCAATTAGCGCTAGCGTTTTGGATAAAATTTTAATGGTGTAGATTAATTCTAAAAACGCTAACACTAAAAGCTACCGTCGGATAGCCTTTTCGAAACGCTAACACTGATGCCAAATGGGCCTGATATAAAACTTGATATGACTATTATAACGTTTTTCATTGGTGTAATGACATAAAAATCCATTCTCACTCCTTTCTTTATTGAGATGTTAATATGGGATGGTTCGAATTGTGCTTTAGGTTTTTTTTTAAATCTCATTTGGTTATGTCACTAACGTACTGATATTTGTAGGGTATTTGGAGTTATTTCCGTTCATTTGAATGCACAATGGAAAACCCAATGGAATTTAAAGAAGGGAGAAAGACCAAAGTAGGACTAAAACATTGAAAATATACTAAAATAGGACTTCCATGTTTTTATTCCTGAAATAGGACTTACATTACCAAACATGGTCATATACATTACCAAGAAAGTATAGTAATTTGCACATGTACACTGTCACATTACTACAATGCAAAGTCACATTACCACAGTGCAAAGTCCTATTCCGGGAAAAAAACATGAAAGTCTTATTTTGGTACTTTTCTCTATGTTTTAGTCCTATTTAGGATGATTTCTATTTAAAGAACGCATTTGTTAATTAATGTGTATTTATGTTTTGCCAATTTCGGCCAATTAATGTGTATTTATGGGTAATAAATAATGTCTTTTTCCGCCAAGCTACTAAGTACTACCACCTCAAAAACAAAAAAAGAAAACACATAGTACTCTTTGCCACCAATCTATGATTAAAGTCCAATTTACCTTCTCTCTGTGATCGTCTGACCGGGTCTGAAGACTCTCGGAGATGTGACTCATCCATTTTTTAAAAGAAACAACACATGTGGAAGTCCCCAAACACACTTCAAACTACCCGCCCAAATTTTGGATGCGCCATGGTAGAGCATTTAACGGTAAAAAATCGCTGCCATCCTTGAACTAAAGGAACAAACGGAAAACACAGAGATAAGGAAAAGCTGGATATGATGTAGTTGAAGTAGGAGAAAAAAATGTAAAAGTGATTGAAAAATGTACAGTTAAATTGGTTAAGTGATTGGAAACCTGAAGAGAGTAAAGAAAGAGAAACTCATCCAAAACAATTAGAATAAATAAGAAAAGTGAGTGGGAATAATTCTTTGTACTACACCGTAAAATTTTGTTCTTGATGTTTAACCTTAGCTTTCAGATTAGAAAATGGATCTTAACTCTATATGCAAGTGCTTAATTTTATCTAATCTCTACTCGTTATTCTCGGCCCATTGGAATTTTAACATGATATCGGAGCAGGTTTGGTCCAAGTTCAATTCTACCTGATTGTTTGGCGATACGAGCTACCGTCTGTGGTTAACATTGAGTTGGTTATAAGAGATTAAGAAGTTACAACCCGTTGTGTGGCTAACCATAAAAGATTGAGATGCTAGATTTGTTTGTCCAAGTGCTAACTATTGAGGGGGAAAACAAAAAAATTCCACTAGCAAATATTGAAGGATGAAGTCCTATCCAACAGTATAAGTTTTTGGATTATAAAGTGAATCCCAATTTTATATGGAAGTGATTGATTTTGCATGATATTCTACTTGTTGTTCTCGCCCCACCAAATGTTAATAGTAATTGACTTTGTAAAAAGATTAAACTATAACTAATTAAAAAAATATGAAAAAATCTACATTTTATATATGGATCTTAAGACTACAATAGCACAACTAACTAGTACGGAGTACTAGTTTCTTTGCACAAAATTTAAACAGCTCATTTTTTACCTTTTGATGTTTTTTAAAATGCGCACGAAATCAAACTGATACAATTTATCGGGAGAAAGGGAGTATTAACAATCCAAGTGAAATAAGTTTTGATCTAAAACATATTTCAATTCATATATTAAAAAAACCATGTCATATTTTATACTGCAAATATAATATTAAAAAATACTGTGAACACCGATAAAACAATACATACTTGTAATCTGAAATTACCGGCATTTTACCATATCAACATTCATATTTACTCGCACTCCCTTCGTCCTAAGAAGTCCTTTTTTATTTTTTGTTTCACAAAGCCCTTTCACTTTGTATTAAAAAGCTACTTTACTCTTATTAATTCTTATCGTACTTATCACAATATATCTTTTTACTAATAATCTATCTATCGCATTTTGCTTTTAATCAACACATCAATGGTATTTTTAAAAATTAACCCAAAAATATTTCTTCCTTAAATTTTCTAAAAGTTACAATAGGAACAACTTTATGGAATATTCGAGTATAAGATTAGAAAGTAATAAAGAAATCGTATTTTGATATATGTTTCTCATGTTAGTGTCTGTTTGACAATAAAGTTGTTATTTAAGTATAACATTTCAAAACATCAATATCAATTAAAAAACATTATGTGAGAACTCCCTCGATAAGACTAAAAACTGTATATGGAAGGATAATTTACCTAAATAGGACTAAAACATAATGACTTTCTCAATATAAGACTATATGTTTTTATTTCCCAATGTATAACCATTGATCATTATCTATTAGTCATTATTCAATTAAATGTCCAACATCACTTGGATATTATTCTTCTCACTAGTTATTATTAAGTCTTATTTAGGGAATAAAAAAGTTTAAGTCTTACATTGGAAAATGACTTATGTTTTAGTCTTATTCAGTACAAATTTCACTATATAAAAATACTAAAGCATGAGTCTTAAGTTTTTTTAAGATAAAAATATGAGTTTACACAGTCATTCTTACACTATTAGAACTCACCATATTGTCACATTTACACTATCATGTACTGCCACACTGCTATTTGTCATCACTGATCATATTGTCATATTACACTGTCATGACTTTTTCATCATAGTACCAACACGTAATCTTATACGGAGTATTACATTGTCATTACGCTCTTAGTTTTGCCTTAAAAGAATTAGTACAACTATTTGAAGATTTCTTAAACACTATTATTCACAAACAAAATTGTAATGTTTTTTTAAAGGACCATGCTACACACCCCCACCCTTGCTACCAACCTTGCCTCCACCCACTTCTCCACCACATATTTATCTCCACTCATTCTCCCCCCACCCTCTAACTTTATTTTTCTTGCCTCCCTACCACATGTTTATGTAGGGGGGCATGTGTGGTAGCAAGGGTGAGGTTTTTTAGCATTCTCCTTTTTTAAAAAGTAGAAATGTTGATTTTTTTAGAACCATGCTAGGGGTACATCAAAAGTGTACCCCAATTGTACATCACATGCTTCCTCACCACACATTTTTATATAATTTTTATTTATTTATTGTTTTTTAAATTTTTTATCAATTATTGTGGACAAGGAGGGGGTGGGGAATATTTGGGGTACACCTTTTGGTGTACCCTAGCATTTTTCATTTTTTTAATATACCCAGTAACCCAGCCAAGAAGCGGAATCTACTTCGTAATCCGTATTACGTAATCCATAATAGGCAAGGCCCATTCTGTCTTTTTCCGGAAAAGGAATTATAGATTCCAATTACTGTACAGATTTAGAATCTTTAAATATTTTATAGCGTAGAATTAGGAGGTCTGGGAACCTTTTTACTCGGTCTTTCCCCGTTCTTTTCGGAAAGAAATAAATAATGAATCAAACTAATCCACGGGTTTCCAACAATAGTGGCCGAGAAAAGATAAGATTGTTTTTTCGTATTTTCATTTATGAACATTCCTTATAATTAGCGTTGAGCTTTTATGAGAGCATATATTTACATTAGCGTTAACATTTTAAAAAAACTATTCGGAGGTAGTCTTTAGCAATAGTATTTTTTGAATTTATCTACACAATTATAATTTTATTCAAAATGCCAAGGCTGGTCTCCAAAAATGAAAAAAAATTAAATTGGTTTGGTTCAAAATTTACATTTTGGACTATATTTTATTTTTTTTCAAAATACTTATACTTTAAAATTAATGCCAAATTTAAAAATATGGGTCCTAAAATTTTAGAGACCTTGTATGGTTGGCTACTTTGCACCCAACGTCTGGGCTATCCATACACAATGCTAACGCTAATCAAAAACATTGTTCTCAAACAAGGTCGTATTATAGAATCTAATACAATGTTAATCCTTTTGTTAAAATATAAATTAGATCTAATTAATATATTCTGTATTTTTTATCTAATCATAATTCAAAGGTGGATCAAAATTGACTGTAAAAGTAAAAACTAGACAATTTTTTTGAGACGTAAGGAGTACAATATGCAATTTTTATTTAATCCTTCATTTATATTTAATTGATTATTATGATATGTATACCTATTTAAAAAAGGAAAAAAAATGTTTTCTTGGTTATATACGAGTAAATAAAATTTCTGATCATTATGATGAATATCGTGTTACATTACAAAATTAACGAATGTAGACATATTTTATATTTAAATTCATTTATTTTTTAGTGAACCAAAAAAATCGGAATGGTTAGTTAAATATGAATGGTGGGTATAACGCACTGGGTATAAATAAATGTGAGAGAGAGAATAGTGATTCTAATAGGATTCTGATTCTCTACATCTCCCATAGGAACCAAATCAACGGAATCTTCATCATACAGTTGGAACCGTACCGGCGGCTAAAGAAGGCAGTACAATGGGGAATGTAACGGCTGACGTGGAGGCGACGCCGCCCTCGGCGGCGGCGGAGGAGGTGTGCGCGGTGAGGCAGGTGGATCTGACGGTGCCGAAGACGGACGACCCAGCCCTGCCGGTGCTGACGTTCCGGATGTGGGTCCTCGGGGTGGCCTCCTGCGTGCTGCTGTCGTTCGTCAACCAGTTCTTCTGGTACCGGACGGAGCCGCTGATGGTGACGGCGATCTCCGCCCAGATCGCGGTGGTGCCGCTGGGACACCTCATGGCGCGCCTGATCCCCGCCACCGTGTTCTTCAAGGGGACCAGGGCGCAGTTCAGCCTGAACCCGGGGCCCTTCAACGTGAAGGAGCACGTGTTGATCACCATATTCGCCAACGCCGGCGCCGGAACGGTTTACGCCACACACATATTGAGCGCCGTGAAGCTGTACTACAAGAGGCCCCTTGGCTTCTTCCCTGCTCTTCTTGTCATGCTCACCACCCAGGTATTTTTTTTTGCTTTTTTAAAACTCAAATTGTACAAATTTTAATCATTATTGTATTAAATGTGACAAATTTATCTAGTGAAATTTTGTATCGATATTAACACATTTTTGTTTAATTAGTAATCGAAATTTGTCTAAAAACAATCGTGTCACTGCAGAATACTTTTAGGTAATCTACATTCATAATTGGTACTGGATTTTAACTGTGTTTTTAAGATTAAAAACATGGAACTCATATTTTATTGCTTTAGTCTTTTTTTCAAATATTTTTAGAATTTCAACACAAAAAATTAATTCTTTTTTAAATCAATGAAAAGTCAAAGAGGAATGTTTTAAGAGATGGGGTGAGTATTAATTAATGAATGAGATCAGAGCATATATATTTACGGAGTATAATTTTATTAATGACTCCTTGTAACGGACGAACACCTTTTTGTTTTTTTTAAAAAGGACAAACACCTTTTTTTCAGTTAAACTTCATTTACTCTATTTAGTATTTATCCATCCCATTTTCATATAAACATTAATGACTCCATTTAATGTGGAGCATACGATCTGGCCGGTTTTATAGTCGCAGTACTTTTACAAGCACAAGCAACAATGCTAATTTTTTGAAAGATTTTGAAATAAAATAAATATTTTCTTCATCCAAAATTAGTTGTGCTTCAAAATGAATCTATTCATATTAATTTATCTAAAAATTCAATACTTTTTTGTAATATACAGTCAAAATTTCAAAAATTTAACAAAGAAAGTCAAACTAACTGAAAAGTTAAATTTTTGAGCGAAAGGAGTAACTCGGAGTATGTAGTTGGCCGAAATTATTTTGAGTTCATTTTTTCAAATATTTGATTGGGTCTAATTTGAGTTTGTTTTTTTAAAATATTACTCCGTAATACTAAAATTAAAATAAAATGTATCTTGGATATATAATTATAAACTACATGAAGAATTTATAAAATAAAACGACTAGATAATATGATTATTTTATTGTAATAAATGATTAAGTAAATAAGACAAATGCAAAGAAAAACATATATACTCTTTAGTTTGAACTAACGAATATTAAAAATGATTTTATTTGAGAACAAAAATATAAAAATTAAACTTTGAAGTTTTAGTCAAATACACCCTTGTATTGTAATTACATGTTAATTTAGAATTGATGATATTAGCCTAGTTTGTAACAATGTCAAAGGTTGTTATTGTTTTGAAAAATTAATCAAAAATATTAAAATTTAATTCAGAACATTAATGCTAATTAAAAACATTGTTGATATATATTATCTACTTTATGAATGCAGATGTTAGGTTATGGGTGGGCTGGAGTTTTCCGTAAGCACCTTGTCGAGCCAGGGGAAATGTGGTGGCCCGGCAACCTTGTACAAGTCTCTTTGTTCAGGTACCTCAAAATTGTTAAAAATTTAGAGTCTCTTTTCGAATAACGTTAGACATTAGCGTTGCATTTTGAAAAAATTATCTATAATCAACATTTAATGTTATCGTTTTCAAAGTAATCTGCAAGATTAAAGTTCTATCTAAGAAATGAATGCTAATCTCTAAAAATATTTCCCATAGATCGAGAGTCTAAACACCCCACTTCAATTTCTAATTAATCTCAATTGATGGATATATAAATAGAAATGTTAATAGGACTAAAACATAAATATGACTAAAACATAATGACTTTCTCAATATAGTACAATATGTTTTTATTTCCCAATTTAGGACTATTGGTCATTATCTATTAGTCATTATTCAACTAAATGTTCAGCATCACTTGGACATTATTCTTCTCACTAGACTTTATTAAGTCTTATTTAGAGAATAAAAAAGTTTAAGTACTACGTTGGGAAATAACTTATGTTTTAGTCCTATTCCATGCAAATTTGAGATGTTTAATACTCTGTTTATATATGCATGTGGTGTAGGGCACTTCACGAGAAGGAGAAGAAGACGGGAGAGAAACGGGGCACAATTACTCGAACCAAATTCTTTCTCATAGCCTTAACCGCCAGCTTCCTCTACTACATCTTCCCCGGCTTCCTCTTCCAGATGCTAACCTCCCTCTCATGGCTCTGCTGGCTCACCCCCACCTCCGTCACCGTCAACCAGCTGGGCTCCGGCATGCAGGGCCTGGGCCTCGGCGCGGTGGGCCTCGACTGGTCCACCATCTCCTCCTACCTCGGAAGCCCGCTCGCCAGCCCGTGGTTCGCCACCGCCAACGTGGCCGCCGGATTCTTCCTCGTCATGTACGTCGTCACCCCCCTCTCCTACTGGCTCGACCTCTTCCACGCCAAGAACTTCCCCATCTACTCCAACGACCTCTTCCAGCTCGACGGCTCCCGCTACAACACCTCCGCCGTCATCAATTCCCATTTTGCCCTCGACCGACAGGCCTACGACCGCGCCGGGCCCCTCTACCTCTCCACATTCTTCGCCATGAGTTACGGCATCGGGTTCGCGACCCTCTCCGCCGTCGTGGTGCACGTCCTCCTATTCAATGGCAGGTACGACGACGTACCCACGAAAGATGTTCCAGTTTCATTTTTTGCGCATCACATAACCTATCCCACCTGAATGTCAAAAAAACTTTGAAAACAATTTCTACCCACAATAAAGAAGAAATGTGGTAAATTTTAGGCATTTTAGATGTGGTTAGAAGTGTTTTAATTATGGAATGCGCAAAAAAATGAGACATGAACATCGTTTTGGGACGGATGGAGTATATTTAACGAGCATATAATTTGGGTGTTACTTTCCTATTTTACCCTTGTTTTTTATGAAACGCGATCGGGACGATCGAGTGCAGGGACATATGGAGTAAGACAAAGAAGGCGTTCGGGGGAGAATCGAAAGAGGACATACACACGAGGCTGATGAGGGCATACAAGGAGGTTCCGATGTGGTGGTTTCTTGTCATTCTCGTTGTCAACCTTGTTGTCATCCTTTACACGTGCATGCATTACGAAGAGACATTGCAGTTGCCCTGGTGGGGGGTGTTTTTGGCATGCGCCATTTCCCTCTTCTTCACTCTTCCCATTGGTATCATTTGTGCCACTACTAACCAGGTAACAAAACATGACGTTCTTCCCTGAATGTGACTAATTCTATCAACTTCAAGATTCATACATTATTAACGATTTTTTTTCATATTTTATCATATAGATGCCCGGTTTGAATGTGATCACGGAATACATAATCGGGTACGCGTACCCGGGTCGACCCGTGGCCAACATGTGCTTCAAAGTGTACGGATACATTAGCATGATTCAAGCACTTTCGTTTGTTGGGGATTTCAAGCTCGGCCATTACATGAAAATCCCCCCTAGGACTATGTTCACCGTCCAGGTTTGACAAATTTATTTATGATTAATAGTACTAATTAATTACTATGTTCTTTTGACACTAAACATAACATGTTTGTGGTGTCATAATGTTTTGGTGATATCTAAGTAAATTCCTCTTTTCTTAATTGGTGAAGCTGGCCGGAACGGTGATCTCGGTGTTGGTCTACACTCTAACGGCGTGGTGGCTGATGGAGACCGTCCCCAACCTCTGCGACACCCTCCACCTACCGGCGAACAGTCCGTGGAAATGCCCGATGGACCACGTCTTCTACGACGCCTCCGTCATCTGGGGGTTGGTGGGCCCCCAGAGGATATTCGGCAACCTCGGCGGGGTATACCCCAAGATCAACTGGTTCTTCCTCGGGGGCGCGGTCGCGCCCCTTCTGGTCTGGCTGGCAGCCCAAGCCTGGCCGGACCAGAAATGGATCCGGGGAATAAACATCCCCGTCCTGTTGGGCGCGACCGCGATGATGCCGCCCGCGAGCGCGGTCAACTACACGAGCTGGATCGTGGTCGGGTTCGTGTTCGGGTTCGGGGTGTACCGGTACAAGCCCAAGTGGTGGGAGCGCTACAACTACGTGCTGTCGGGGGGGTTGGACGCGGGGACGGCGTTTATGACCATATTCATATTCTTTGTGTTCCAGTCGAGAGGGGTTAGTGTGAACTGGTGGGGTAACAATGTGGATGGTTGCCCTCTGGCCTCTTGCCCTACAGCTAAAGGGATACTCGCTGACGGATGTCCTGCCAGATGATGATGATGATGACACACACACGCATAGAGTTTTAAAATTGTGGCATTTATAGTTCAACTTGGGAGATGCTTTATGTGATTGGTACATTTTAGATGTGACATATATAGTGTTTATGAAGCTTTCTTCTTCCATCTCAATTTAATTTCATTGTTTGCTGTTACGATGATTGCTTGAATTTTTTTTCAAACTACTTCCCCCGTCTTCCTAAAATGTTCTCATTTTGACTTTTGGTGGTTTTTAAAGAAAGTTAAAAAAAGATGAAAGTTTACCATAATATCCTTAATGAAAATGGGTGGAGTGTATTAAATGAGGTGTGTGAGTAGTAAAAAAGAGTTAAAAAAAGATGAAAGTTCTCATTTATGAATATACTACGTATAATCAGATCAAAACCACTATATATATAGTCAAAATACAATTTGTTATCAAAGTAAATACAATTTGACCAATAATGTCGAACTATGATAATCTTTTCAGGACGGAGGGAGTATCATATATATATATATATATTACAAAAATACAGTTTGTTCTAAAACCTCTTTTTATCATAAATGCAACATTTATGAGTGGAAAAAATATTGGTAGCAAACAACTTCTTAGATGAACACTTGTGAACCCCGCCACAAAGTCTTTCTTCTTCAAAACTCTGTGTGTTTATTTGATCCTTGATTATTTTTAAAGAGACTTAATAGATCTCAGACTCTAGCAATTTTTTTCTTTAAAAAAACTTCATCGGAATAAGAATAGAGATGTAATATATTTAAAGTAGTATTTTTTTACATAAATACATGTATATTTCAAAATCTTTAAATTTATATAAGGTTATTGAATTGCTAACTTCACCCCTCAAAACAAAAAGAAGGTACATAGTCA
Source organism: Cuscuta campestris (assembly GCA_900332095.2). Lineage (NCBI taxonomy): Eukaryota > Viridiplantae > Streptophyta > Magnoliopsida > Solanales > Convolvulaceae > Cuscuta > Cuscuta campestris. The sequence goes on along the minus strand of OOIL02000305.1, from coordinate 829,680 downwards.
TGCATTAGTGCAGATCGCACAGAAACAGGAAGAGATAGCTCATTAGGGTATTCAAGACATGGATTATCATTGAGAGTCTATCGGTCTATCCTCCTTGGGTAGGAGTAAACCAGCTACTCTGTTTGCTTGCTTGAGTGTGCTGCAAGTTTGGAGGTCGGGTGATCTCTGATTAGTTTATGATCTCTGATTAGTCTTCCAAGGATATCAGTGGGGAAGTTGGAGGTCGGGTGTGCTGCAAGTTTGGTGGCACGTGTGAAAATCTCCCATGCATCTGTCTCGACAATAAATTGGGGATCAAACGCTAATGCCCACTCGATTGCATGAAGGATAGCCTTCCCCTCTGCTGTGTAGGGAGTCTCTGCGGATAGCATGAAACTTGCGCCTCTAATGAACTTTCCAGAATCATCACGAAGTATTCCTGCTCCTCGTTTATGGGTAGAGGTGAAAGAGGCATCCACGTTAAGTTTTAGCCCTACCACTTCACCATACGAATCTGTTTTCTAGCTCTAAAAAGTGGACTGATGTTGTTGGAAATGAGCCAGGAGCCATTCGTTCTATAAGCATTAGGACATTTAGCGCTCAACCATTGCTTGGTGTAGAGGGATATGATGTTGATAAGGCTTCTAGGAACCCATTCACCATTGTTGAAGGTGATGGTGTTCATTTGCTTCCAAATATGCCAAGCAATGAGAGAAGGAAGATTTTGTCGTATAAAACCTCCAATGGAGTTATATCCTCTTAGCCACCAATTCATGAAGAACTGGTTAAAGGACCTGCCCTCTGTATGAAGGATCTTCATTATTGAAGAAAAGTGTCTCCAAATAGGTTGTACTTGTTGACATTCTAGAAGACAGTCCCATGCTGTATAAGGTCCATTATGACAAAGGACACACCTGGAAAGGAGATTCTTATGAGTGGGTAAGGACTTTTTGAAGGGCTTCTAGGTGAAGATGCCGACTTCGAGTTTCTGTCCTTTCCCCCATATATATTTATAGGATCTGCAAATAGGGTTAGCCACTCTACATACCTCATAAGTGCTAGAAAGACTAAATAAGTTATCAGAAGTGGGGTTCCAGGTTTAGCTCCCATCTACATGTTCAGTGTTTTTGGCCTCTACAATCTCGTCAATGCATAGAATTTGTTTCCAAATGGAGGAACCAATGATATGGGAAACCATGTCACCATTTCTTTTGTATTTAGAAAGCATCAGTCTTGCCCAGATACTCGTGTTGGTTTTTTAGTTCCAACAAAGTTTAAGGCTGAAAGCAGCTTCCAGAGATCCCTGATACCAAGGCCTCCCTCCTCTTTTGGTTTACAAATCTCATCCAAGCTGATCCATGATGTTTGTTTCCCCACCAAAATCTTGACATCTTCTAAGTAAGTATTCTCTGGACAGATTTGGGAATGGTACCAGATCTAAAGAAGTAGATAGGAAGAGCGTTGAGGACATGCTGGATAAGAATGAGCCTCCCTACTTGTTCTAGCTGTTTAAATTTCCAATTTCCAATCTTCCTGTCAACGGCTGAGATAAGTGGAGTACAATGGCGGGGCATTCCAATCATTTTTTTATGTTTCCGACATATTTTCATCCCTTTGTTTTAGTTAGCTTTTTTTATATATAGGTATTGTACAATAGGATAATATACTATGTGGAGTCTATTAAAATCTCTTTCTTTTTTCTTCTTTTTCTTTATATAGACCCGACAAAGGAAAAAAGTGATGATGTTGTGGAGTTGAAGAAGGAAATAGACGCCTTGAGAGAGTCGATAATAAAGGTGATGACTTTTTATTTTATTTGCGTGAATAACTTAACAACATTTGTTTGTTTGTTTAAGGTTGATGAGATGCTAGCGACGGTTTCGTTGAAAGCATCTAATCTGGAAAAAGAGGTGAAGAATTTGTTAGGAAAGAGACAGGGCAATGGCAGAGATAACCATTCTTAAGAAAATATTGCTTGAGAAGATATGTATATCCTTTCCCAATCTTCTTTCTTTATTTTTTACAATGCTCACACCAAAGATGATTTTTTGGGTTTTCATCATACTTATACTGACTGGCCTAGCCTACTCGAACAGGAAAGGGATGATGCTTCACATGAGTGAATGAAAGGCACATGGAGTTTTGTTGGAAGAAACAAGGTGTAAATAGGGGCATGCGTCGGGATTGTCGGACTACCCCTACTTGCCCGAGGTGAAGTCATCGAGAGTGCAAAGCGTTTCCAGTAGACTTGAAGAGACGTGATTGCCTATGGCTATCTTCAATAAGGTTTGCACCCAGTTCACGTCGTATTCATCTTAGTATCCAAGTACATGTCATATCTTCTTCAAAAAAAGAAAAAAAACACGGTTGGAATTGAATTTACGTGAAGAAAATATGACATGTACTTGGATACTAAGTAAGACGAATACAACGTGAATTGATTGATCATGCCGCAAACCTCAATGACGATAGTCATAGTTGCGATCGCGTTTCTTCCAGCCTCTCGTGGAGACGTTTCGCACTCTCGATGACTTCACCCTGGGCATGTAAGAAAGTAGGGCCAATCCCGATGCATGCTCCTATTTGCATCTTGTGTCTTCAACAAAACTCCATGTCCCTTTCATCCACTCACGCACATTACCTTCCTTTTCCTGTTCAAGAGTAGGCTAGACCAGTCAATATAAGTATGATGAAAACCAAAAAAAATCATCGTCGGTGTGAGCATTGTTAAAAAATAAAGAAACAAGATTGGGAAAGGTTATACATATCTTCTCAAGCAATTTTTTCTTAAGAATGGTTATATCTCCACCATTGCCCTGTCTCTCTCCCAACAAATTCTTCACCTCTTTTTCCAGATAAGATGCTTTCAACGAAACCGTCGACAGCATCTCATCAACCTTAAACAAACAAACAAATGTTGTTAAGTTATTTACGCAAATAAAATAAAAAGTCATCACCTTTATCGTCGACTCTCTCAAAGTGTGTATTTCCTTCTTCAACTCCGCAACATCATCACCTTTTTCCTTTGTCGTTTATATGCCAATATAAAGAAAAAGAAGTAAAAAAGAAAGAGATTATAATAAGCTCCACCTAACATAATATCCTAATGTATAATACCTATATATAAAAAAGCTACCTGAAACAAAGGGATAAAAATATTAAAAAATTGATAGGAATGCCCCACCATCGCCTCCGCCTCTGAAAAAAATAAAAAAGACCACTGTATAACACCGTTGAAATACTAGAGGACAAATACTATCATTTGATTGTGGAAACGTTGGCTTCATCACGCGAGATTCCTCCTTGCTAGGCACCTCCAAAAAAGCCTGATCTTCAACGCAGAAATAGGTTAGGAAAATAACTGAATCTAGCTCATTAGATACCCAAAGCAAAACATTGTAAAAAATGATTCTTTCAGCTGCATTGACAATATAAGTTTGCATTACCATCTACCAACAGGAATGAGAGGAAGAAAACTTACTCGTGTTTGCCGCCTTGTTTCATCAGAGCATATGAATTCAATCATAGAAAAAACAATGGCACGAGATTCTACATTCAAGTCTATACATCCAGATTCCTTCCTTCAGAGCACATCCATTTCATCATCGTCTCATAAGAGATTGTGTCAGAATTCAAACCACGTGCTAACATTCTTCTAAAAACAACCTCTGCCTCCTTGACCTTCCCTGCTCGAAACAAAGACAACACGAGACAACTGTTGCACTCGTCATTTGAAATACCACCATTCCCACCAACCCGATCCACGACCTTATGAGCCTCCTCTATATGCCCATCCATGCACAGTCCCCTGCACCAGAGTGGTCATCAACACTCTATTCGGCTTACACCCGAAAGCATCCATCTTGTCTAGTTCATCTTGGGAGATGCTTTATGTGATTGGTACATTTTAGATGTGACATATATAGTGTTTATTAATACTTCTTGTTACGGGTTTGATTGAAATACTCATTTACATATACAATGACATTGCAAAATTACCAACACATAAACAATATTTTTAGGTGTAATATTTACAATCTTAAAATTTTTTATATATAGACAATAATCTTATATGACAAAACTATCATAGAAAATAAACATCGGTGTAAATTAATGCAAGATGCAAGTTACATACATTAGTGATACATGTATGTAAAATCACAAACTTAAGAAGATTGAGTTGAAGCTAAGTGATCCTCATCATCACCAACAAAACTATGTGGCTAAAAGTACTCGCCATGTGCTCTAATTTATATTGTAATGTTCACTGCCCTCCTATTGTTTTTTTTATGAAGAACAATGTTCAAAAAAGGAAGGATAGTGCTACCAAATCTTTGGGAAGAAAAAGGAACAACAAAGAAATAATAGAGCAAATTAAAAGAGAAAAAAAACAAAAAATGAAGACAGTGAAAAAAGAGATACAAAAGGTGATTGATGGAGCCTTGGGAGTTGCGAGAATGAAAGAGAGAAGAGAAATGACAAAGAAAAGAGAGTATTTAAATAGGGACAAAATTGGAGGCATAAGTGGTGGGCTAATAGCTCTATCCGATTCAATTCCAATTCTCTTCTATAGCTTCAAGATTCCCAAGGTCTACTTATGGCAGTCTATGGCCAGCACCGGAGGAATCAATGAAGCAGCCGATCTTTCTTTTTTTTTTTAAATGTATGGGAAGCATTCAAGATTAATTTCAATGCTTGATCCATGAAAATTTTTACTAGATTATTATTACTATCACTGCTTTAATTTTTACTAGCATTCAAGATTAATTTTAATGCATTCAAGATTAATTTCAATGCTTTATATATATATATATATATATATATATATATATATATATACATTGTTGGGAAAATCACCTCAATTTTCTAGCGGAAGCAATTAATAATTTTCCCATCTTTGTGGGCAAAATCATATGGCCGATCAAGAATAGTAAACACGACAACAAGCAATCAATAAACGAACACCAAGATTTAACGTGGAAACTCCAAGTTAGGGAAAAAACTATGAAGCCTTCCACTAATTACCAAGAAAAATCAGTGGGTACATTCAAGAATCCTCTCTAAATCAATTAGAGGTACACACAATCATCAAGCAACAACTTGGACCACCAAACAACAAAAATCTTCACTCAAAAGTGTGAAAATCATACAAAAAATGCAGCAAAGAAACAAAGGCCCGACATCGAGAGGTCAAAACAACAATCCCATCGTTGGATATGAAGAAGAGGATGTCAGGAACAACATACCAACCGGTTGAACCGCGAGCCAGACACCTATCCGGTCCGATTCAACATTAAAACCCACTTTTGCTTTGACCCGCTCAAACCCGGAAGAACCGGGTGACCCAGCCAGTTCCCGGGTTTAGATCAAAATGACTACTTCCTCTAATTTGAATTAGTAAAAGAAAGGCACGAAGACAAGAATCGAACCTCTGAGACCTAGCATTAGGGGGGTTTTATCCAAATGGGCAACTATGACTTCTGATTCACAGTCCTTGCACTATGACTATGAAATATATTAGCGTATTTAATCTATTAAGAAAATAATTTAAAAAGAACTTTTATTATTTATAAAGAGAACTATATTTATATGATATATTTATATTATTAAATTTTAAAATAGTTCTAACTTGAAAACAATTAGTATTGTTTATTTTTTTATCTTAAGAAAAATATAAACAATCTATACTTAAAGTATTATTTTTACCTTTAAAAATATCATCTATAATTTAATATGCTTTTTTATTTTATATTTTCAATCAATTAATACACTAAATAATAATTTTAGTCGTAAAATATAAATAGTATATAAGAACATATTATCTACTCTTTATTTTTAAACAATATGAGCATTACCTTATTATTTAAATATCTGTTAGATATTCACTATCAGTTTTTAATAATAATAAAAATAATTAAATAAAAATTATGAAATAATATATGCACAGTGATATTAAAAACTAGATTGAGATGTAAAAAAACAAGCTAAATACTTTTTTTAACTAAAAATGTCTATCTAATAATACAATATAAAATATCAGCATTTTAATTAATAATTTGACCGGGCCATTGACCCAGGGTTGACTGGTTCAACCGATTAGCCCTTGACCTACTCTCTTGTCCGGGTCGACGTCTGGTCCGGTTTTCAGAACATTGGATTTTTTGGGTTGCTTATACTGACTTGAACAGGAAAGGGTTGCTCGTGACTGGAAGAAAGAGGCGTGGGGTTTTGTGAGAAGACACCGGGTGCAGCTGCATCAGTGTTGTGGGGTTGGCCATACTCGCCCGGGGCGAAGCGGAGGGGGGGTGCAGGGTGGCATCTCGAGGAGGCTGGCAGGGGCTTCGTCTCAAGTACGGCGGTCATCAACCAGGTGTGCGGCGCAATGACCCAGTTTGCGTCGTATTCCTCTCCAGTTTGATTCCTCCTGCTGTGTTTTTGTTTTTCTCTTTGGAGTTCAGACTCAGCTTTCTTAGCTTAAAAAATGTTTCTGGTGTGGAGCATTTATGAATATCATTACTACTAAGACATCTACAAAGGTAAGATGGATGACAATTTTTGACTTGTTCGTGTATGAACAAGTCAAAATTGTCATCCATCTTACCTTTGTAGATGTCTTAGTAGTAATGATATTCATAAATGCTCCACACCAGAAACATTTTTTAAGCTAAAGAAAACTGAGTTTGAACTCCAAAAAGAAAAACAAAAACACAATAGGAATCAAACTGAAGAGGAATACGATGTAAACTGAGTCATTGCACCGCACACCTGGTTGACGATCACCATACTTGAGACCAAGCCCTGCCAGCCTCCTCGAGATGCCGCCTTGCACCCCCTCCGCTTCGCCCGAGGCGAGTATGGCCAGCCCCACAATGCCGATGCAGCTGCACCCGGTGTCTTCTCACGAAACCCCACGCCTCTTTCTTCCGGTCACGAGCAACCCTTTCCTGTTCAAGTCAGTATAAGCAACCCAAAAAATCCAATGTTCTAAAAACCAGAACAGACGTCGACCTGGACGAGAGTGTGTGAAGGGCTAATCGGTTGAACCGGTCAACTAGGGGGTCAACGGCCTAGTTAGAAAATAAATTCATCATCTCCAGCGATGTCCGATTCCATAGCTTCTACTCTCCGGTTCTTTTTCAAGCTATGACGTTTGAATCTGAACATGAAATGCAGGTATTTTCATCCATTTTAGGGTTCATATATAAATTATTGGAGGGGCATAATTGTGGGTTGAGGTAGATGTTTTCAGAATTTGTTCGTAATTGAGACGAGTGGTTGAACTTTTCCTCTCTGGATTTTCTCAACACAGTGTTCATGTTCACTGGAGTACTTTATCAGTAAGATGTGCAACATAATTTCATTATGGTGCATTCTTCACCGACAGATAGTGCATCATGCACCTGTTGTGATACAGCTTTCAGAAAATGTGTTGTTCTGGAAAGATGAAATAATGAAATAATGAATCCTTATGGAAGAACATCATTGTTATCAATGAGCTATAATCAAACCCTTTGCTATAAAGGGCCAAATTAATTAAATTTTGTTGATATAAAGGGCTAGATTATATTTATTTTTAGGTGGTTAATAATATTTACTATAAAGGGTTGAATTATAGTCCATCAATTTTTATGTTTTATACAAAAGTTGATGTATGAAGTTTATTACTCCCTCCGTCCCCCTAAGATGTTCTCATTTTGACTTTTGGTGGTTTTTAAGGAGAGTTGAAAAAAGGTGAAAGTTTACTATAATACCCTTAATGAAAATAGGTGGAGTGTTTTAAATGAGGTAGGTGAGGTGTAATAAATAAAGTAAGTGGGGGTAGTTGTGGTATTTTAATTGTTAAAATATGAAATGAGAAGATCTATTGTGGACAAAGAAAAAGGGCTATTGGGAAGATCTATGAGGGACGAAGGGAGTATATGCGTTATATAAGAATTATGTTTATTTAATTATTTATGCATGAGCATGATATGACATATGTCTTACAGTTGAGATTGATGTTGAGTCATATGTTTATGAAGATGAAGCTGAAGAAGAAACAAATGTATGTAGCAAGAAGATGATGCAACTGTACATGATGATGGTGCATACAAACCTGAAGAGGATGCATTAATAAATTTAAGGGACATTGAGACGCATTGGTGATATGATTTAGCAGAGTGATTATATTGTAACGTGTAGTTTCTAGTTTTTTAGAATGGTGTTACTTTCTTTTTGTTATATGGCGGGGACAACTTTTGATATTGTGTTGGAGACTTTTTTTTTGTTTTTGTGCTTGACCTTATCTTCTTTTTCTGTAATATGTATTATTTTTTATACATATTCATTGTTATGCTAAAATTTCAAAAAAGTGCACCATAGTTTGTTGAAGAGTGCACCATAATGCTTGTTGAAGTGCATTATAACACAGCGCAAGTGAACCCTATACGAGTTCATCTACATTTTTTATAAGCGAGACAAAAAGCTTGAACTTTAGTATTACAACTAAAACATAAATTAAATATTTTATTATAGAGTTTAAAGTGCATAGGGGTGCCCTATGTGTAAAAAGAACATATATAATAAAAACATGTGTTTTAAAGTGTTAAATAGTTAGAAATATAAAATAGAATGAGGCGGTGAAATGAGATAGGTTTTTTAAGCTATATGAATGTGGACAATGTATGCTTAAAGTAAATGTGAATACACTGTGATGAGCGATATATGCATCATGATTTGTTCTTTAGATTTTATTGCATCATGATGAGCGATATATGCATCAAATATAATGTGAATACACTATGATGAGCGATATATGCATCATGATTTGTTCTTTAGATTTTATTCTAATTTTATTTTATTAATTTATAAATTAGTGAAAAATGATACTTATGTAGCTATGTATGTAATGAGAAAGCATGAGAATGCAATGTTTTGGGAATGAGTGTAATACAAATATGATAAATAGTTTGCCTATGTGGGATTCGAACCCACACATGTAGTACATAGTGCTCTACCATTTGAGCTAATAAGCAACGATTTGTTTTTTCAAAGAGATTCTCATTCATTCATTCATTCAATGTGTTTTTAATCTATACTCAATTAGATATGCACCATATTTTTGTTAGAAGAAATTCACTATCTCATGGATAAGTTTCATATTTTAGATGCATCATCATTTGCAAAATTTAATAAGGTAAAACTGCATCACTATGAAGTCTCCCTTCAAAGAATAAAAGACATCTTTATCAAGTCTGGATTATCAAGATGAACACTCACTTGCATCTAACCTGCATTGGAATGCATCAAAATGGCATGTATCTAACCTCCATTCAAATGTATCACAACATACTCTAAATGCATTATTTTTTAAGTATATGTTTTGATGTCTTTTAAGCAATTACAAATTAATAATTCATATGCATCTTTTGAAGCTTCATATAAAACAATCCAAAAAAATAATTAGTTAGTTACAACAAATAATATCCTGTGTTTCATTCTATAAATCTTCATATTCAACGATTCATAAAAAAGTATACACAAAGAAACAGTCATACACTCACATTAATGTGTGGATCTGGCCCACAATATGCCGAATCTTTGTAGGAATCAGCCCTAATAAAACGTGACATGATTTAGAATCTACATATACAATATGAAAGATAGATGTTAATCAAAATGCATAAGAGGCACTTCAAAGTGCAATGCGCAGACTTAAAAATGCAAGATATATAGGGATTGAATATGCATTAAACATGGCCCTATGAGCATTTAGTGTCATATAAGAAACAAATAATGGTCAAAATGAAAGATTTTGATAAGTGCATAAATCATAACAATTGTGCATTATAAGAGTGACCTAATTTACCATCTACATATGAGATATACTCCGTAAAAGATAGATGTTGACCAAAATGCAAGACGTGCACTTCAAAATGCAAGACATGCACTTCAAAATGCAAGACACACTTTAAAATGTGAATTTGTGATGTACCAAAACTTTACAAAGCAACAAAGAATGGTGAGTTTAAAACAATATCCAACTAAGATTGTATAATATTGAGATAAGATGTATAACAAAATGCAACAAAAAAATCCTATAGTAACAAAGTTGAAACAGAAAAGAGTTCTGTAGGAACAAAGGTATATGCAAGAGAAAAAAATCTTATTGAAACAAAGATTCAATAGAAACAAAAAAAGTCATTTTTAATTATCATCGTGCCTCAATGCATATCCAATTAACAAAAAATGAACAAAGAAATTAAAGAATAGCAGGAATGGGGTATCTACCAAAAGTCTCACGTTTTCTTTGCAACACTGTGAAGTAAGAATGCATTATTTGACCATGAGAATGCAGAGAACCTAAAAATTTGACACTACAAGAATTTATCTGGTCTGCAACGGAAATTTGCTACGGACACATATCCGTAGCAGAGCTGCAACGAATCTGCAACGGAAAAATTATTTCTGGAAAAGGAACATTATTGCGACGGAAATACACTTTCCGTAGCAGATCTGCTACGGAATCTGCAACGGATGTAATTCCGTCGCGGATAATTAAATAACATCGGGTTATCCTCTTTTCAATCTACATACGAAATCAGTTCACAGATCCAAGCCCAGACATCTTCCGTCCACACAACTTCAACTGACGCATCTCCTCCGCGGCTTTCCTTGACCGCCCGCCGCCGCCGCATGCTTGACGCCGCGGCGCTAGTCCTCCTCGCCTCGCCGTCGACCGCGCCGCGAGTGTCTTCCTCCCAGCCTCGCCTTCGACCGCCAGTGTCTCCACCCCTCGCCTCCAGTGTCTCCCTCCCTCCTCGCCGCTGCCGCCAGGGTCTCCACCACTCGCCGCTGCCAGTGTCTCGACCGCCATCTTCCCCCACCTGACCTCCTCTTCTTCTCAAGGTATTTTTTTAAATTTTATACTGTTTATTATTATTGTAATTTTTTGTGAAATTGAATTTGTTTGTGTGAAATTTAGTGCATTTGTGGTGAAATTTAGTTCAAATTGTGTGAATATGAGTTTAAATTGACATGAAATT